>CM053783.1:315978862-316538862 GCA_028749045.1 Cupressus sempervirens
GTTTATAAAGATTTTTCATGAAAAGATTATTTATGAGTATGCAAGGCATACAAATAGAGCTAGATGGTTGGATTTGCAATTTAAGTTGTGCAAGGATACATTTTCACTAGATACCATTATTTTTGTTGTAGACTTCATAGAGAACTACACACTACAACCACAAAATGAGATGGAAAAAAAGTATTATACTTCTCAATGAGTTTCCATATTTGTTCACATAACATTCATGCATTCACCTACAAGTACAGAGAATGATAGGAAGATATTGAGGGAGTACCATTTTACATCAACGATGATCAATCACATTCTACGGAGTTTATACATGGTTATAGTTTACCTAGTTTACCTTTTGTTTGCTTGTCAGATCCAACCAGATTTCCTTTTCTATCTAGTAGTTTGGACTTTCTATCCATAAATTCTAACTAGAATCCAATGTTATTCAACTATGCCACACTCAATAGATTATACTTTAGTCATTTAACCCAATAAGCATTATCACATATAATTTCATTGGTTAATGAGATATGACCTTTTCCTTTTATGCAACAAGGTTCATTGTTTCCAAATTTTACACTATGTCCATCATAATGTTCCATGTGTTCAAATTTTATTTTATCTCAATTCATATGATGTGAACAACCATTGTCAATAATCCATCTATGATTTTTGATAACATGAAAGATAAGGGCCATCTTATCTCCTTCATCATTAGATTCATCTTTTAAAACCATATATACCATTTCATCTTCCCTGCTATCAGAATCTTTAGCTATAAAAAAAGATTCCTTACCTTTGTCCATGTAGTTCTTGTAATTTTTGAATGCTTTCTTTCCTTTGTACTTATTATTTTTCTTCTCATCCTTGTTTTCTCTATTTGGAAACCTAGCAACAATATGACCAACTTCTTCACAAGAAAAGCATATTAGAGGAATTTTGCCTTTGTACTTTTCTTTTCCTTTCGAGTATTTCTTTGCAATTAGGGCTTCAAAAATTTCAAGCTCACTATCTGAACTTTCTTTTGTTTCTTCTTCTTCTCTTCCTGATTGACTGGTCTTAAATTTCTTTCTCTTCTTCTTGAATGAGAGTTTAGCTTCAAATGTAGGCTCAATATCTTTGGAGCCAAGAACATAGTTATCATAGTTATCCAACTCAAAAGTTGTCAATATTCCAACTAGACCATCCAAATTTATTTTGTTATTTGGATCACATCTCATTTATTGAATAGAAAACACTCTAATTGCATAAATAGGTAGAACAGTTCTGAGTACCTTGCTTACAATAATTTTTTCATCAATGTCTCCTCCAGATGCTTTGATTGCACTCACACTTGCTTTGATTCTTTCCACATATTTTGTAATATTTTCATCTTCTCTCATTTTCATTTGATAAAAATGACATTTGAAACTTTCTACTTTGGCTCTTCTTACATTTTCATCTCCTCCATAAATGTCTTTTAGTTTGGTCCATATTTCATTAGCAGTTTTGCAATCTTTTACCTCATCAAATTAAGCATAACTGTGAGCAAATGCAATATCAATCATCATGATGTTATGATTCTTCTTTTCAAAAATATCTCCAACTCATAATGTTCCAATGGGATTATTGTATTTAGTATCAAGATATTTACAATATAAATCATTGATAGTAGCTAAATGTAACCTCATAAGTCCTTGCCATGCTGCAAAATTGTCTATGTTCAACTCAGGAATCTCTCTTCTATAAGACATCCTGATCTTTAGCTTAGGTCCTTGAAACCTTCTCTATAAGAACCAAAATCTCTTATACCAATTGTTGAAAATATAAGAGGAGTAACTGAGAGGGGAGGGGTGAATCAATTACTACAAAAAAAATCTTAGATCCCTTAGATGTCAGTAAAATAATTTTGTGAAAACTTAATTGTGTTGATGCTCGACAAACAAAGAAATGTTGTAACTCAGTAAACACTGCAAACACTCAGTAATTAATTAACATGAAAATCTTAAGAAGTTATCTTTGATTATCATTAATTTAATTTAGTTGCAAACATAGAAAATAAATAGCATGAACAAATTTGACACAAAGATTTAATGTTGAAACCCAATTTGAAAAAAACCACCAAGTGTAATTAGTTACTATTTTCACTCTTCTGAAGTGAGCCCTATTAGAAGCCAACCCTATTAAAGGTTACAAAACACATAGTTAGGTGTGACCCCATTAGAGGATTTAACCACCCTATTAGGAGTAGCCTTGTTAGAGGTCTTTAGACACTTTAATAGAAATGCCATCTTGTTAGAGGATTTACAAATAACTATTAAGCCAACTCTGTTAAGAGATTTAGATCACTACTACAATGGTTAGAAAGTAACAATGAAATGACCTAATTTGGATGCAACTAAATTTTTTGATTATAGATCTCTATTTTGACTTGTGCTTGATGCTTCTTGATCAAATATATCATTTTACCTCCACAAGGATATTCTTCTTATCCTTTTGATTCGCTTCCTCTTAACATCATCAAATCACATATACATTCCTCATTTTCATCTCTCCAACTTCTCAACTTGACCTTTTATTTATATCTTTCATTTTGTCAAGTCAGCTCATATACAACTAAGAATAATTAATATTCATCTTCTTAGTCAGCTAGAACAAATAGATAATTTAATTAATCTCAGTATGCCAAAATAAGAAAATCCTTTGATAACCAACCCTACTTAATAGACATTAACTCAAAAATGATTTTCTTTTGTTAACCAAGTGAAGGTTGGTTAACACTGCGTACTAGAAAAGTTCCTTTGGTAATCAAGTGATCTCGGTTAACATTGGTTCCATCCAACATTTCCTTCATTAACCAAATGAGCTTGGTTAACATTCATCATCTATAGACTTTCTTTTGGTGTTCGAGTGAACTTGGTAGTCATTGTCTTCTAAACTAGGCAAACTCTGGATTTCTTAGTAGCCACAAAAAACTATCTTCAATGTCTGAGTGAGCTTAGCATACATTGACTGATAATGATATGACATTTGTGTAACATCAAAGACAATACACAATTAATCAATTGTATCCAACATGAAGATCAGTCAAGAAAGAAGTTACAACACCTATATATTTGGAAGACTAATTACTTGTTTGGGTAGTGATCTCTTCTTGTAATTGGAAGTGCATTTTTGGAAAATGAATTCTTCTCGCATCTACTTGTTGTGGCCTCACAACACACGCCCCATTCCTCACTAGGAATGGGGACCCCCTACTTCTTTTCCAACTCTTGAACTCACAATTTGAGAGTTGAGAGAATATATTAGAAGTAAAGAGCATCAAAATAAAATAAAAAAATAAAAATTAAACAAGACAAAAAAATTGAAAATTTGAAAAAACGTAAAAAATTATTAAAAAATTAAAATTAAAATTAAAATTTCTCACGCGCATTGTGCCCTCATGCACCCACATAAGGCTGTTAGTGCGAAGGGGTTATAAAACCCCTTCCCCCTCCCCACACACCACACTTCATCCATTTTTCACTCTACATTTGAGAGTGCTATGATAAGAGGTATTTTTGCACCTTTCCTATCATGGTGTCGAGCGCCTTTTAGAGCTCGAGCACAGAATGCATGTCCCACTTCGTTGTTGCGCATCCTTGCCCTACTTTGGTACTATGCGCCCTCACTCCATACATAGTGTCATGTGCCCACAAGTGCCATGCGCTTCCATTTCAATAAACCCCCTGCGTGCGTACTACCAAGCTCCATCACACATTTTTTTAAAATAATTTTAGTAAGTCTTAAATTAAAAATAATAATAATAATAATAATAAATAAATTAAAATGTCCAAATTGGGAGTTTCATTTTTGGCTTTTATGTTTTATTTCTAAGTTTTTTCATTGACCTAACTAATGTTTTTTTTTTCTCTCATGATATGCAAGTGATCAAATGGTGTCTACATTTGGAATAGCACCCAAACCTATCATCTTCAAATTCCAAGGCATACCCTCAAAGTTAAGATTTTGTGATGACCATGCAAAAATCTGAGATATTGATTTAGCGCACATGGATCTAGGAGAATTCCTAAGAATTTTCAACAAGCCAATAGAGAGATCAGCTCTAGTATCCTCACTAATTTTTTTGGGTTGGTGAACGTAGTGTCACATCTTGTATCGGTATAGTTAGTTGAACTAATCATGGACCTAGCATAGCATTTTGTTTCTAAAGAAAGGGTCATCAAAAGCATCACATGAGAAGTTGTGTTGGACTTCTAACCTGATAACATTGAGAGGGTCTTCCATCTCCCAAGAGAAGACCAATTCATTAGGCTCTCATATGAAGAAGCTGAGAGATGGTATAGGGAACACCAACAAGAAGAGATTGACATCATTTAGTCGTCTTACCTCATTGAGAAGCCTCCTCAAGGAAGAATAATAGGCAAAGTAGACATGACCCAAGGATACATGAAGGAGGATATCGGTTACTCTATCATTCTCTTCAGCAAAGTCATGGGTTTACCCACAACAGGTCACCTCAGTACCTTTCTAGTCAACTTCATTGAGACCATTGAAAAAAGGCAAAGATACCACTGGATTGGGCCACCACACTAAGTGAAAACTTGTGTGAGCAACTGAGGATAGTGAAGGACAAGAAGAAGTTTTAGATGACTTCTTACATGGTATACCTACTTGCAGCAAGGGTGATGAACTATCTTTGTTTGTACAGGAGAGGCAGTATGTAGGATCCCAATGCCTGACCATACATAGTCTATCCTCAGCTAGTGAAGAAGAAGCTCTTAGCACAAAGCAAAGACTATAGAATCATGAATGATGTGTTCATTTTTTGTGATCATTCTATTAATTTAGGGAGACTATGGGGAGAGGTTATCTAATGAAGCCAAAGCACAAGTTATAGCTCTCAGAGCCTACTTCATCCAATTCAAGATGTTCACATATCTATAGTAGCTGGTGCATCCATCAATCCTAAGAAGCTCCCAAGATACCCAAGTGACAAACTAGTGATGTTGGAAATTTTTCAAAAAATTGAGTCAACCTATGAGAAGATAAAGAGACAAAAGAGACCTTGCTAGGAATGGCCATTGGTCATTGGACCATATTAGGTAAAGAGGAAGCAGGATATTTTGTCTTTCAAATAGGAGTGGGAGAACTATCCCCTTAAAGAATACAACTCTCCCTAGCCCAATTTTGACAATGTTGGGATAGTGGAGAGTCTGGAAGGAAAAGATTTCCATCATGAGGATGATATTAAAGATCACTAGATGAATGCAACAAATGACTACGATGTCTAAATAAGGGACTATTGTAGGATGAATTTGTATCTAGCAGAGAAGGCTCTTCAGTTGAACATCCAAGAGGAAATAAAGCAACATGATTCTAAAGATTCACTGGACCCCCTGTTCAACACTGAAAAAATTGGTGAAAGACCCATTATGAATGTTGAGGTTGATAGGGAGGAGGCTGATGATATTAATCATTGAGCGAGGCATGTCATCAAAATGATGAAGGATTGGATCAAGAATCCTTTTCCACTTGATCCAATTCCTGATATAGTGATCTTCCATGCGGTAAAAGCATAAACCTGTGTCACCTTTTATAAAGAAACGTGATATCAAAATGTGATAGTCCAATGTTAATGACAAAAAAAATGGTATTTGTGTTTAAAATATGAAGGTGATGTAAACTGATGAAATGTGTAGAATTGTATGAATTTTATGCCTATAATTTTTATTATTTTTTTGACTAAGAATTTATTCATTTTATTTTATTTTGAAGTCCCTTTTTTAACTGTAAAAAATATAGGATGTAGTTCCTGTCAAACAAGTATGTGCAAATCATCTTTTTTTGTTTTAATTTGAAAATATTTTATAGATGACATGTATAGCTAGTGAACAAATAAATAAATAATTATTTTTTATGTATATTTTCTTTGTTATAAGTACTCAAGTTCAACCTTGTCAGAATCTAACAGTTTTTTCCTCCCGTCAAAACTTCCCTATCAAATCTATACCTTCTTGAAAAAAAATTACATATTCATGAAGAGAATTCTCTCCTCTAGTGATAAATATAATTTATTTTTTTTTTGATATGATTTACTATTTTTTTTCATTTTTTGAGAGAGCATCTTCTAAAATGTTAAAATATCGACTTATAATATTTTGAGATTATAACATATTATAACTAATCAAAACACTCAAAAATTTATATAATGATGATATTGAATCTAAGATCTATAAAAGGGTATTTTTAGTTTTTGAAAAAAATTGAGTTTTGATAAAGAAATGAGATTTGACCAAAATAGGTTTTTGTATCACAAACGGTGACACAGATCTATGCTTTTACCCCATGCACATCCTTGCCTAGAAAGAGGTAGGGGGAAAAAAGTAACAATTCCTACCTTCACAGCCTAGTCTCTTATCAGGCCGAAGATATTATACCAGCTTGATCACTCGGTTGGATATTATCATCCTCCTGAAAGGAAGGGAAAGAATTAAAAAAAGAGGACCTCCCTTTAGAGGATTCAGATAGAACAAGCTGAAGAACAGGTGCCTCCCTAGTAGGAAGAATAGAGTGCACAAGGGTTTGATGATATTGGAGCTACTCAAGTCTAGGATGAACCTCAGTTGCCTCCTATTATGTCTAGCCAACTAGAAGAGGGTGAGATTCCATAGGCCTCCATTTCTCCTATGCAAGAAGAGCCAACTTCTCCTTCTATCCTAAAGAAACATAAGAAAAGGATTAAGATTTAGATGAAAAAGAGGCAAAGGATCAATAGAAGATTGGTGCCTTCTCCTTCTATTCTCAAAATTCTTTCAGAAGAGGATGAAAAGGAGGAAGAAGAAGAATTAGAAGAGGAAGAGGAACAAGTGCCCCTATAGGGAAGAACTGCAAAGGAGAAAGAGTGCTACTGGTACCCCTCCATCCACTCAAGCAGAACCCTTAGAACTCTCTTCTTCAGAATATGAAGTATAGTAGTGGGAGTGAAGAGGGTGATGATGTTTTCTCAATGTTAGATTTTGATTTCATACCTATAGGTACATAATTGATTGGGGATAAGATCAGGGACATCCGTACAGGTGAACCTCAACAAGAAGATTAGACACAAATGTTGCTAGATACACGGGGTCCTAATCTTACTCCTCAATCTCCACCATGAGTTATAGTGGTAGAATAGGGCTCAATGACTCCTCAACCTCATAGTTTACAAGAAGAATAGATTCATAAGGAACCATCATTAGAGGAGCAACCAAAACAAATGGCGACTAATGAAGTATCAAAGGATAGAAAAATGGTGGAATATTCTCAACCACCTTCCTAAGACACTGAGGTTCAGGTTATAGGGTCTACTAAGACTGAGGCTATAGAAGAAGAGCCCTCCCAATAGGATACAACTCCAAGGAAGAGTGACAAAGGGAAGGAGGTTGTAGAACATACTCCTTCATCATCAAGAGCCAGGTCCTCAGCAGGACACATCCCTAGATGGACCCGAAAGGAAATAATGAGGAGTACCAAGCCTCAATTCCCTGCTTTAGAGGAAGACATTTGTGATATTGCAGAGATTTTGAATAAATCTGAGTCTCCATCACACAAGGAACCACCATTAGCACAAGGAACCAAGAACTATTTGCACAAGTGGCTCTCCCTCCTGAAGGCACACATTGTACTTAGAGAAGGGGGAGGTGTAAAACTTGATCCATTTTTGAAGGCTTCTCAGGAGTGGCATGAAAGTTTTGAGGAGAAAGGCGTTACAATCATCACAAGGAATTTGAAGTTACTGCATGCTACACAGGAGAATGTGAATAAAATCATAGCAATTTTGAAGTAGGACTTCAGTATCATAGATGAGGTATGGGCCTAGAGTAAGGATTTGAAAACTCTACAAGCCATAAAGTGCCAAAGATACCAGGTTTTGATTGATGTATATACCAGAGAAGAATTATATATGATTGATGACTGAATAGAAAAGATAGCAGATAGCAATAAGGTAATGTGAACATTACATGAGGAGATTCATTAGCTCAAGGACCAAGCTTGAGAGCAAATTTTGGAAGTAGAGAGATACTACAGTGATGCATGCTTGGATATTTTTGAAGATTAGGAATGGGAAAAGTTTCTACCTATAGAGACAATAGTGGAGAATTTTAGGAAGACTTTTGTGGAGGTTTTTGATGATGAGGACACCCAACAAGCCTTCAGGACAAGAGAAGCCTTGTTAGAATTGGATACCAAAATTGGGGATTTTACTGACACCTAAATTGAGGTAGACAATTATAGACAAAAGGTAAAAGATAAATATGAGGCTTTAGATCTTCTAGATGAAGCTAAGATTGTTGAGATGATAGAGAAATTCAAGGGCAAACATCCAAACATAGCTTTGGGATGAAGAAGAACAAAACCAAGATGCTAGAATGTCAATTTTGACACTTAGTAAAATTTTGACATTTTGACCCTGTCGAGGTCTACAGGTGCGCAGGTCCATAGCTCCAAAGGTGCACCGGTAGTTAACTACTTGTTCCAAAAATAGTGCTTTCCATGCATCAGAAATGCATTATGATGGTAGTTTAGCTTCAACACATGCCTAGTAAAGGACTAGCTTCTATTTTTGGCACCTCGAGATGCTCCTACTTCAACTAAAGGCCTCCTCCTATTTATTCTCTCATAATTTCTTTGTTTTTGACATGTAAAGGGCTCATGCATCCAATTAATGAATAAAATATGGATGGAGTCCCTCTAAGCACTAGTTTAACTATTGGATTGTATATATTTAGTTTGTTTTAATGCTTTAAAAGAATTTTATTGCATGAAGATATCTCTCACTCTCAACACAAATTGAGGAGATGATTTCTCATAAATACCCCATTATAATATGTGACAAGGGCCATCGTTATTATGCAATAAAATTACACTTTTGGTGCTTGCATTTGGAGTGTAGTGATTCTTGCCTAAATGTGTCATTGTTTTGTGAATTTTGTTTATGGAATTGTGATTGAGCCAAAGGTTTACTGCATTGTTTCTAGTTGTTTGATCCTTTAGTTTTGGCACTTTCTATAGATTTACAAATTCAGCTGATGTAATGAGCTCAAGAAGAAATCACCAAATTATGCTTGCATAATTCTCTATCTCGCATGAGCGTACTTTTCGTTGCCTTGTGATTTGATGAAGAGTGAAACATCATTCGGTTATTGAAATTTCCCATCAACGATTGCATCAACAAATTCTAGGAAGCGATGCTCCTATTTTCATTGGTTTCCTATTGATTTCTTCAAAATTTTAACTCGCAACATGTTGTTTTCTATAGTTTATATCTATTAGGTTTTCAATTTCATGTTATTTTCTTTGCTAACCCTATGCTAGAATAGGAACTCATTTTAGTTGCATTGTTAGATTGCATTCATTGAAAAATAGAAAATACAAAAGCATTGTTCTTTTGTGTGTTATTTTGAGATAGCAAACAAATTTTACTTCACTTTGTAATCAAAATAGAACTAGCAAAGGCCTCCTCATAAACAATCACATTTATCTTCAACTAAGAGGATTTTGGTATGTCACAAGACAAATACAGAACCTTGGAGTTGATCCCAAAAGATTAGCTTTTCAAGAGAGGAATTGTGTGAAGGATTCCTATCATTGGCCTCATGTAGAACAACTGCCCAACACATGGTAGAAGGAGGGCCATTTAGACTCCCAAAAAGGAAGAAAATTTGTCAAAGTTTTGGAATTTTTCACTTCTACAAAAATTTGCACTTCACACAAGTTCAAATTTTTTTCTAAGTTTTCAAGAAATTTAGGTCTGTAGCTTTGTAGGTACATAGGTCCTTAGATCTATAGGTACATAGGTCCATAGATCCACAACTTCGCAAGTGCATAGGTGTGCAAAATTAAGAGAGGTGAGAAAGTGTACTTCTCTAGAGGTGCACTTTTTCTAGAATTGATGCAAGCTAGAGAATATTGACCCAAAATCCCCATTTCAATGAGCATTAAGGTCTATGCCAAGTGCACACAAGTTTCTCGATCTTACCCACTTCTACAAACCATGTGGTGACAAGGGAACATCCTACATTTAACCGCTTCCATTCGAACTTTCATCATCTTCTTCAACTCCACCTCCACTCCAACCACCTGGTGGACCACCACATATTCCAATAGCTACACCTCAAAAACCACCATTAGGTCCGCCAAACCCTCCAATGGCCTTTTTCATAAATGTTGTAGACTCACCAATAAACTTGAGAGGTGCACTCCATGACCTCCCTAAGATCATGTCAAGGTATTCTAGGAAATTTGCAACCACAAGCAAGTTGCTAATGGGGATGTGGTTCTTTGTTTATTCCCCTACTCTTTGGGGGAAATTGCCTTCAATTGGTATGTCAATTTGCCACTGGGATGCATTGGAGATTGGGATACATTCAAAAAATTATTCTTGGAACAATTCAAAACATTCATCAACCCAGCTATGATACATCAACAATTCATATCAACCATCGCTTTCACATGGCCTATCGCAAGTTGGAAACACCATACACTATACCAGTTGAAGCCTCTATTCAGATTTATCTAAATGGTATGGACCATCTTACTGCAATTTTTCTAAGAAGACTTCCTACAAAAAATATCTACACATTGGATAAAGTCTTCGCAGAGGCAATTACCTTCACTAAGCAAGCTAATCCTAATAGAGGAAGGTTAATGCTTCTAGCTCTAGCTATCACAACAATGCCAACATACCCTATCAGAGTACCCATGATGCCTAGTCAGTTCATACTATGAATCTAGTTCCATTGCAATAGGAACCCACTCTGCAAAATCTCACTCTAACATACCCATGGTTTGAACCTCCAAAAGCTACTTTCTTTGAGAAAAAGGCAATAGCACCCGCTGAAGCAGACAATGGTTTTGTTTCTAAATTTGGTTAGATGAAAAGGACTATGTCCCAAATGAACAAAAAATTGACTCATCTTAGGTTGTCTCAAGGACAAAACAACAACTTCCAAAGAAATAATGTTATCCCTTACAACAATAATTATGGCTAGAATTAGAATAGGAACTTCAGTGGGAACAACAATAACAATGCAGGAAACAACAATGGGGGAAACAACTTCAATCCTCCTGATTGTAGTAATGGCTTCTAGAGATAGAACCGACAGTGGAACACTTGACCAAATAATGGAAGCATTCCTACCGACAACAACAATAACAATGTTTAGTATGCAGATATCAATCAGTATGATGATGGTAAGAATGCACCCAATAGTGATGGTTCATATTACAATGGGAATCAAGAGATGGCTCAAAGTTCACAAGTAAATGATAATGCTACTCCTATGCAATTTAATGCTATGTTACTAGAACCCTATGATTCTACACAGAATGTGTAGGTAGAACAACTAACTAATGAAGAGTTCTCTTTCCCATTCAGCTAGGAACTTGATATTCAACATGATGAGATGTTTTCTTTTTGCAATGACAATCAAAATACGTATAATCTGAGAAATAGAAAGGAACCTTTGATGGATGGGATTCCTCTAGGTTTACAACCAACTCCTCCCAATCCAAGAGTGAGTAACAATTTAGCACCAATTAGGCCACCATATGGAGGAAAATAGAATCAGAACCTAGTAAATGTACCAACAATATTGAAAAATCCCGCTTGGTCTACTGAAAAGTATAGTGTTGTCGAAGACTTGAAAAGAACCAAAGCCAATATGTCCATGTTTGACATGCTACAAAATTCTCCACAACAACAAGAATCATTCATGAAGACTCTAGATCATATGAAGGTACCCCATAATATGAATATGGTCCCCCAAAAGATAGTATCTCAACAAGTCAATGCCCACTATGTTCAAGGAGAAGGTTGAAGTACCCCTGTTTCTGCTCAGCATTAGGATATATGGAAATAATCTCCATAATTTCTTGATTGATTTAGAAGCCTCATGTAATTTCATACCACTGTCAATAGCACAAAGGTTAGGGGTAAGTCCTCAACCTTCCAATCAGATAGTGATACAATTGGACAAGACTGAGGTGAAAGTCATCGGCATATTGAAAGATGTTTAAATACAATTGACAATAGATCCTCGGATTCAAGATGTTATTGATATACATGTGGTGGGAATTCTAGAGATGTATGGGTTGCTCCTGAGTAGAGAATGGAAAAAATGCCTAAGAGGATGGTTTTCTATGGATTTCACTTAGTTATGGTTACTATGGAAAGGATTGAACAATCAAATCAAGATAGATGCATAACCCAAATTGAAAATGATGATTACAGATTACAATGCCCTGAATGACATAACATTCTTACAATAGGCTTTGGGTTCATACAAGGTGATGGCATTCGACACTATTCCAATCAAAGCATCCCAAGATCAGGATAATGAACTCAAGATACCAATCCCAAAAGATGATATCGTGACACAATTCATAGATAATATGGTGACTAATTTGCAATGCTTGGGAGAAGAAGTTGATCCTAATATCTAATGTCTCCCTAGATTTTGTCAATTACACAAAGTTAGTCACTCTGAGTTTGAATGCTTGTCATGCCAAGAAGTAGTTGCAAAGATGTTAACACATATAATGCAAGGCAAGGATAACTATGTTCTAGGAAAGGGACTTGTGGGAGATCAAAGTAATATAAACTCAATTGAGTTGGTAGAGCATATCGAAGAAGAAATTGAAGATTTAAATGTGTCATACAGTGATACCTTGTCAGAAGGGCAAGGTTTTCCTTCTCCTCCTCTAGGGATGATTAAAATTCAAAGAAGAAGATGATATGTGAAAGGTAAAGGATGGACTTCAGTAATCATTCATCCTAAACCTAAAGTTGAGGAAATCAAACAATTGATAGGGGAAATCCAACACCAACAAGAAAAACATGCACTTTCTCTATCCACAAATTGCAAAGGGGAATCATCAAGTCCTACACAAGGAAAGTTAAAATGGGTTCCTAAGAAATTCATTCAAGGCTCAAGTGAAAGTAAAGCTAAGGAAAAATAAGCATAAAGTTAGAAAACTGAAGGAAAATTTGATTTGGACACTTTGCTTTGATGGTTCCAGGTGCAAGTTGGGAGTTGGTGTAGGTATTGAATTGTTCAACCCAAAAGGTATGTCTTTCTATGCCACATATTGATTACAATTTAGATGTACTAACAATGTTGTAGAATATGAGGCATTAATTCAAGGACTTCTCTTTGCACTAGAGAAAGGAGTCACAACTCTCATAATCCAAGGGGATTCTCAATTGATCATATGACAAGTAAAATTGATATACTCTTGCAATAATAAGAGGTTATTGGCTTACAAAAAAGGGTATTGGATATATTGGATGACTTTGAAGCTTTAAACATCAAATCCATTCCAAGAAGAAAGAACATGGTAGTAGATGCTTTTGCCATTTCAGAAAGTGCTTTACAACTAGTTAAAAGAACCAAGTTGAAAATATTTTCAGTGGAATTGGTTGTGGTTCCATCCATTCCTAATAATATCAAAAACTTTTAGGTCTTTCAAGATTATCAACATATACTTGAGTTTGTCATGTGCATTCACCATTTTGAGGGACAAGAGATTGATGATACACTGGATGACAAACCTAAAGATGATGAGCTTGAGGATGAAGATGGGATTCTTAATCTAAAAACCAACACTATTCCAAAAGGAATGGTTGAACTAGAACTCATCTTTGATCTGATGAATCAACACTGAATAGAAGGGTAACCCAAGAAAAAGGAATCAAAGAATGTGACTCATACAATTTAGGTGCTAATGAAGAACCAAGAATGGTATAGATAGGAAAAGCATGCAACTCATAAGAAATGGAAGACATGCTCAAATTACTCACTGAGTATAAGGATGTCATTGCTTGGAGCTATTAAGAGCTAAAGACTTATGATCCTAAGATTATCACACATGACATCTTGTTGAAACCAAATGCCAAACCATTTCAACAAAATGCTATCATTGAACCATTGATCATGAAAGAACTAAAGAAGCTACTAGATGCTAAGATCATATTTGCTATCTACCATTCCACATGGGTGGCAAATTTGGTTCCTGTGTAGAAGAGGACTGGAGAGATTCATCTTTGTGTTGACTTTCATAACTTGAATCTAGAATCTTAGAAAGACAATTATCCTTTGCCCTCACTAGATGAGGTTTTGTAGATATTGAATGGTTCAAAAATGATTTCTTTCCTATATGGTTACTTAGGGTAAAATCAAGTGATGTTCGATGAAGAAGATAGGCTAAAGACAACTTTCACAATGAAGTGGGGAACTTTTGCCTATAGAAGAATGCCCTTTGGACTAATTAATGTGGAAGCTACGTTTCAACAAGCGATGGATGAATCTTTCAAAGGATTGATTAATAGATGTAGAGTCATCTACATGGATGACTTGACTATCTTTTCAAAAGATCAAAGTACCCCAATTGTTGATCTAAGACAAGTATTTGATAGATGTCATAAATATGGTATATCTCTCAATCCCAAGAAATGTTCATTTGGAATCAATAAAGGAAAGTTCTTGGGATGTGCCATTTTTAAAGTTGGAATCTCCATTAATTTGGATAGAGTCAAATCTATTATGAATTTAGCACCTCCACATAGTTGGAAGGAACTAAAGTCTTTCTTTAGAAAGACAAACTTTGTGTGAAAATTCATAAGTGGATTTGCAAAGATAGTTCATCCCCTTAATGATTTACTCAAAAAAGGGGCTAAGATGGAGTGGGTTCCAGAGATAAAGAAATCATTTGATGATATCAAGGTTGCCATTTCTATGGCCTTGATTTTGGTGAGTCCAGATTACGAGTTGCCTTTTAAGATCTATTCCTTTGCTTTCAAACACTCTTGTGCAGGGATCCTGACACAGAAAAGGGAAAAGGAAGATGAAAGACCAATTTCTTTTATGAGTTACCCCCTGAAGAATGTAGAATTGAATTATTCAAGCCTTGATAAACAATCCTTTGCATTAATCAAGGTGATAAAGAAGTTTCATCACTACATACTAAGAAGTAAGGTGTATGCAATTGTACCTGATCTAGTAGTAAAGACACTTTTGATGTAGAATGAACTTAGTGAAAGAACAAGAAAGTGGATGGCCATACTTCAAGAATTCAATCTCAAAATTCAATCTATGAGATTATTCAAAGGTCAAGGGTTATAAAAAATGTTAGCTGATAACCAGGATGGAAAAGAAAAGGAATTCAAGTTTGACGATGAAATGGATGAGGATGATTAGAAAAAGATGGTTGTGTCACAAGTTGATATTAATCAAGGTGTGGTGACAAATTTTTGGTATCAAGACACTATTTACTATCTCCTACAAGACCAATGTCCTAGTTGGATGAATAGTTGACAACATAGAGGACTTAAAATGAAATGCGAGTCCTACATGTTACATGACAACAAGTTGTATAAAAGGAATTATGAAGGGATTTACCTAAAATGGTTGGGATGGGAAGAAGCCAAGGAATTCTTAGAACATTTCCATGACAAGTATGCTATAGGACATGGTTCAGCAGAAGCAATGGCTCACATGATTTTGAGATTATTTTTGGCCCTCGATATTCAAAGAAACTTTCGAGCATGTATGTACTTGCCATATCTATCAAACCAGTGCCAACAGAGAAAGGAATTTGACAATGCCCTTATAGCCTGTGTACAAGATACTCCCCTTCAAAAAGTGGGGGATGGATTTCATTGGTCTGGTCAACCAACCATCATCAACTAGACATGTATTTATTCTCACAGCTATGGATTACTGTATATGATGGACGGAAGAAGAAACATTCAGAAATTGCACTACTAAGGTGGTAATAGACTTCTTGGAAGAACATATTGTTACTAGGTTCATAATGCCATTCACCCTTATATGTGATAATGGGTTTTCTTTTGTATCAGCATTCCTGATCCAATCGGCATTTGAAAATCAAGTCATTATCAAGTTCTCTTTGAATTACTACCTGCAAGGAAATGGGGTAGCATAATCTACAAATAAGAACTTGATCACAGTAATAAGAAAATTGTTGAAGGATAACCCTAGGGATTGGCATATGCACCTCAAATATGCCTTATGGATAGATTGAGTGAGAGTCAAAAATGCTTTGGGGACTTCTTCATATTTTCTTGTCTACGAACAAGAACCAGTGTTCCCACTTAATCTTAGAATACCTGTTTTGAAATTCATGAGTGGGTATGCCAAAGATGCTAACAAAGTACAAATAAGATTTATGAATCCTTTAGAGATGTATGAGAGATGGAAAACTACATTGGAGCATATGGCTAAAAATCAAGCTATTGTGAAAAGATGGTTTGACAAGAGAGCCACAATAAAGTCATTCACGATTTCTAACCTTGTTCTACTCTGGGATAAGGTGAAAGAAAAATTAGGCACCCATACTAAGTTTCAATGCTTGTCAACGTGCTCCTATCAGATCATAGAAATTCTTGGAGAAAACACTTTTAGGATTAGTTCCTTATGGGGGGAATTTCTTCCCCTACCCATAAATGGGCAATTTATGAAGCATTACTTTCAAGCCTAAAAGACGAACAAAATAAAAATTAGTTAGATTTTATTTTTGCATTTAACTTAGATTTTTATTCCTATAAGTGTGTTTATTTCTGCAAGTGTGTTTTCTTTCATGTTGTGTGTTTGTTGACAATCGTGTGTCTCCTTTCAAAGTTGTGTTAGTCATGGGGGTTAAGGTGTACTTGAGATTTTCTCTCAATATTTTTACTAACCACTCTTGGGTTCTGATTTTAGGAAGAGGTATTTCTTTATCAAAACATTTGGATGATTTTGTGTTTTATACCAACTGAGAAACTAACATTTCTTGTAGAAATAGGGGACTTTCAGTCTAGAAATTAGAAGCCTAGACCAAAAATTTCTCAACACTTTGCAAATTTAAAATTTTTATTGTTTTAGGTGTTGTTGAATTGGAGTCAAAGATGACGAGGGACAATCCAAACTTTAATTGGTTCAAATAGGAGGGGTCTCCTCGAAAGGTTGCTAAGGTCATTGTTTGGCGTGAGAGTTTTTGAAAGTTCTAAAAGAGGAATGCAAGGGATGTTAACAAGAGATCAAATCCAGGAAATGACACCAATGTCCTAACTACATAGTCTAAACATAGTTAGGATACAAAAAAAGAGAAAAAAGAAAGAAAATTAAAAATAAAAATAAAAGAGAAAAATACGGTGTTAAGACTGAAGGATTCTAAAGATCTGAAATGACAAAAGATACGTTCTCAAAACAAATCATCTTTTATCCAAAATATTGCTTCATCAAAAGTAACATTTTGAATGACATGAAACAATTATTCAAAATTTCTAGAAAGCTAAAAGAATCACATGAAATTAGTTGACAGTTTAATTTGATATAATATGGCAAAATGGTAAGATAGTTGGTCGTTATGATTTCAAGTGAAGATGACATGTTAGTTTACTGTTAATCATGAATTCATGGAATTAAGATGAAAGGTTAATTGTTATGATTATTTATGATTAAATAATTTATAATTTAATTATGGAGAAATTCCTTGCAGGGAGCATGTCGAAGGGGTGAAAGCATTGTTAGAAAAGAATTAGGCAAGGCATCACCATCACTGGATAGATGGCTAAAAGACCTAGCCAGAATACATATGGAGGACTTGCATGAGTTATTTAAAAATTTAATTAAATAATTGGGTTAAAATATATAAATATATCTCTAAGGATTTTAATATATCTTTCATCATAATATTTTTATTAATATTTATAAATGATCGTATATGTATAAATGATTTGGCACCATTATAATTTAATAATTAATAAAGTAATGTTGTTTGTTCATAAAAGATTTTAATAATATTTGAATTATAATAATATCTAAATTATTAAAATTTAAAAATTATAATATTCCAACTCTCTTTCCATTATTTTATTCTTTTCATATTAATAAATCTTTGATTATAATAGATTAGACACTTGGCATTCTTAATTGTCAATCAATCTTTTAAGTTTCAGAAGCCAAAGGGCCACCTTTATATATATATGAAATCAAGTATGGGACTGCCCGGGGTATTCATTTTTTTTTAAAGCATCCGTTCACCTTTTATTCTTGTGAACAATCTATATTTAATTTATGGAAATTTGAGTTCGACTTAACTTATTCATTATTCTTGGGTGGTTCCTCTCCAAAAACAATATTCTGCTTAAGCTTGCCATACGGGGACCATTTAGGCTGAAGTTGTGAAACAATCAAGATGGACGGCTCACACTCCCTTTACAGCAGCATGGCTGAATAAGCCTTCCTTGTATCCTTTCGAAAACTTCAATATTGGATTTGTAACTAGAAGGTACATCGTAATCCATAGACTATCTTAGATTTTGTCACTGGTAACTTGGATTAGAGTTGCATCCAAAACACTTGGATCTTCTTACTACTTTTTTCTCAGTTATAGATATCAAGGATTACATTTTTTTTTAATCATCACATAGAATAAAGATGTATTTATATTAATGTTGCAAAGGATGCTATTATCTAACTGCAGATGGTGCCAATGAAATGACTATGTATTTATTATGTCACTTTTCATGTTATACAAAGTGTTGATTGGTCCCTTTCCAAAATAGAGTGAATGACATCCTACAAACACCAATTGATAATTATAATCTACCAGTTTTCAATAAGTAAAGTGGTGATCTACATCATTCTAAAACAAATATAGAATTCTTAAAGATAGCAGTAGCAAAGATATTTTAACCTATGGTTTTCAGTTGTATTCACTATGGAAGTATGATTTGATGATGTAGTAGAGTCTTGTTATAGTGTGTCGATGTTGCAAGGCCTATTCTCCATTAGACCAAACTCTAATTTTGGCATCTCTAATTATCTTTTGTGGAACCCAAAACCCTATTTGTTAAGCCCTATTTGTTAATCTATGATTCAGTTTCATATTCGATCAGTCAACTGTTTCAAGTTTGCTATCTTTATGATATCTGAATATGCAAATATCTAAATCTATCTTGAAAATCTATCATTTCTATTTGAAAAAACATATTACAGATAATAAGTCTAGTGCCTCCCATGTTTTGATTTTAAGCTTTCGTAATTTCTTTATAGAGAGAAGATAATATCTCTGAGTTCTTTTATGATTCAAGACAAGATGATAACATTCTAGGATTTAATCATTACAGTTTGATTGACATCTATAAATATCTCATCTAGTGTACACCAAGGAATTCACCAAGCGAAGATGCTAGTATGTGGTGAAGAAGTTGTAAAGTATCTTTGTGATCTTTAATCTAATTACACCTAGGAATCACCAGCTTGGAGGCTTGAATAGGGTGAGGAGGTGAAGAAGTTGACATCAGTATTCATATAGTGATACATAGAACATTTCTATAGCTTATGTATGATTCACTTAGGAATAATTTTGTCAAATTGTTGAGATCTTTAAAGAGGAAATCTGTAAAAATAAAATTAGTATCAGTTATGACATTTCAATATTTATCATTTAATATGAATTAATTAATAGCTCATGCATATTCCGGTTATGGTCCTGCTGCCAAGTCGTATGGCGTGTTATATATCATGATGCCCAATAGGTGGAATGATGTCCCTTATCAATTCTAGTTAGGGAGGGCCTTTCTTGTAGAGGTTGTGTGGGGATATATTGTGGTTTGAGGTTGGGTGGTAAAGCCCCTGACAATGTTTCACCTCTCTCAAGAAGTCAGATATGCATCAGATAGAGATAAGCCATGCATTCAATTGTTTATCGAAAACATGTATTCTCATTTTGTTTATGAGAAGGTAAGATTAAATTGAAGTATTTCATTATTATCATTATTTTACTTTCATATAAATGAATATTGAATATAAGTATTTATCTAATCTTGAGAAACTATCACAGATAAGCAGTCATAAGGAAAACAAATCTGAGGCCCTAACTGATTGTGTGAAAACTAGAACCTTAATTGGTACAATGGTATTGGAAGCCCTAACTAAATTTGTGGTATCAAAAGCCCTAATTGAATCCATGGTCACAAAAGCCCTAAATTGAATCCATCATTGTAGAAGCCCTAAATTGAATCCATCGTCGCAGAAGCCCTAAATTCAATTAGTCGTCATGGAAGCCCTAAATTGAATCTGTGGTCACGAAATCCCTAAGTGGTAAAGTAGTATCAAAAGCCCTGAATGAACCGATGGTAATTGATGCCCTAATTGGTAAAATGATATGTGATGCCCTAATTTAAATTATAGTGGTATTTAGTTGTAATCATCAAATGATTTTTGAGATAGCAGTTTTTAGATGATAATCGACTTGTAAAATTATTATAGTGTATTTGTGGACTAATCCGGGTGGTTGCAGAAGCATCCTTTGTTGATTTTCAATCTTAGTTTTTTTTTTTTTTTTTAAGTATGTGATTTTCAATTTTAGAAGTAATTTCATTTAATGGTTTTTCAAGTATTTAGTTAAGAAATTTTGTTTAACTAATTTTAATTGTAAAACCTTCATCACATGAACATGAATGATGTAACCGCCTTCCCATGAAATAAAGAAGTAACTATATTCCTTGAGTAAGTTGAATGATAAATTAGACCTAGGAAATTTGGTTGTTACATATGGTATCAAAGCGTTGGGTTCAACCCTGAAACCTTGGGTCCAACACTAATTTTGAGAAAAATAAAAACATAAATGTTGAAAAAGACTTATTTTTGCATATCCAGATATTGCAATCAAAACTAGAAAACACAATGGAAAATAATTCAGAATAGCTAGGAAGGTTGAAATGATATGAAATGTACAAATGTATAAACAATTAAAAAAAATAAAAAGGATTGGCAAGATAAGTGGTGGAGATCGGGTTTGATGACCCAAATTTTGAAATCCTTGGCTATGGTGGAATTAGGCAAATTTGTCGAAACAATTGATCTTGTTGATTGTCCTGATGCTTCAGTTATTTTGTCGAATAACTGTTGGGACTTCAACCCACTTGATTACTCAGAGGTAGAACCAGAATGTTATATATGCCTTATCCTTGGTGGGAGGGCCATTTTTTGTCGAGAATGAGAAAATTAAAAAGGGTCTTGATGCCTAGACTTGTACAATACAAACATTGTTTAAAATCTTGATAAAATGATATCTAAATCCATCATGAGCAGGTTTGTCGACCCAAATTAATGAAAGAATTAAATTGATACCAATTTGAACCTAAATTGAATGGAAACAAAACTGTGAAGCATGATTCTTTCTGATGTTGGTTAAACAAAAAGATCATTATGTGCTCCAGTAAGGAGTTGGAACTATCAAAGCTTGTTTACAGATGTAAACTTTTAACGAGATGGGCATGGAAGCCTAAATTACAGAAATGGGAAAGATGAATTTCCAAATATTTACAGATGAATGATGAGAATACTCATGAGAATCTTATGAATTGTTTCAGATATTTATAATCTTGCTTAGTATATCATGTTTTTACACTTTGACACTCTGTTATACATGTATAATACACATACGATGTTGACTTTACATATTGAGCTATTTTGGAGATATCCTATCATGAAATGATTATTCTAATGAAATATTGGGCTTGAAAGCCAAGGCTGCAATGGAAAAACATGGATTCACTAACCTATTATAGGTAATCTGTAAGTTTGCAAGGAAGATCTATCCATTAATGAGGGCTATATGCTAGATGGTATGTATGAGTAATTTAAATTGTGATAAAATTATGATCTAGAACTTGCTGGTCAAAGAATTTCAATTTTTGAATACTTATCTTATTTTCAGTAATTGAACCCTGAAAATCCTCTTAAATGAACATGGAATTGAACTAATGATATGGTAAGTGTCTACATGAGTATGATAGGAAAATGAAATAGAATCAACTCAACCGATGCTGAGATGAC
Organism: Cupressus sempervirens; assembly: GCA_028749045.1. Taxonomy (NCBI): domain Eukaryota; kingdom Viridiplantae; phylum Streptophyta; class Pinopsida; order Cupressales; family Cupressaceae; genus Cupressus; species Cupressus sempervirens. The sequence continues at coordinate 316,000,726 of CM053783.1, forward strand.
CACCATTACAGTAAAGTGGACTCAGGTGAGTACATGTTCAATTTTATGTTACCATGCAAGTATCTTTCTAGAAACTTTAAAGTAAAAATGGATCTTGAGTTTCAATTATGATTTTCATTCTGACCCAATTGAGAAAAGAATTGATATCACAATGTTATTTATATATATCTTGTATGTGGAATATTCTTTTAGTGTCTAAACTACAGAGGTCATCGAGGATGATGAATCACAAGGGGAATGGTACGTTACATTCCAAATTTAAAATACTCCTTTATAATGTTCGTTGCAATTTCCAATTCATCGAGGATGATGAACCTCAAGGGGAATGGTATGTTACATCCTAGTTTTTGACCTATCTTGAAATATAGCTTTTGAGGTTCACATGAAATCAGTTGACAGTTTAATTTGATATAATATGGTGAAATGGTAAGATAGTTGGTCGTTATGATTTCAAGTGAAGATGACATGTTAGTTGACCATTAATCATGAATTAATGGAATTAAGATGAAAGGTTAACTATTATGATTATCTATGATTAAATAATTTATAATTTAATTATGGAGAAATTCCTTGCAGGGAGCATGTCGAAGGGGTGAAAGCATTGTTAGAAAAGAATTAGGTAGGGCATCACCATCATTGGACAGATGGGTAAAAGACCTAGCCAGAATACATCTACACGACTTGCATGAGTTGTTTAATAATTTAATTAAATAATTAGGTTAAAATATATAAATATATCTCTAAGGATTTTAATATATCTTTCATCATAATATTTTAATTAATATTTATAAATGATTTTGTATGTATAAATGATTTGGCACCATTATGATTTAATAATTAATAAAGTAATGTTGCTTGTTCATAAAAGGTTTTAATAATATTTGAATTATAATAACATCTGAATTATTAAAATTTAAAAATTATAATCTTCCAACTCTCTTTCCATTATTTTATTCTTTTCATATTAATAAATCTTTGTTTATAACCAATTACGCACTTGGTTTTCTTAATTATCAATCAAACTTTTAAGTTTTGGAAGCCAAAGGGCCACCTTTTATATATATATATATATATATATATGAAATCGAGTATGGGAGTGGGGGGGTATTGATTATTTTTTTAAAGCGTTCATTCACCTTTTCTTCTTATGAACGATCTATATTTAATTTATGGAAATTTGAGTTCAACTTAACTTATTCATTATTCTTGGGCAGTTCCTCTCCAAAAACAATATTCTACTTAAGCCTACCGTAGGTGGACTATCTGGGCTAAAGTTGTGAAACAATCAAGATGGGCAGCTCACACTCCCTTTCCAGTAGCACAAATGACTTAGCGTTCCTTGTATCCTTTTGAAAACTTCAATATTGGATTTGTAACTAGAAGGTACATCACAATCCATAGACTATCTTAGATTTTGGCACTGGTAACATGGGTTAGAGTTGCATCCAAAACACTTGGATCTTCTTACTACTTTGTTCCTAGTTATAGATATCAAGAATAATTTTATTTTTTGTAATCATCACATAGAATAAAAATGTATTTTAATTAATGTTGCAAAGGATGATATTATCTAACTGTAGATGGTGCCAATGAAATGATTATGTATTTATTATGTCCTTGTTCATGTTATACAAAGTGTTGATTGGTCCCTTTCCAAAATAGAGTGAATAGCATCCTACAAATACCAATTGATAATTATAATCTACCAATTTTCAATAAGTAAAGTGGTGATCTACATCATTCCAAAACACATATAGTATTCTTAAAGATAGCAGCAACAAAGATATTTTAACTTGTGGTTTTTAGTTGTATTCATTGTGGAGGTATGATTTGATGATGTAGTAGAGCCTTGTTCTAGTGTGTCAATGTTGCAAGGCCTATTCTCCATTAGAACAAAATCTGATTTTGGCATCTCTAATTATCTTTTGTGGAACCCAAAACCCTCTTTGTTAATCCATGATTTAGTTTCATATCCGATCAGTCAACTATTTCAAGTCTGCTATCTTTATGATATCCGAATATGCAAATATCTAAATCTATCTTGAAAATCTGTCATTTCTATTTGAAAAAACATATTATAGATAATAAGTCTAGTGCCTCCCATGTTCTGATTTTAAGTTGACATAATTTCTTTATAAAGAGAAGATAATATCTTTGAGTTCTTTTATGATTCAAGAAAAGAAGATAACGTTCCAAGATTTAATTATTACAGTTTGATTGGCATCTATAAATATCTCATTTAGTGTACACCAAGGAATTAACCAAGTGAAGATGCCAGTATGTGGTGAAGAAGTTGTAAAATATCCTTGTGATCTTTAATCTGATTACACCTAGGAATCACCAGCTTGGAGGCCTCAATAAGGTGAGGAGGTGAAGAGGTTGACTTCAGTATTCATATAGTGATACATAGAACATTTCTATAGCTTATGCATGATTCACTCAGGAAGAATGTTGTCAAATTGTTGAGATTTTTAAAGAGGAAATCTGTAAAAATAAAATTAGTATCAGTTATGACATTTCAATATTTATCATTTAATATGAATTAATTAATAGCTCATGCATATTCCTGTTATGGTCATGCTACCAAGTTGTATGTCGTGTTATATATCATGATGCCTAGTGGGTGGAATGATGTCCCCTATCAATTTTGAGTAGGGAGGGCCTTTCTCGTAGAGATCATGTGGGGATATATTGTGGTCTGAGGTTGGGTGGTAAAGCCCCTGACAATGTTTCACCTCTCTCAAGAAGTCAGATATGCATCAGAGAAAGATAAGCCATGCATTCAATTGTTTATAAAAAATAGGTATTATCATTTTGTTTATGAGAAGGTAAGATTAAATTGAAGTATTTCATTGTTATGATTATTTTACTTTCATATAAATGAATATTGAATATAAGTATTTATCTAATCTTCAGAAATTGTCACAAATAAGCAATCGAAAGGAAAAGAAATCTGAGGCCCTAACTGATTGTGTGACAATTGGAACCTTAATTGATACAATGGCATTGGAAGCCCTAACTGAATATGTGGTATCGAAAGCCCTTGTTGAATTCGTGGTCAGAGAAGACCTAAATTGAATCTATCATCATGGAAGCCCTAAATTGAATCCATCATCGTGAAAGCCCTAAATTGAATTAGTCATTGTGGAAGCCCTAAATTGAATCTATGGTCATGGAAGCCCTAAGTGGTAAAGCGATATTAGAAGCACTGACTGAACCGACAGTAACTGATACCCTAATCTATAAGATGATATGTGATGCCCTAATTTAAATTATAGTGGTATTTAGTTGTAATCATCAAATGATTTTTGAGATAGTAGTTTTTAGATTATAGTCAACTTGTGAAATTGTTATAGTGTATTTGTAGACTAATCTGGGTGGTCACAGAAGCATCCTTTGTTGATTTTTAGTCTCATTTTTTTTTTGAGGTATGTGATTTTCAATTTCAAAAGTAATTTCATTTAATGGCTTTTCAAGTATTTAGTTAAGAAATTTTGTTTAACTAATTTTAATAGTAAAACCTTCTTCACATGAACATGAATGATGTAACTAGCTTCCTATGAAATGAAGAAGTAACTGTATTCCTTGTGTAAGTTGAAAGATAAATTAGACTTAGGAAATCCAGTTGTTATAGATTCTAAATGAATGAGCTAGGAGGAGTCGAAGATTGTTTCCAAGTTGTTAGAAAACTTTGGTAGACTGCATCCTAAGATGACAAAGGGAATGAATACACAAGTCACACACTAAGCTTGAAGGTTTCAAATTCTGAGATTTTGACTATAAATTCATCCAAAAGATGCTCGAGATGTTCAAGGTTTAGTTGGTGTTTGACACACGCTGGAAGAATGTTTGTTGATGAAGAAATGCCTTGGTCATTTCTTCCTTTTTTTACTGCTATTTGTTGTGGCCTTACAACACACACCCCATTCCTCACTAGGAATGGGGACCCCGTACTAGGGTATAATATAGTGGCAAATTTTTGTATTTTGGTGAATTTGATGTTTTACCAGTGTTATTTTTGGTGATTTCTGAGCCCTTCCATGGTTTCCTGGTCACCAAGCTTTGTTGGGTTTACCTGGTTGCCTAGCATTGTAATCGCCAAGGAAAATGTTGCGTTTGAGTTTTTCCCTAGCGGTATTCACCTTTCACGCAATCGACCAGGTAATGCTTATCATGAAATATTCATTGGGTTTCAAGTTTTTGTTTAATGTAGTATGGGAGAATTCGTCATCCCAGTTTCATTTTACCATGGAGGAGTCAGCTCGTTTCACGTTATGGGAAGTGGAGGAGTCAGCTCATTTCGCCAACACACTTTCATTTTGTCATGGAGGAGTCAACCTGTTTGGTCTGGTAAATTGGTAATTGTATTGATTTGTGTATAAATCTAAATTTGCCCAAGCAATGAGACATTCACTAAATACTGCTAGCACTCCATCAAATTTTTGGCAGCACAAGACACATCACGGACAAGACTCAAACTCCAGAGATAGCTTCCACAAGTGGTGGTACTTTGGTATATGTAGCTATGCTATAAAATACTCTCCTTGAGCTTATGTAGTTTAATTTAGTCAAAAGCTTATCTACAATTTCCTTTCTTATCTCATTTTCATTAGAAATTTTTCAAAAAGTGGACGTTAATGGTTTTTAAAGCTTGCATGCATGGATATTGATCACCTAAGGTCAATATCCTATTTCCTTTGCCATGGAATGTCGATTCACCAACTGTCAAAAATCAGATTTGAAATTTAACTTTTTCTCTTTAAGTTTCAATTCCTAGTCTGAAAGTAATACTGCTTATTCTCAGGGAAGTAAAGTTTAAACGAATTATCAATGGATTGAGATGTCAAGGGAGGGTGAGTCTGTCACTAATATTGCTTAGTCTCAGGGAAGTGACAAGGGTAAGACCCCCAAGGGTAGTGAAGGGATTAATCTTACATCAAAATGCTAAAAACTTAGAGATACTACCATAAAGGCTTTCTTTGGAATTGACAATGTTTTTGGTCCACCAACTTTGGCAAGTACAAGTGCAGAAGGAAATCACAATATCTCACCACCACTAGAAGAGCGGGTTGTTATTCATTTAAATCAAAATGCATCAAATGAGGATAACAATGTTCCAACAACAGAAGATGTTGTAACAGAAGATAATATTGATGTTGGTAGGAAGAAAAGAAAAAGAATGTAAAAATGGGGCAGGAGTGGGAAATGAAAAGGACTTTCTAGGTTGATTGGGTAGCAAAGTACTGGTTTATTGAACTAGTCACAAACAATGATGAACCACCAACAGAATGCAAGTGTACGATTTGTACCTAGAAAACTAAAAGAGAGAAAAAGTTGCAGTTAAAGCTTGACACTATAGAAAAACATATTGGTAAGGTTTATGAAAATCAAATCATAGATGGAAAGGAAGTAGCGGCAGTGAGATGGAAATCAAAGGAAGAATACCTTCATGTTAAGTATGCCATAGAATATGAAGAGCATTTCAAGAAAATAGCAGTAATTGGTAGTGGCAGTAGTGGCAATCTAATCAAGGATGGGCTTCAACATCCAGCCAATGATGCAAACTTGGCAAAGACCGTTCAGATGAGTGTTATTTTTCATATTCTATCTAGAGGGCGTCCTATGAGAGACTTTTCAGAATATGGTAATTTATTATCTTTTTTGAGAGTTCCTCACTATCCTATGTCACATTGGTCAATATATGCTGGATGGGAAATGGCAAGCTGTCTTGCTAAGGTGGAAAAGAAAAATGTACAGGAGAGAGTAAAAGAATCCAAGTTCATTTCATTATCCTTAGTTGAAGTCACTATGGTAGATAACACTGCTTGGGTCTGTATGCATGTATATACTATAAAAGATCATGTCCATCAAGATAATCTACTTTGTGTTCATAAAGAAGTTAGTGTGTGTCAGAGCTGATGGAGCTGCAGTAATGCAAGGGCAAAGGACAGGTCTTTGTGCAAGATTACAAACTAGTATTGTACCTTACATGCTTGGCATACACTGTATGGCCCACTGGATGAATTTAGCATATAAGATTGTAAGTACTTTTCCTATAGTGTCAAAAGTTGAAGATCTAGTTTGTGAGCTCCACTCGTACTTTTGCAGAAGTCCTAAATGCTTTGCAGAATTTAAGATTTTTTCTAAGGGAGTAACAACAATAAATAAGATTCTCAAGGATGTTGAGACCAGATGGATATCTTTGCATGGACCAGTAGAATGAGTTCTAGAAGAATATGAATCCTTGATTGGAGTTCTATATGAGCAACACCTTACAGTGGACAGAGCTCCTAATTTTTTAAATAAGTTAAGTGATATAGAGAACCTATTAACTTTAGCCAGTCTTCTCCCCATGTTGGATTTAATGAACAAACTTGTTAAGAAAGCCCAAGACAGAACTATGTATACTCATGAGTATTCTGATTTATGTAAAATGACATGCATGGCTCTAGATTCTTTGTATTCAAATCTCTCAGGTCATAGCCCAATTTTTTCAAGGTGGGAGATAATTACAGATTTGAATCATGCTGAGAATTTTTTATAGTTCAATGGGAAAAATGATCTGTGTGTTTGTGAAAGGATTTGAAATACCAATGCACCAATCTAAAACAACTAAGAGAGGCAGAGTACTACCAGTTAGAAAGGATGATTTTGACAAGATTGTTAAATTTGTTAGTGAAAATGTGAAGTCTATTTCCTACCAACTTTCAAGTGAAATTCATGAAAGATTCCCTCGAGAAGAAATTCTTGAAGCCATGAGTTGTGTGTTTCCTCAATTTTGGAAACACTTTGGACATAATCCAACTGATGCAAAGTTGTTTCATAATAAACTTGATGAATTGATAACATAGTTTTCAAAGCATACAGATTGCAATGGACAACTAATACAAGGAATATTAGACTCAAATAATCTTAAAAATCAATGTAAACTTTTTGCATTGTGTATGAAAAAATAGATGGAAAACTTTGAGAATCCATTCGATCCTAGTGCAATAACAAGGCTCTAGAAAAGGATAAGTCAGAGTGAAGTATTATGTACTTCAATATTAGAATATTTCAAACTTGCTGATTTATGTCAAACAATGATATTAGGGTTGGTGGAAGATGAGAGAGTTTTTAGTGCATTGGGGTTTTTGAAATCAAATGTCAGAAACAAACTAGACAAAAATTTGGAAACTTGTTTGAGGTTGTTTGTAACTCAATACAATGTTAGAGATTTTCTTTATGATAGGTCATTGGCCATTTGGAATTCCACACAGGAAAGATGAGGCCTTTGCAACACTTTAAAAGATGGTGGTTCTACTTCTACTGCTGACTCCAACATAAATGATGAATTTAGCTCTCAAAGTCAAAATGAAGATGAAGATTTTATGGATTTTGAATACCCAATTCAGAATGAAGAGGAACCTATTAGTACTAGTCAGACTTCAATTTTAGGATCTGGAGTCCATATGGGATATAGAAGCATGACATTTGAGACTGAGTCAATGAAGTGAATCATGATTTAGTAATGTAGTATTCATTTCTAAGGAATTTATAGGTATACAATATACTCTACTTTATTTCTTCCATATTCATTATTCAGTCATATTGCAATTATAAATTGAGTTCAAGATCTTTGTTACTCTATTGTTGACATAATGTTATTTTTGTACCTTTCTCTTGATTTGAGTTCAAGATTTTTGTTAGTTGTTACTCTATTCATATTTTAACAATGTTATTTTTGTATCTTTCTCTTGATTTAGTTGTTTGATAATAAAAAAAGAGATAATAGAGACCTGTGCAAATGCCACAACATCATAGAGAACTACTGACTACAAAACATAATGGAAAATTGAAATACATAGAGTTGGAACAATATCTGCTCTTAAAGAAAATTATACTTAATCTAAAAAATAACAATAGATCAGACCATTTCTAAGCCTTGGGAACTCATACTTATATCACTTGAGTTGCAACAAGCTTCAGGCTTAGAAAGGTTACATCGTGATTCATTACAAAAGAAAAAGGATAACAACAATTAAGATAATCATTACAATTTGTTGAAACCTTTTGTGACATATTTTAACAGAAAAAGGGGAAACAATTACAAAATGTGACAAGTGACAACTGATCATTAAGCATGTCTTCCAGTTCTAACTACAACATTACCCACAACAAATGTACCACAAAGGTAAGGTAATCTACTATGATGAACAACTTCTCTTTGATATTCTTCTGCAACACTTGTCCTCCAATTGATTCACTCCTCTATACATCTGATATAAATATGCAAAATATCCTAGCTACTTCCAGCTGGCAGGGCCTTTATTTCACCCACTGCTTCCCAGACATAGATTTCTCTTTTGGTGGGCCATTCAGTGTCCTTTGCCCCTTGCAAATCTTGTATCGCTTTAGTCCATCTGGCGTCCATAATCATCTTAACCTCAATAATAAATTTGTTTAGATTTATCTCTGCCTTGAAAAGATGATCAATTAGTGAGTGGAAAGGGGAATTTGATTTGTCTTCAAAAATTGCTGATGTAGATTCTCGGGTCAAAATGTTGTCAAATGAAGTTGACCACTCTTGCCAGTCCCTTAATACATTAGTAGTATCCAAAATTGATGGTATACAAGGTTCCATTCCATCTGAAAATGTCCTCAACTTGGCTTGTATAACCTGTAACTTACCAGAAAAGAAACCACTCAATTCTTTTACCATTTCTAGGCTCTATTTAATCGTGAAAATCTTATCTGGTAAATCTGGCTTCTTAGCCATCACCATTATCAATCTATCCAAAAATTGCATATATGGTCCCCAGAGGTTGAAGGTAGGAGTTAACCATGAAAGTGCTTCATTGCAAACTTGCTCAGCACTCTATAGAAAAACAAATGAACTATGAGCCTGTTGAGATAGGTTCTTCAGAGTACCAACCCTATGGCTTATCATAGATTTAAGGATCCCAGTCCTTACATTTTCCCCTTGCTGAATTGACTAAGAGTCAGTGCTCATCCTCCTAGGTTGTGAGGATTGTTCCTCTTCTATGTCTGCAATCTGTACCAGAGCCTTAATAGTATCCCTATCTGGTATTGAAGTCCCCTATCCCTCCTCCACCTAAACTAGAGCCATCCTTTGTTTTGCTTGTGTTAATTGATCCTTGAGGGATGCAATTTTATTGTCAAGTGTTTGGACCTTGGCTTCAAGTTCAACAATTCTTTCTCTGTATACATGACTACTTCTGAGCTTATTTTCATAGAGCTTTTTGACATCAATGTAATCATGTATAGCCTGGGATAGTTTATCTTGTATCTCATCTACTTTGGCCTCATTCATAAATGAGAAATGTTGAATTGCCTTGGAGATTTCCTTGCCAGAGTGCCATCCAGAGTCCAGATTATCATGTTGCCCTATTTTGTGCTCTGCACATCCATCAATCTTGGTTTATTTGAAGTAGGGGCCATGCACTAGACTACCAAGGATTTGGTATCAACATTAAAACCAATGCCCCTCTTCAAACCACCAGCACCGATTGCCTCATAGGAGATGGCATTCTCTTGTCTTTTGATTTGATCAAGCATAAATGCTTGCTCCAAGTCCCAACCTAGTAGCAGCAACATACCACTTCTCTGAACCAGATCCCTGGCCTCTTGTAATGTCATTACCTCACTTTCAGGATCATAGGCCTGCAACTTTTCAGTCAATTCCATCCTTCACTCATCTAGTTCATCAAGTTTCATTTGGAGGACCAACTCACTCTATTTTATCTTATATAAAAAGCTTTTAAATTCATTGGATTTGATGAACTCATCATCCTCCAAGAATTCTTGAGCTTGGATAATCCTGTCATCCAATCTTGCTGTTGCCAATTCTAGATCTGTCAAATTATTCTCTGGTGCATCAGCCCTAGTTTGGATATAGTTTTGTCTTATGTTAGCAAAATATTGATCGTTTCCTGGCAGAATTTGCAAGGCTCTTTTCCTGATCTGAGGAGCAATCTATACAACCTTCTATCTTTTGTACCCCTTTGCCATCCAAGATGATTGGGGTGCCTCCTCCTCTTCAACCTCAAAGGCCACATTAGGTTCAGGGCTATCTGGGCACATTCTTTCTTCTTGCCCAATTGGACCTCCTAGCATTTTAGCCATTATGTCAGCATGGTCTGCAACCATCTTCCTAATTCTATGGGGATAAGGGATATCCATATGAAATCTTGGGAATTGGGGATCAACTCTTTTTAATTCCTTTTCTACCCTCAATACATCTTGCAACTTCTAAATTTTATCAGCTACCTCCCCTTCTGCTATTATGTTTGAAATGATGTCTTCAAAGGGAGATTATTTGGAATTGGGCAGCACATAGTTTCTCATTTCTTTTAAAGTAGCCCTCATCCACCCATCAAGGCCATACATCCTATAAGGGCCAGTGCATAGATTATAGTGTAGGAAGGCATGGATAGGCTCTAGGGCTTCCTTTCCAATGGTAAAATCCCCAATCTTAAAACATCTACACAAAAAGGTTCCCCTATGTACCTTAGGGCCTAAGTATTCCCTATTAACCATGAATGCTTGCCAAATGAATTCAATTATTCCCAATCTAGGAGGAATGTACTTTGGTAAAATGTGGGGTGGTTGAGGGCAACCATACACTCTCATTAAAGAAAAGGTAGGAAAAAGGAAAATATCTCCCCAATTATGGTCTAGCCTTCTTCCCTCAAGCAGCAATGATGGTCTTAGGAGACATTTTAAAATTTTAGGGGCCTTAAAGTACTTGGGTCTAACATTTTCATAATAATAGCACTAAAATTATTGAAAAATGAAATAGAGTCAAACAAATGGTAAGAGCTATCCCATACCTATGTCCAAAGTTGTATTGGCAAGGCTCCATATAGATCAGAAGTTTGCTCAATAAAATCAGGGCTGATGTATCCCACATTTCTATAGAGGATCAAATGCATTAGCAAAGAGTAATATGGGAAGGTGAACTCCCTCATTTTTTCAGACCTTGCCCTAGAAATATTCTCCCTCATTATATCCAATATATGGCTAACAAGCATGGAAAGCATCTTGTACATCTTTGGCAATTATATACTCTGCTCCCCAGACTTCACCATACCCATCCTTGCCTACAACCTTATGGACAACATATATGGTTTTGAAAAAATAATTCTTGAACTTGTCCATGGGCATCTTATCCTTTACCTTTTTTGGGTAATCTCCCACCCTTTTGAATTCTCCAGGGATATGCTGCAACAATGAATTTCCAGTGAAAGTAGTAGGGTTTACCTCAAATCTTCTTTTCAAGTCCTTTAGATCCAGAGGTTGTCCCATTGCTCCAATCAATCCAAATGCCTCAATGAAAGATTCTCTATCTAGTGTGGATAGAACTGTCCCATCTCTCTTGTGGAAAGATTTGGTAGCTAGATTATAACATTGAAATAGAGCTTTCATCAAATCCACATCCATGAATACCTTTGGAAAAATTAGCTTGGCAAGGTTCTTCTTCCATGGATTGCAAACAGGGACCTTCTTATCCTGGTTGCAGTAGAAAAAATAGAAAAGCTCAACACCATTAGTATCAAGGCACTTATCATCTCTACAGTTGGCATACAAGTCAAAGAAAACATGATCATCAGTAGAGTTTTCATTTGTGGATCTTGGAAACAATCTGATCCACTCTTCTGAGAACCGACTAGGCTTCCTCTGTTTGGCTTTACCTCCCTTTGAGGTAGATGTCTCTGATAATATCATCTCTGTGGCTGAAATTTCTTCCACTTCCTGGTCTGACATTCTGAATTTGCAACTGGAAAATCTGTAACTGTAATTAGACCTTGGAAACAATAATATAACTTTCTCAGGCAACACAGGATGAAATTCCAAATCGAAACTTGTGAATACTTGAAGAATGATGATGGAGATTCAAAAAATCATATAAGTTGAAAAAGCACAGACAAACATTTAAATTACATTAATTTCAGCATGCTTGGGAAGGATATTAGTTGATTTTGCCAACTTGGAGGAACATTGTTATTAAATTCTATCTATGCACTTTTTGTACCACATTCAAAATTGATTGGCTGAGAAGTTCAAACTTCTTTTCTTGTCATTATGCTCACTACAGAGATTAGATTCTACGATATTATGACAAGGTGACCAAAAAGACCTTTCGTACTATCGTAGCACTGATCTATTAGCTCTTTTGACCTTACGCCAATCCCCTTTTATCTTTATCGAGCAATCGAGAAAGCCAAGGAAATCTCTTACGATCCTATGATAACCTCCTTTATCTCTACATCGGCAGCTTACTCATTCTCTTTTATGATCCCATGACAAATAGCCTTGGGGCATCATAAGTCATCTTTATAAACCCTGCAATTTCATGAACACAACTGAGCTTACCACTTCGTAACATTGCAACCCTTCAATTTTCTCTCTATGATGTTACGGCTTGGTTGAAAACAATATATCGTAACATCATGGGCTCACAAATTTATTACCTTGATGCTATAACAAACCATAATCGCAACATCAGGAAACCCTGCCTTAGAGCCCTGAGATCTTATGATGAAAAGGTTATCGTGAGACCGAAAACCATGTGCCATCAGCCACCTCACAACCCTTGGGTCCCATAATGCTGAAAATGAACTCAATTGGTGTGTACCTGCTAGCTCTACCTTAATAAGAAGCTAACATCTATAAACTGTCACTGTCAAGAGGGGATGCCTTTATCTTTATAATGCTTACGATGTTATGAAAACTAGGTGTCGCACCATCGCAACAAATTCTCACACCTCCTACGATCACACAATGAGGCTTTGATTTTCCCTATTAAAACTACTATCGTAGAATTGCAAGCATTCAAATCTAACAATCCCGATCATACAGAAAACCACTCCTCGTAGTATCGGGCTTCTTTTTAAATCATTCTTCGATCATTCACCAAGCTCAAATCGTAGCACCGGAGGGGCCTTGAAAGTCTTTCCCGATATCATGACAAAGGTACACTCATATCATCGGGGGGGCTCCATCCATCTATTTATGACCTGACGACAAAAGACTTTGTCGTAGGGTCGTGACCTTTTTGTTTTCTACTTCTAATGCTGCGTACAAGTGTCGATAGTAAGATTGGAAAAGACCTTTTCACCTACAAAAAATAGCACAATATGATCTCACAATACAAGGTTATTGTAATCAAATGTTGATACACAAATATTCTCATTTGTGTACAGTGTGAATAAAATTGGAGAGGTCTTCAGTTGGTTATGATTTTGTTGGAACTTGATCAACCTATTAAATCATAGTAGTGTTAGCTCCTATGGATCTGGTCTAGCTGATCAACTATGGTTTTGCTATAAATTGGTGGAAGCTTTGATATTATGATGGCCTTTGATTAGTTATCTTCCATATTGGTTATGAAGATTATATTTGATCATCATTCAACTAAATTATATATTTATTTTTAACTATTGTTTTGAATATATCTTTTTATTGTGCTAAAAAAATTATATGAAATGAAGAGTAATCAATGGTTCAGATTTAGAACATCGTCAGTATAAATTATATGTTTATATTTATATTAATTGTTAAAAATTACACTAAAAATTAAAAAATAGATAAATTTTAATGTTAATCATTTAAAAATGATTGAAAATGACAAAATTATCTTTTCTTAAAGATATTGTATGTTTAAAAATATTATTTTAACTTTTCTCTTTAAAAATTATTTAAATTATTTTATTTTTTATAAAATTAAAATTAAAATTCATTTAATATATAAATCTAGATTAATTATTATTACATGTTAAATTCAAATAGAATCATACCTAAGACCTTTCAAATAAGATGCTCACAAATTACCATTGTATTATAATTTCTTATTTAGATTTACTATATAATTACAATGCTACGACAAACCATAATCGAAACATCAGGAAACCCTACCTCAGAGCCTTGAGATCTTATGACGAAAAGGTTATTGTAAGATCAAAAACCATACGCCATCGGCCATCTCACAACCCTCGGGTCCCATAATGCTGACGATGAACTCAACTGGCGTGTACTTGTTGGCTCTTCCTTAATAGGAAGCTGACATCTGTAGACTGTCACTATCAAGAGGGGATGCCTTTATCTTTATAACGCTTACGATGTTACGAAAACTAGTTGTCGCACCATCACAAAAATTCTTCACGCCTCCTATGATCACACGACAAGGCTTTGATTTTTCATTTTAAAACTCCCATCGTAGAATCGCAAGCATTCAAATCTAACAATCCCAATCATATGAAAAACTACTCTTCGTAGCATCGGGCTTCTTTTTAAATCATTCTCCAATCATTTGCCAAGCTCAAATCGTAGCACTGGAGGGGCCTTGAAAGTCTTTCCTAATATCACAAAAAAGGTACACTCATATCATCGAGGGGGCTCCATCCATCTATTTACGACCTGACAACAAAAGAATTTGTCGTAGAGTCATGACCTTTTTGTTTTCTGCTTCTGATGCTACGAACAAGTGTCAATCATAAGATCGAAAAAGACCTTTCCACCTACAAAACACATCCCAATACGATCTCATGATACAAGAACCATCGTGAGATCGTGGAAGATCACAACATATGCCTGTGATATTGCGCCATTTCCCTTGTCACAAGATTGGAAAGGATCATTAAAATATGAAAATCACGCTCGAATTATGACTTAAGGCTAGGGCATGATGATGCATATAAAATTCACTAGGGTTTCTCTTTTTTTTTAAACCTTGAATACAATGAAATGATTCACCCAAAAAATTAAAATTTTACTATGATTATTAGTTTTTGTTTGCCAATGTATAATTTTTTTGTGGTTTTAAAATAACACAATTCGCCCAAATTTTACACATTGTTTGAGAGATTATGAATGATTCGCCAATGGAGATTATTATTTTTTTCTTTGTAAACTATTTTTTTCGCCCCAAAAAATAAATTTTTTTGTCAGCTGTTTTACACCTTTCGCCAATTTTTTACACCTTTTCTAAAGGAAGGGTTTCTTAAAGTATACCCTGCTGCCTACTTCTTTTCCAACTCCCAAACTCACAATATGAGAGTCGAGAGAAAATATTAGAAGTCAAGAGCATCAAAATCAAAAAATACAAAAAATCAAAAAGTTGAAAAGATTAAAAAAATCAAAAAATTGAAAAAACATAAAAAATTATTAAAAAAATTAAAAATTCAAAGAAAAAAAATTAATATTAAAATTTCTCACGCGCATCGCTCACTTGCACAACTGCGCAAGGCCACAAGTGTAGAGGGGTTATAAAACCCCTTCCCCCTCCCCACACATCACACTTCATCCATTTTTCACTCTGCATTTTAGAGTGCCATGACAAGAGGTATTTCTGCGCCTATTGGGTATGTCTTGCATTCATATGTCTACTTCGTGTCTTCTTTGTTTTCTCATGCATTATTATGTATACTTTACACATGTTTATGTTTTCTTGCATCACTTTATATATTGAATGTGTATGGTAAGATTTATAAAAGTTATCATTGCTTGAGGACAAGCAATTTTGGGAAGGGCGGTTTGTCATATCCCCTCCCGGAATGAAACCAATTTACTATAAACATTCCAAATATGAAATATCAAGTAAACACATAATAATCATATAATATGATTAAAATATAGTTAAATAATATATAATAAAATATTACTCATAATATATTTATCTCATATAACCCATTTAAAAATATTTATAGTATCTAAACATATTTGAAAATATATTTCTCAAAGTAATAATCTGTATTTCAATAAAATTATCTATTTATAATACTTGTATTCTTAATAATATAAAAAATTAAATATGGAAATATTTTCATATTGTTGATTACATACATAATAAAAAAAATAAACAAAAAATAATAACCATTCCCACCTTTGGGTTGGTGGGGCCACATAAAATGAGGTGGTGTTGCCTTTGAATGCTTCACCCCAAATAAAAAGCAACTCCTCAAATTCGTAAAAGGCATGAAGTATGTGAAATATGAATGTAAGAAGAATAGTAAGATGGTCACAGGTCTTACTAAGGCCCAACAGCATATTAATATGGAGAAACATATAAATGAAGATAGGAGCAATATATAAAAATGGGTATAAGGATCTAAAAAAGCAATAGAAAAAATAATAAGTTGCATGATATAATTAAAGCATGATGACCTCCATAATGGGAAAAATAAACTCAAAGCAAGTAAAGTAAGTCTATTATTATTATGAGTCCCTACCTTTGGGATTATAGTTTTCAATGCTCTATTTGATATTAATTCCCATTTTGATAATTGTGTACACTTCTCAATTTTCCATTTAACCTATGGTTAGAATTTTTTATTATTATTAAACAGGATATTGCATTTTAATTGTTGTTTTGTTATTGGGTATCTTCCTTTTCTTGGGCAATCTTTTCATTTTTAGCAAAAATTAGATTGTATAGATGGAAGTTGGGCTATTTGCAGCTCTGGAGACGTGTCATTTTCAGGAGATTTAGTCGAGCACAATGCATGAGCTCCATGTGGTTGAACCAATGGTAGGCAAAGTATAGAAGTGGCCAAGGAAATTTTTTAATAAAAAACTAAAAGTGAGGGCAGAATTCAAACCATGAAGAATCACTAGGAACTTTTTTTTTTCTAGCAGTCCTGTAAGAAACAACATTTGGCCTCTAGAAAGAAATGCCTCATGAAGCTTTAGGCTCATGTTCAGGGTAATCTTTTGTTAAGAATGCTAAAATAGATAAGGTCAAGAACAAGAAAAAATTCTATGATACCAAAGTACCAAAAATGTTAATGGTACAAGGAGGGTTTTAGCCTCCTCTCATGACCTCCATTATACTACAAATAGAGTGCAGTTGGAGGAGCTATGACGTAAGACTCTTTTCCCCCTAGTGGCAATATTTTTTTCATTTCACTTCCCAATATTTTTTACTACCATGCTAAGAAATGTTTCAGAATGATTTGTAATGAATCGTAATAGTTTGGGCTTAAAGATTGACATCTTAATTTTCTATGGGAAAGGAATTGATAATGTCATATTACTTAAAGATTGGTAAGTCAAATATTGGTTATTATTTATGGGTATTGTATTTTTAGGCATAGGTAAGGTCAAACATTGTACTATAATCCTAGATCTTATGTGTTTCCATAATTTTCATAAGATAAACAACGTAATTGAAGATTGATGCTTGCTAAAGTGGGCATGGTTTTTGAACTCTAAATTCCATCATTAAAGACTCTTCAGTTTGTTTTTGTTTCAAATAAAGAGCATGTCGACTTTCATTGCATATGTTTGAATTTTTATCAGATTCTAGCTCATAAACATAGGTTTCATTTCCTTGTTGTATGATAGATTATACATGTGATCATGCATTTCTATAAAATAAGGATTTAAGACTGCTGTTACAAGCAGGCCACATTGCCATCCTCCACCGTAGGATTGTTAATCACTAGTTAGGAGTTAGAGATTTTTTTATGTTTGAAAAGTTTAAATAAATCTCTTTGTAGAGATGTAATATGAAAATGAACATAGCCATGTTGCAATAAAAGATCAATTAATTTTGTACTGCTTCTAAAACAAAGCATATTCTGTTCAAGAAAAAAGTTCTTTTTCATGTTTTTGATATATAGTTTATGTTTTTTTATTTTATTTCATTCATTGTTGCTATTTGAATTTCTACAATAATAACATGCACATAACCATATTGTCAACCAGTGGGGCTCAGGGTTCGTTGTATTGTACAACTTTTTGTAAGGCTGAATTTCTATATAAGGGGTGCTAGACCCATAACATGTAGTATAACCATTGCATGTCTTTACTTACCCAAAGTGGTCAACAATAGATTCTTATAGTTGTTGATTCTTTTAGTTTCTATTTCTCCTTCCAGTTATTAATGGTGAAGTCTTTTGGAACTTCTAATATTATGACAAAGCTTGAAAGGGTTGTTAAATCTGATGTTGAGAAGCCGGAGCTTGTGGTACAAATGTTGGAAAGGTAAGCATGTTGGATTTTAATTTTGAATCTAAAACATTGTTAGAGCATCCCAAAAACATAATATGATAATGAAATTCAATATCTTGCCACATTTTGGACTTTGACTAGGAAAAAGGGTCTATTTCAAATGTGGGTTGATGCTAAATTGAATGTGATATTAAACTAGCTTGTTCTTATCCTTATGTTGTTCCTCTATTATTAGTCCCTACCATGTAATGGTTGGGATTGATGTTTTCAACTTTCTCTTCAGTATAGTTGTTGTTTTAAAACTTGTGCATATTTACAAATAATCTCATTTATATTATGGTTTGAAGTGATATTATCTATTAAAAGTAATTTCTGGTTTTATTCCTAATTTTCTATTAGTTCTCTCACATTTTCCTCGGAGTAGTTTTTTTTTTCTCCTTCAAAAATTGATAAAATAAAGCTTTAAGAAGTTATGGAAGTTTGTAGACACTTTTCTACCTCTTGCCCCAGGTTTAGTTCATGTATATGTCAACACTGTACTTCCACGGTTTGCATCCATTACAGATGGGTAGTATGCATGGAAATGGAAAGGGCATGTGGCAATGTTCAAAAATAAATGCATGTTTGTTTGTACTTTTACATGTTAATAATATTTGTCCTAATTACCCTTTTATTGGTCTAATCAGTCTTCCTCAATTTTTTTTTCTAACCTTTATAGCATATGCATTATCACCATGATTTTGTGAAGAAATTAAATAAGACTTCTCCTAAAGAATATACATTTTTTCCTTATGTTCTTTTCATATGGGTAATAGAAGGTATTTTGAATCAATATTTCATGTTTCATTTTCTAGCTATGTGATCTCACTATATGCACTTAATTTCTCTTTTACAAATTATCTCCTAGTCCTTAAATTTATCAAAGAAGAACTTTCTAAAACTCCTGATAGATTTTTTAACATAATTTGAATGTCTCATAAAGTTGACTACTTACTGAAATAATTCAAAAGGAAACTCTTGGCCACATACCAATATTCCACCAATTTTAATTTTTTTGTGATAGTTTTATGTATTTTTTGTGCATTGCAACATGATTATAGAAAAGCTTTCAAAATTCTTTATTTATGTGAATTGCATGTCCACAACTTGAATAGATAATTTCTCCTATCATGAATTTTGTGAATTAGTTAGATTTTATCATCAAATATGGTCTCCAAACTAACATCTATGGTGAATTCAAGCTCTTTGCTCTTATGAAAGTTGAGGACTACTTCCGTGCCCCATTTCAGAACAAGTTGAGATTGGGCCTCCCAAACCACCAGCTGAGGATTGACTAGCTACAAAGACTGAAGAATCAATGTCCAATGTCAGAGTTCCCAGCCTATGGGGGAAAGTGTAAGAAGGGTTGAGGAGGCTTTTGCAGCCCAATATTTGAACAATGGGAAGCTTCAATGGGTGCTTAATGTGCTGGCCAAAGAGAGCATAGTGATCAAAATTATTTGTGCTAGCGCACCCCTTCTTTTTCAAGTAGCAATTAGGCAACTAATAACTAGCTTTTTAATTTATTCAAATGTATGAAAGAAAGCTAATAATAAAAATTTTTTGTTGAAGAATGATTCATCACCTTATAAATTTTTAAAATTAAACTAGGGGCTAATATGTGCTCAGAAGATTGTTTCCCCCTCTTTCATGCAAACTACTAAATTGAAAAAAAATTCCATATTAGCTAGATTCATACTTCTATTGAACAATATGTTTGTTTGTTTCCATAAAAAACATCACCAATTTTGTAGAAAAGTGAATAACGCATAAGGTTTGTGTAGTGTGAACTATTGCAAGAAGCCTTCGATGTGCAGTACAAATCATACGGCTTTTTGTTATTTTAATAACTAATTCAAGTTACACAACAAGTTGAACATTGATGTTTATGGTAGAATAACCTTCACCGATAAGAATTGAAAGCTTGATGTCAACTAATCTATCAATATCAAAGAAAACTTTGTTGTAGATTATCTATCATGAGAGCTTAATATACTAAAATATAGATTAGTGATTTTAAACACTTAAGATAAATATGTTAAAGCATTTTTTTAGGGCCACACATGGTGTAGCAAAAGTGAAACTCTAGATGAACTTCCTTACATTCTTATAAGTTTCCTTCTTTTTTCTATGAGGATATCTCTTGCAAAATATTTTTAAGTTCACAAAGGAGCTTTATGATGACATGTTTAATTATGTTTTTGAGTCAATTGAATCATTTAAGCTCTATTAAGTATTTCATTAAGTCTTTTAAAGTTATTCTAGGTTAAGGTTTTTTAAACAAAATATATGTTGAACTATTGATCTCAGTAATAAATCCATTATCTCCTTACAAATTTTTTTAAGTGGTAAATCTAGAATTTCTAAAATATGAGTCCTGGAGAATTTCAAATCTTTGGAGTTTGTTTTGACCTTTTCTCTTCTTTGGAGTTTTTTTTGACCTTTTCTCTTCTAATTTTAACTCTAATGTTGGATCCTCTTTGATCTCTTGGTTTTAGATAACTAGGTTTAAGCTAACTAGCTCATGGTGTTTTCTTCTGTATAACTTATTGTTATAATGTTTAAGCCATTACTCTAGTTTTTTTTATTAAGAGCTTATTAGGAAGTTTCAACATAAGTTTTCAATAAATTTGTTGTTTTCACCTCATTTCCATAGTGTAAATATGAACTATATTGAAAACCAGATGCTCTAAATTTAATTTAATATTTATTAATGAAGATGGAACAAAGAAGGGATATAGAAACATTATTTTTTTCTACAAAGTTTTAAAATGAAGAAATAAATTAGGATAAGTATGAATTGGAAAGATGGACGAAACTATAGAAAAAACATTTTAGTAAGTGCAAGAACAGACAAAAATCCACTTCAACTTTTTAAAGTAAAATTTGTTTGTCTAGAGCTTTTCTAAGGAAGACATGCATACCTTTTGTCTTTCTAAATGAATACAGATAAAAATTTATCAAGTCTCGCAAATGTCTGGTTTAAAAATTTGCTAATCCTCCATTTGATTGTAATTAGTCATATATTCTAAAACATTTTTATCTAAGATGGAAGAGAGCTCCTAGTTACCTTGCTAGCAAAGGAGATTCCTAATTCAATAATAATTCAGTAAATTCACAATTTAGTAATATCTCAATAAATTATAAAACAGACTAGAAACATGTTTGGTCCCATGGACATATCAAGAGATAATACTAATATAACCAGTGCAAAGTAGGAAAAATAGAAAAGCATATTATATAGAAGAATATGATATCCCTAAATCATCATCGTCTCCACTCTCATTGAGTATAGTTAATGTTACCAAAAAAATAATTACAATTCCCTTGCATTGGTATGCAACCAGTAGATAACTTTTCATTTATAGTTTTCTAATCATCAAAATTGTTAAAATAATTATTTTGCTTTTCAATCATAATTTTCAATTAAATGGATTCTAGAGGGCCTATACCTTTTAGTTTGTGTAGTTCTCTTTGGAAGTATCTGTTATAGAAGTGACTATAGTATTCAATGATTAATGTATAAAAAATATCTTCATCTTTTCAAATATTGAGCACATTCCTTGAATTGAATCCAATTATTTTGCCCGGAACAAAATTTATAAATTTTGTTTTTCTTCTCTTTGGTGGCCTCTCACTTTAATCTACCTCTTTGATGGCTTCTCACTTTAATCTACCTTTATTTTTTCTTCTCTTTGGATGTCTCTCACTATAATCTCCCTTGATCTTTGCTGAGTTTGTAGCTCCTTTTCCATTCCCTCTTTCTTCCTCCTTTTGTTGGCTCTCACATGCAGTTGTTTATCCAAATACCACAACATTGGCAAGTACCCTTCCATACTATCCTCAAATGTGAGCTCTAGAACATGGTATGGAGATTCATTATAGACTATTAGAATATGGATCTAATGCTTAATTAGAGCCCCTTTTCCTTTGGTTTGGACTTGAGAGTAAAAGGAAAAAGATAGGGTTTTCTATAACTGTGCGAATGAAAAAATAGTAGGATTTCTCTTCAACTGTGTGAATGAAAAATAGTAGAATTTCTATTTAGCTATGTGAATGATTGTCAATGTACAAGTTGTTAACTAACAAAAGGTTGTTATATACCATCATGCTCTATTCCAACTTGTTTCAAATTGTAGGGACTCAAGTTGCATGCAGCTCTTGTTATTATATGAATGAGCTTAAAGGGGAGTTTTAAATATATAAAAAGAATAGTTTTTAAAAGATGTTAATGGGAGCCATCGTAAATAATAAGGGAGATAAGTAAAATGGAGAAAAGTGATAATTAAGGGGAAGATCAATTAGGGGAAAATGCACAGAGGGGAATAAAAGAGATAAAGAGTAAAGGTTTGAAAAGGTAATAAGGATCTAATTCATAATAAGAGGGGTACATAAGTAATTAGGTGGAAGTATAAAGTAAGGGGAAATACTAAGGGATAAAGAAAAGTATATTAATTTTTCAGGGAGATCTATAATATCAAATATACTTTATTATGTATATGAGAAAATTATTGTTACATATTGATGTAGCCACAACCCTTCAAAACAATAACTCAGTAAAAATTACACAACACAGAGTTTCAAAATGCTAGATTCTTAATTGAACTTTTCCAACTCTACTCTCCCTACAATGAAAGAAAAACACCTATTTATTTAAATTTTGAAAATTACCATATTTGGTAGATTTTTAGGAAAAACAATTTTTTCCATTTTTTGGTAATTTTTGAAACCCATCCTACGAATCCCAATTTTTCCCAAGAAAAGACCCCAACTAAGGCAAGATGAATTTCCAACTAATCTATTAAATCAAGAATATAGTTTTGGATTAATTACAAAAACAACTAGAAAAAAACACAATTAAAAATCCAATTTCGGAGGCTAAGATGATATTTCAGGCTCCCAACATTTAGGTTGCATTTTCTATCTAAATTTTCAACAATAGGCCAATTTGGCTTGTCATATTCCATTTTTTTATAATATGATCTCGATAATGTCAAAATTTTGATGCCACTTAAGTTTTTCATCAAAATTTTGACGATGTTGGGGATATAAACAAAAAAAAAATGAAAAATGAAACTTCATTTATTTATGTGGCAAAGTGCAGGCATGAGGGTTTAGTGGCATGACAAAGACCTATTCATCGTCATCCAAGGTAAAATTTTCTTTCGTCTGTGGCGTGATAATGAGGAGGATTAAACGCTCATGCATTTGGTTTCTTAGTAGTATTAAGCCCTCAATTATTTGGTTTCTTAGCACATTTGGAATGCATATAAGGCTACATTTTTAGTTTTTCTAATTTACATGAGAGCTTTCACTCCCATAACCATGGCTCATTTGAATCCCATATTTGTTTTGAATTCCCTAATTCTTGCTAAATCTTCTTTCCCTACAAATATTATGGTATTTTTCCTTTCCACGATTTATGTCATGTCCCCAAAATTGTACAAGAATTTATCACTATACAATTTTCTAGGCATGCATGTCTCTCAAGATTGTGACCAAAATTCCATACACCAACAAAAATTAAGCTAGAGATAGATATGACATCTTATTATAGGTCATCATTATACTTACAAGGGAAAACAACTTATTATAGGTCATCATTATACTTTAGAAGCACAAAAGAAAAGGAAACGATGTATAAGCTATGAGCATTTGTCACCCTCCAATTTCATGCTTTACTTAACCATCAAATGGTTAAACTATTTTGATAGACAATATGTTAGGTTTAAATGCAATATCTATTGCTCACATGAAAAAGAACTCAACATTCCACAAATCACTCATTTACCCATAAAATACTAAAAATTTGTCTTTCACCTGTAAAGAGTGTCAACATTCAAGCATGTATGTATTTCCTTTTGTTGTTATTAAAAGGATTCAAACAACTAGAAATGCTACCTCGGATAATGAAAACATAAAATCAACCTTAGGAAAGACTAAGGACAAAATAAATCAAGTCATAAGCCCTCATAAATGACAACAAAAAATTGAAGTCATTTTGCTAACAATCATTAGGCTCTAAATCATTGAAGTCTGAAGTAAAATAACTTAAGTTTTCTTTAAAAAGATTCAAACATGCATATAGATTGCTCCAAAGATCTTTTGATTTGCAGTATTTTCAATTATTGTTTGAAGTAATGTTGTCATGAATAAGCCACATGTGTATGATGTTAAGGATAGACCCTATTACCAGTTCAAGATGCATTCATGTGTGGATACCAAAATATCTTTAGAAACCAATATGAGTTTAGACAACTTGTTCAATTTACTCTATTTTATCTCATATTATTTCTTCCAAAAAATAGCCTCATCTTGCTCTCCCTCACTCTCACTTCAAAATCCAAACTTATCTCTACTTCCTTCAATTTAGAGAATATATTATTTTGTACACTAGTGGACATTGACATGATTTCAAATTAATCCTTTATTACTTTAATTAGTTCCATATACTTGTTGACAATGTTATCAAAGGGACTCCCATTTTGAACTTTAGATCATTATATGTATGATTTATTGAAGGTGATGAATTGGTGCATAATGTTTTTCTATGGCTCAGTAGGGTGGCATGATCTGAGTCAATGACTGAAAACCATTATTGAGATGGATTTTAACATGCTTTCTGCTGAGAAGGAAATGTGTTCTTTTTTACATCAATGGGGAAGAAGGACTAGGAATAGTCAATATAGGGTCCCTCGATACATTAAATAAGGATTAGTTCTCTCTTAGATTTCTAAGCCCTTCCCATTTAAGGCCCAATGTTTTTTTTCTCTGAGAGTTTCTTATTGAACTTAATCTGATTTAATCAAGTTGACATGTTTTCATTTACGAATAGGAATGCCTACTAATGCTCAATCGAGTCAAAATGCCTTTTTGGCTATATGTAATCATAAGTTGGTTCTAGTAGAGAAGAGGACATGATGCTTATTATTCATTCTGATATCTTTTTGTATCACAAAAGAGTCTATATTATTATAATAGATTAACTAGTATATATAGTGAATAAATTTGCTACAGTGGCATAATCTGAGGCTTTTTTGGCATTTGGTTCACAATTGCATAGATGACACTTTGAAAGTAATTGTCTTGGCATATTGCAATGATGGAATACAATGAATTGAATTGCCAACTGAAATGCGTTGATTTTGTACACTAGTGGACTTTGACATGCTTTTAAGTTTATCCTTTATTACTTTCATCCTAAGTTACTAGATTCTCCCCAACAACCCTCAAAGTCTACATCAATTCTGTATAAAGTCTAGTCCTTGTCAAATTCTCTTGTAGAGCTACGAATTTGCTACAAATTTTGTCAGAACTCAGGTACAATTTGCAATGGATTTTGAAGAATTTGTTATCTACACCTAGGCTGAATTTAGTCTCAAAAAAAAATTTCTCAACCCTATTGTGACCACTAAAAAGACCAAAAAAGATTTTTATATGTCATTTATACATTTATGTATGAAAATGAAAGCTTTCTTATAAAGGAAATCCAAATTGACAATAGGTGACATCCAAATTGATGATTACGAGTGAATGTCTTTAAAAAGATATGATGTGTTTGAACCCAGGACTTCAAATTTGTATCTCACCTTTTATTATAGCCTAGTTAGAAATGCTCTAACCAATACAAAATAAAAATTTTGATAACTACACTTGTCTTTTGAGAATTCCTTTCATTGTCAAATAGTCCCCATGATATGGAAATATGCTTCATGTATGTGACCAAGCACGTGCATCAAGTAGTATGTAGTGCTAAATGATGTAGTTAATGTCCTACTGAATTGAAACATAGATTTGATGGTGTCTTTTGCTATGTTCCTTTATTATTAGTAGAATCAAGTATGGATTTTTTTTTGTTCAATATATATACACACATACATATTTTTTAAAAACATATGTTTTTGTATGGATGGACCCAAAATGAATCTGAACCCAAGCCCCAAGAAATTTAGACAAATTTCAAACCCAAATCTCAAACCTGCATCTGTACCAAAATCCGAACCGGCAACTTAGCTTTCATCAATTCCAATATATTTGTTGAATTTTATGTGGATGACCCTTCATTCTCTAGTTTTAATATACATTTTCCTTCTGCCCTTGATATATAGGAAAGTGATCATAGGATGAAGTTATAGATGTTTTTTACTAAGGAAAACATGTTTTGAAGAGTGTCTAAAACCCTTTACAAATCAAAATATTTTCAATGAAGCCCAAACGAAAAATACTATAGCCCAAGGGTGAAATAGGTCACCAAGCAAAACAAGGTGACTAGGGTGGCCTCACAGATAACATAGTACACTTCAACCACCAAAACAGGTTTTGAATGGGAACTTGAAACCCCATGGTTACAAAAGAAATAGGCAATTAGTCCTGGACCATGTCAACAGGACAAAAGGGCCAAGAGATCCAAACAAAAGGGGGACAACCTCAAACAAGCGAGTACGAGGTTAAGAAAACTCAGCATCAAGATTTACATTTTGGTCCTATCTTTTGAGAATGTAAAGACATATCAAACAATGGATTGGAGGGCTTGACCTTTTTTCCTTTTACTGTTGTCCAACCATCCTCCACCTTCCCAATAGCCTTCTGCTATGAAAAGTCAGCAACACTACCAACCAACCCCCAAAACCTTCATGGTAGGAGAAGAAGCACCACCACTACACGAATTCTAGACCACAGCAGTAGAAGGGACAGTCACACCATCCAGAGATAGAGTTGCAAGAGGGGTAACAATCGAATCACCAATAATAGCATCTGAAGGAGGGACAATTGTATAGGTCACTACTGTAGGGGAAACATTTGAACCATCAGAGATAGCAACATAATCTACCACCAAAGAATATTGAGAAGAGTCAACCAACCCACCTTTAACAAAGGAAGCTTTCTAAAGCTGCTATTTTTCTGAATAGAGAGGGCCAAAATCCCCTAAAATGAAAAATAGCGACTATAGAAAAGAAGTCTACCACATATGTGGAAATCTCATCAACAATATCAAACTCCAGATCAATCATAATCAGGTTGTCATTGATGAAAATATAGATTATTGACATAGTCATTTGGTTAGATAACAAATTTTCAATGGAAGTATATATATGTATGTATGTATATATGTATGTATTTATGTATGTATATATGTATGTATGTATGTATGTATGTATATAACTTTATCACTTGTAACTATAATTTTCAAATAGTACAAACTACAATAGTTTCTTATAATTCTATGGTTCTCTTTTTAAGTTTATAAAATTGAAGTTTAAACATTAATTGCATTTATGTACATCTTTTTCAAGTTTGATATTTCTCTTTTTCTTGACTCACAATCCAATAATAATTTTTTCAAAACACATACTGACCAGTTGGAGATTGAGCCAAGAAATTGTAAGAATGATTGTGCACGATAATCATCTTTTTACGATCTTTTTGGCATAGTTGTTCTTACATTTTATGATTTTTGATGAAACCAAAATTCCAAACTAATCAGGTAGGTGATCCAAAATTAAATAATTGGTTGAGGCATGTTTAAATACCTTATTCAACATGTTATTGAATGTTTCTTGGATGTTCAGGGTAGTAACTCCTTACGCTCAACTCTTCGCTGAAGTTATTCTCACTGCCACAATGACATTACCTCTAAACCATGCAAAGGATGTTGAAGTGGTTCCCAACCTTGAAACACTCTTATAACTTAAGAAATGGAAAAGCAAATGTAGATGCAATACATGAGAAAATGTACAACTTGGAATCTTTATATATACATAGAGATCTTTTTTAAGTTGTTTATTACATATTAGCACAACAAAAAAATTGTTCCAATTGTATACATATTCTAGAATCCAAATAATAAAACTCACTCAACCTATGCTAAGTGACAAGCCATAACCTAGTTCAATTGATGTAGTTGTTGATTAGTTAGGTTAAATAAAAATTCTTATAGAACTATCATCAGATTATGTACAATAAAATGAATAATTAGTTGTTCCTAGCTAGCATTAACTTGATTGGTATATTTAGACCCAATGATTATTGTCACAAGCTTTTATACATAATTATATAAGAAGTGAGTTAGGATGTATATAGGTTAACCTTACATTAACTATAAACTACAATACAAAGGTTGCACTAGGGTATTACAGGATTATAATTATAGAAAATCGTTTGATTCTCCCGAGTGGGTGTATGATGGAAAAGAATTGTATTAGGCGAGTAAAGCTCACTAATGGTTATAGAAATACATCTACATCAAAACAATTAGAAACTAGAACTACATATTCGGTAGACTAAGTTGACCTTGCACCTTTAGCAATACTTTATTTCCATTATTTACACTCTCTGAATCAAAGGTATATAACTTTATCACTTATAACTATAATTTTCAAATAGTACAAACCACAATAGTTTCTTATAATTCTATGGTTCTCTTTGTAAGTTTATAAATTTGAAGTTTAAAAATTAATTGCATTTATGTACATCTTTTTCAAGTTTGATATTTCTCTTTTTCTTGACTCATAGTCCAAGAATAATTTTTCAAAACACATACTAACTAGTTGGAGTTTGAGCCAAAAAATTGTAAGAACGATTATGCCAAAAGAGCTAAAAAAAAATGATTCTGCACAATAATCATCTTTTTATGATAATCATATTTTTATGTTCTTTTTGGCATAGTTGTTCTTACACTTTATGATTTTTAGTGAGAACAAAATTCCAAACTAATCAAGTAGGTGATCCAAAATTAAATCATAATTGATTGAGGCATGTTTAAATACCTTATTTCACATGTTATTGAATGATTCTTGAATGCTGGGAAACTACAGTGTAGATATTGCATTTGTTTGGCTATTAGCATTAATAAAAGAAACATATTATCACATTCAATAGTAAATTACACTTATTTATTTGTATTTATTCGTTTGTCTGCTGAAAATAGTAAAATAATCTCTAATAATTTATTGTAGAAATGTGTGTGGCATGTAAGAACGAACACCATTTAATTGCATTAAAGTCAACAATTCTAAGCTTTGACCACATTAAACAACTAGTTTTCCCGTCAAATCTCAACAACCTCGTGTTCTTCCACATTACAATCTATCAACAATAGTAGCAACTCCATTTCACACACTATTGAATTCTCTCTATATAATTGATTGATGCCCTTTTTTTTTCTAAGGTGCATTATAACTTTATTCCTTCTCTTTTACTGTTATTCCTCTAAATATAGTTAACATCTTCACAATTCCACTCTATCTTGTTTTAAGGGCGATGATGAGAAGTGTTGGAAATGTAAGAGGAGTAACTGAGATAGGATGGATGAATTAGTTACTACAAAATTAAATCTCAGATCCCTTAGATGTCAATAAAATAATTCTGTCAAAACTTAGTTCTGTTCATGCTCGGCAAACAAAGAAATGTTGTAACTTAGTAAACTCTAAGAATGTTTGGTAATTAATTAACATGAAAATATTCATATGTTACCTATGATTATCATTAGTTTAACTTAGTTGAAAACATAGGAAAGAAATAGCATGAACACATTTGACACCAAGATTTAACATAGAAACCCAATCTGGGAAAAAACACCAATTACAACTAGTTATTATTTTCACTCTTCTAAAGTAAGCCCTATGAGGATCCAACCCTATTAAAGGTTACAAAAACACACTGTTAGGTGTGACCCTATTAGAGGATTTAATCACCCTGTTAGGAGTGGTCTTGTCAGAGGTCTTTAGACAATTCAATAGAACTGTGTCATGCCCAAAACATATGGGCAAAACACACACACAATTATTTTTTTTTAAAGTTAAAATTTAAACTACACTAAGTTTGATATGTTTGAGTTCAAATTTATAGCGTAGGTCCTCTACATTACATCTTAAGATTATAAACTTGAGGAGAAATAAATCGTTAAATAGAACTCTCGCTAGAAGATTGATATTAACATTTTTTTCATTAATTCATTAGTCTAACATAAACTTGTTTTAAACAAAACATACTTATTGGTTACAAACTTTACTTAATTTAAATCTAAATTAATCAATCTGCAGCCAACTACACGATTAATACTAATTTTATAAGGTAAGATGTAACTACACAATGTACTTGCAACTCCTTTGGATATACTAATTAAGTTTGTTACTTAATTAGAACTAATTTCTAGATAAATTTAACGTCTCTAATTTCAACCACACTATCCTTTAAACTAAGCTAACTTAATTTATTAAATTTTATCATTTAAGTGGAATACTTAATTTCTACTAACATGAAAATATTTAGAATTAAACTAACTAAACAACATGCATACCAATTAACGTAATAATAATCTAACCTTAATGCTAACCATATAATTAAACTAAACTAACCGAATATTAAAATTTAAACTAATACTAAATAACACTTTAGTTATTATTAATCTTTACAATTAACCATTACTAACTGAGAGATGAACTAAATGATAAAGCGAAACAAATTAATATTATCGATTAGTCTAACATATACTAATCATAATCAATAAGATTATCACTCACATGAATTTTACTAACATTTTAAAGATATCAATAAAGTTACTACTAATGAAAAACTTATTTCTAAATAAATCTAAAATCTAACCACTTTTAACTAATACCAATTGATAACTTAAAACTACCCTCAAAAAAAATTTCTATTAAAGAAGCATATTAATACTTAAATTTTTTTTTAAAGAACATATAAAATTAATCTTATCTCAATATTAATAAACTAGCATCTAAAATTAACTACAAATAATACTAAAACTAATTTCAAACTCATATAATTTTAAAACTACTCTTAAATTGCTACCAACTTAAATTAAAACTTAAAATAATAACAACTACACAACTTAAAAACATTAATGCATAACATTAAACTAATTTTAATAAAATCTAAACTAACCTATGCTAAACTAACTACTACTACACTAGCCTAATCAACTAAAGGCTCAACCCAACCCTCCTAACCCCTAGCTTCATTACCTACCCTACACCCAATGCCAAGTGGCCTTGGCATGCGTGGCCCCCTCTACCCCTGGCAGCACGCTGCCCAAAGGTCTATGCACGTAGGCCTATCCCCTGTCCTTGCGTGAGGAGAAATAGCTTGGGCCAACACTTAACAAAGGGTCTTGGACTTAGCTTTTTTTAAAAATTCAAGTATGATATGAAACTGCATTAATCCTTCCCCTTTTTTGTGATTCGACTTGCTTCCCATAGCAAGTACTATGCGTACCATGGTAGAGAAGGCTCGAATCACATGCCTAGAAATTGCTAGGTATAATGTGTCTCAGACCTACGCTAGTGATGTCATCTTCACCAAAAAGGTGGGGATCTCAAAGAAATACCAATGCTTAGGAAGTATGATGAGAGGTTGTGTGGGAAGTGTGACATTCCCACATTCATTGTCAACGGCGGTCAGAGCAAGATAGACATGAGATAAGGGGTGGTGACATAGGATATTTATCCTAGACATTACTATTTTTATTACTTGTTACCCTTTTTTTTTTGTTTAGCTTACACTCCAACTCTCAATCAATACAAACTGACGCCTAAGAAGATATAGTCATGAGGAGGGGAGAGTAGAGTGACAAGATAGGATATCTTTAGGATAGTTATTACTTAAAGTTTTATAGTTGAGGTAGGATATTTGTCATATGTAATCTATAAGATTTTTCAAATTAAGTTATTGCATTTGTTTAAAAGAAACAATGATTATTTAAAGAGCATCTAGAAGAATATTCTCTATGACTTGCGGGGGGAAATTAAAAAAAATTCCATACATTTTCCAAAATGTTAAATATACTTCTACAGGTCTCTCCTATATATATATTTGGTGAAACTTACATTACTTATCCCCTCCTCTCTCTGTGACCAAATTAATTTTCAAGTTGTTAATGTTCTAACATTGCATTAACGATAGAAATCTCATTCTAATTAAGAAATCTTAATATAAACCATTATTGAAATTTCAACATAAGTCTACATGGATCTTACAAGAATTCCTGGTTAACAAATTTTATCAAACATCAAAATTAATGCACTTCAATGATATCCATATTACTAGTTTAACCATTTACATATCCATTAACTATCTATTATGACTGATTGAACACATAACTAAACAACATTGTAACTGAACCTATTCTTAAGAAAACTGAGAAGGTAAAAAATATCAAGATGATAATGTTTTGATCATTCTTAAAAGAGTATCAAGCTACACGGTTCTTCCTTCAAATTACTTTCAACACAATATCAAGCATAAACTAGGTTGGTGTAAAGACATAATCACTCACATATGGGAAGACCATGTGCTACATAGATTTATCAACTTCTCTTCCTAGGGACAACATGCTCGTACCAGAATGTGAATATGGTTATTCTTATTTCCTTCTATAATTTATGTTTTTTAACAATCATCATATAACAAAAGTGTATGTTCCTTATTTTAGAATACAAAGTGGTGCAGAGTTTCTTATTCAAATTCGATTGTGTCAACTATGAAACTTAACAATGAGAGAATTAACTTTGTGCTTACAATGTAGTATTTCCATTTCCTCTTAATACCTATAACATCAAATTGAAAACTTAAACATATCCAATTGCTTTTCATTACATAATTAAAACTTGGAAATTCAAAATTCAAGGGCATTATCTATTATTCTATTTTCTCACCTACATATGCAAATTTTTGAAATCACATGAGAACAATGCAAGGAGATTCCCATAATCTTTTCTTTTCTCTATTATTCATCCTAGTTCAAGGCTCCATCGGGAAAGAACCAGTAAGAAAACCCGATGTCTTTACCCGCCAATACATCAAATTCAATTACATTTTACATAATTTTTCAAATCAATTGAAATCTCTTCAAAATCTTTCACAAGTGCTTTCTCCCAATACTTCAAAACTTCAAGGAATACAATGAGAACAAGAGCTGAACTCAAGTGAATCATCACAACATCAAGAACAATTCAAACATACACCCTAACCCGATTTTACACAATAGATCCAAACATAGGACCTGACTAGGGGGGAGGTGGATTTTCTCAATGGGAGATGTCAATCACCATACCATACCATAACCCTTTCGGGGCTAAAACTTCAAAAATTTCCATTCTTTTACAAGGCCCTTTCGAGGCTACTATCACAAGGATGTTCATTCCTTTCCATATTCAAGATTTCACAATATCAACAAGGTATGTGATGACCAGTAGGGGCCCATACACCCTACCCTTTTTCCCTCCTCTCACCATGAAAGGAGACTCTTCAACATTGAGGTCCAACTAAGGCCCTACCCCCGTACATGGCCACTTCTTCCCTATCCAAGGGTGAGTGATGCCAAAACAATCCCCATGAAATTCTCTCAAAACACAAAACATCAAGACAAGCATAAGAATGCATCAAGAAACAAACAAGAATCCCTCCAACCCATCCCAACACACCAGCAAGCACAAAAAAAGAACAACACATCAACTTATACATGATTCAAGTATAGACAACATGAAGAACAATACAAAGGAGTGAAGAATCCCTATCTTCACCAAAGAGTTATGGTAAATGATCAAATTGAGAAGAGCTCTTTCCTTCCTTGCTTCAATCTTCCAAGACTCCTCTCTAAATGTAGAGATTGGGTAACCACCTCCACTCATCCAAGAAAGGCCTCTAAATAAGCCTTAAACTCAACCACCAAAGGGATCAATAACTACACCCACCTACCTACAAATCTAGAAGCTCCTAACTCAACCCACACTATGGTTAAACACTAAATGGAGGTGAGGTGAGGCAACTCATGGTAGCCATATTCAATTTTCGCACAAAGGCAAAAAGAGACTTTTTGAGTGGCCTCAAAAGTCAATAAAAGGGGCTTAGGGGTTGGAAAAGGCCCCCAACCCATACCCATACCCTTTGGGTATAATTATTTCAAGTTTTAAAGCCTTAGGAATAGGTTTGGAACCAAACAAAAGTTAGGAAAATAATTAGGACCAACTAACAACTCTAAAATGCAGATTAAGCACTAATCTGAATTAAGAGATGACTAACCTTGATTAAGAACTAAATTAGCAAACTGACACTTACTTAAACCAACTTAGGTCAAAAGGTTGCACAACTAACCCTAATCAACTCACTGAAGAACATAAACAATTCACGAGTGTCAAGCGACACTAAAAGAACATAGTTACGAACATTAACATTCACTGAACACAGAAAGATACATACATACATCTCACATTACAATACTTGAATTATGAACAACAAGGTTTCCAAAATTAGCACATAGGGATCAGTTCTATTCCTCCATCGATTTTCTTGGCTAAAATATCTGCACACTCATTGCACACATCAGTAATCTCGCAAAAACACATGTACATATATGTATACGTATCATAAATTGAAACATACATCAATAAGGGTTTCTGTCATCTACTTAATTCGTAACCATTTAAAATCTCTTAAATCAAAGTATTAATCCTACATTTACTGATTTCATCAACATACATATACATGAAATATTAAATGACAAACATCAAATATATCTGAAAGTAACATCACACAGCATGAAATAATATAATATGTTCTAAGCATCAGATGATGTCTTGACATCTTGAGTCATGAGTATCAGAATGATAAAGTAACCACTAAGGCTACGAAGGGCAGGGGCGAGGCCTCACAAACTACCACCTTGTTAGAGGATTTATAAATAGTTGTTAAGCCAACTCTATTAAGAGATTTAGATCAATGTTACAATTGTTAGAGAGTAACAATGAGATGACTTGATTTTCATGCAACTGAATTTGTTGATTACAGATCTCAATTCTGGCTTGTACTTGATCCTTCTTAATTGAATGTATCCTTTTAGATCCACTAGGATATTCTCCTTATCCTTCTAATTTTCTTCCTTTTAGCATCATCAAATCACATATACATTTTTCACATTACTTCATACATTCTAACCAACAACTTGACCTTATACTTATATCTTTCATATTGTTCAGTCAACTAGAATACAACTTAGAAAAACTAATATTCATCTTCTCAATTGGCTAGAACCAATGGATAAATCAATTAAACTTAATATGCCAAAATAAGAAAATCCTTTGATAGTCGACCTTGCTCGGTAGACACTAACTCGGAAATGATTTTCCTATGTTAACCAAGTGAAGCTCGGTCAACAGTGCATACTAGCAAAATTTCTTTGGTAATCGAGTGAGTTTGGTTAGCACTGATTCCATCCAACATTTCCTTCATTAACTGAGTGAGCTTGGTTAACACTCATCATCTGCAGACTTTCCTTTAGTGCCTAAGTGAACTTGGTAGACACTGCCTTCTAAACTAGGCAAACTTTGGATTGCTCGGTAGCCACAAAAAATTGTCTTCAATGATTGAGTGAGCTCAACATACACTGATTGATAATGATATGACATTTGTGTAACATCAAAGATAATACACAATTAATCAATTGTATCCAACAATCTCCCTCGTTGGCATTGATGGCAACACATGTCATAACACAATAAAATTTTTGGAACAAGAATAAAGTAAGTAACATACCCTTAGTTTCTTTCTGATTCATATCCATGATAACTCCCCCTATCAGTGTGAACTCTTTCTATCTTCAGTTTCTCCCTCTCTCGGAAAACTTTTTTCTACAACAACTTCATCTGATAGCAAACTCTGCCTTTGATATCAGACCAAGTTCAATCTTCTTCTTTGACATCCCTTCATAAAATTTCCATGACAAAAAACTTCTCCCTCTTATAGAAAACTTCTCCCTCTTACAACAAACTTCTCCTTAAAAAAATTCTATGAGATATGACAATAAACTTCTCCCTCTTTGACAAAACATGCCAAAGACAATGATTAGTGAATGTCAGTGTACCTTAAATACTGATTCATTTTCAATATGTCCTTATCAATACTGCACCAACTGATTGATTTTCAACATGCTCTAGTTGATGCATCACTAATCTTCATTTAGTGAGCTTAAGATAGGGGAATGACCTCTATCTTACCTCTTAGATACAAAAATGCATATTTAGATAATAGCTAGGTTGAATATGTTTTCAATTTGTTCTTTTCTATTTACATATTCCAATTTGACTTCTTTACCTTGCACCAATTCTCTTAAGAAGTGATATTTTATAGCAATGTGCTTTGTTTTGGTATGCATCACCAGTTTCTTTGATATATTGATTACATTGGTGTTATCACAGTATACGACTACTAGATCCTTGATCTCTATCTTCATTCCTAACATAAGTTGTTTGAACCAAACAATGTTCGAACAATTGACTATTGTTGCCACATATTCTACCTCTATTGTGGATTGAGAGATGCAATTTTGTTTCTTGCTTGTCCAAGACACTAGTCTTTTACCAAGAAAGAATGCTCCACCACCAGTGCTCTTCTTGTCATCAATTATTCCTACCCAATCAGAATCAGTAAATATTTTTAAGTCCAAGTTGCCTCATGTTTTGTACCATAAGCCATATTCTTTGGTACCTTTCAGATATCTCATGATTCTTTTGATTGCTATCATGTGATTGTCTTTGGGATTTGCTAAGAATATTGCCACCATACCGACTAATAATGCAATATCAAGCCTTATATGTACTACATACTACATTTTCCCAATCATTGATCTATATGTAGTCTAATTTACCTCTTTGGAATCATCATTTTTTAAAAGCTTATGTCTAGTGGACATAGGGGTTTCAACTAGTCTTGAGTCTTCCATTCCAAATTTCTTTAGTATCTCCTTGATATATTTAGATTGAGTAATATAGATACCATCTTTCTTCTGTCGAATCTGTAATCCAACAAAGAATTTTATCTTTCCAAACATAGACATCTCAAATTCCTTACTCATTTCTTTTGAAAATGCCTTGCACAAGCCATCATTTCCTATGAATAATGTGTCATCAACAAATATTTTTACCAACACAATCTTCTTGTCTAGTCCTTCTTTGATATATAGACTATGGTTATCATTTTTTCTTTGAAAAACAATTTGTACCAAGTAATTATGAAGTCTTTCATGCCAAGCTCTGGTAGCTTGCTTGAGACTGTATAATGCCTTGTGTAATTTGCAGACCATGTCTCTTTTGGTAGGATTTACAAAACCTTCTAACTATTCAATGTAGACTTCCTCATCAAGAATTCCATTCAAGAATGTAGATTTAACATCCATTTGATAAACTTTAAATCCTCTGTGAGTTGCATATGCAAGTAAAGTTCTAACACCTTCTAATCTTGCAGCAAAGGCAAAAGTTTCACCATAATCAATACCTTCTTCAAGTGAGAATAACCTTTACATACCAACCTTTCTTTGTTTCTAGATACTTTTCCATCTTCATTTAACTTGTTTCTGAACACTCATTTTGTGCCAATTACATTTTTATCCTTGGGTCTAAGAACAAGAGTCTAGGATTTGTTCTTCTCTATTTGTTCTATTTGTTCATTCATTTCTTTAACCCAACTTTCATTATCCAATGCTTCTTTAATATTTCAAGGTTCAAATTCAGCAAGTAAACATGTACCTTTCAATTCTCTTCTTGTCATTGTTCCATCAGATTTGTCTCCAATGATCTGGGCAGGTGCATGATGTCTTCTGACATATCTTGCTAAAACAAGTTCTTTGGATTTGGAATGAGTTTCACTAATTTCATTATGAACTTTAGTATCAAGCCTGGGTCCCACTATCTATTACTCAAGTCCATTAGACCTTATTTTCTCTTGAAGTAGCTTGGTAGCCTCTGACTGCAACTCAGATCCTTCATACTATGACTTGGGTTGCACTATCTACAACTCGATAATTGTTGGAAATTTTGGGGACTCAGGAAGTGAAGCCTCATTTCTTTCAAATAGATTTGGTAGGGTATCAAGTTCATAGTAAACAAATCTTTTGTAATCCTCTTTCTCTTTGTTGCTTTCTTCTTCGCTCTTTTCTACAAACTCATCAATTCTCACATGTGCACTTTCTATGATTTTATGAGTAGACAAATTCAAACATTTGTATGCTTCACTTTACAAGAGTATCCTAGAAATATGCCTTCATCATCTTTGACATCAAATTTGCCTTCTCTAGATTCTTTCAAGATATAACATTTGCTACCAAATACTTTCAAGTAACTTACATTAGGTTTTTAGTCATACCTTAGTTCATAAGGAGTTTGATTTGAGTCTTTCATCACTTGTACTCTATTCAAGGTAAGAATTGTAGTGTTGATAGCTTCCTTCTAGCATTTGATTGCAACATTCTTTTCTATCATCAATGTTCTTGCACAATCCATGATGGATTTGTTTCTTCTTTCAACTATACCATTATGCTCTGGTGTACTAGGGGTTGATACTTTTCTTTTGATTCTTTTTTCAATGCAGAATTCATTGAAATCATTTGAGATGAATTCATGCCCTCTGTCTAATCTTGGTTAAGTTCATTGGTTAATGAGATACAACTTTTTTCCTTTTATGCAACAAGGTTCATTGTTTCCAAATCTTACACTACCTCCATCATAATGTTCCATGTGTTCAATTTTTCTTTTATCTCTAGTCATATGATGTGAACAACCACTATCAATAATCCATGTATCATTTTTTCTAACATGAGAGATAAGTGCCATCTAATCTCCTTCATCATGAGATTCATCTTTTACAGCAATATAAACCATTTCATCTTCACTGTTATTAGAATCTCTAGCCATAAAACAAGATTTCTTAACTTTGTCCTTGTAGTTCTTTTAATCCTTCTTGCCTTTGTACTTATTACTTTTCTTTTCATCCTTGTTTTCTCTGTTTGGACACCTAGTAACATTATGACCAACTTATTCATAAGAAAAGCACATTAGAGGAATTTTGCCTTTGTATTTTCCTCTGCCTTTGGAGTATTTCTTTGCAATTAGGGCTTAAACAATTTCAAGATCACTATCAGAACTTTCTTTTGTTTCTTCTTCACTTCGTGATTGATTGGCCTTTGATTTCTTGCTCTTTTCTTTGAGTGAAAGTTTGGAACTAGGAACATAGTTATCATAGTTATCCAATTCAAAAGTTGTCAATCTTCCAACTAAAGCATCCAAAATTATTTTGTTAATTGGATCACATCTCATTTCTTGAATAGAAGACACTCTAATTGCATAAATAGGAATAAGAGTTCTAAGTACCTTGCTTATAGCAATTGTGTCATCAATGTCTCCTCTAGATGCTTTGATTGCACTCACACTAGCTTTGATTCTTTCCACGTATTTTACAATGTTTTCATCTTCTCTCATTTTTATCTAATCAAATTGTCCTCTAAGACTTTCTACTTTGGCTCTTCTTACATTGTCATCTTCTCCATAAATGTCTTTCATTTTGGTCCACATTTCATGAGCTGTTTTACAGTCTTTTACCTCATCAAATTCATCATAACTAAGAGTAGATGCAATATCAATCATCATGATGTTATGATTCTTCTTTTCAGCAATATCTTCAACTAATAATGATTCAGTGGGAGTCTTGTATTTAGTATCAATATATTTACATCCTAAATCATTGATAGTAGCTAAATGGAACCTCATAAGTCCTTGCCATGCTACAAAACTGTCTATGTTCAACTTGGGAATCTCTCTTCTATAAGACATCCTAATCTTTAGTCTAGGTTCTTGAAACCTTCTCTACAAGCACCAAATGCTCTAATACCAATTGTTGGAAA
The DNA here is from genome assembly GCA_028749045.1 of Cupressus sempervirens. Lineage (NCBI taxonomy): Eukaryota > Viridiplantae > Streptophyta > Pinopsida > Cupressales > Cupressaceae > Cupressus > Cupressus sempervirens. The sequence goes on from CM053783.1 coordinate 316,040,405, forward strand.
TATAAGAGGAGTAACTAAGAGGGGAGGGGTGAATCAATTACTACAAAAATAAATCTCAAATCCCTTAGATGTTAGTAAAATAATTTCATCAAAACTTAGTTCTCCTGATGCTCAACAAAAAAAGAAATGTTGTAACTCGGTAAACTCTAAGTGCTTGGTGATTAGTTAACATGCAAATCTTAATTTATGTTATTTGTGATCATCATTACTTTAACTTAGTTTCAAACATAGAAAAGAAATAGCATGAACACATTTGACACCAAGATTTAACATGGAAACCCAATTTGGGAAAAACCACCAATTGCAACTACTTATTGTTTTCACTATTTTGAAGTGAGCCTTGTTAGGAGCCAACCCTATTAAAGGTTACAAAACACACTGTTAAGTTTGACCTGTTAGATTATTTAATCACCCTGTTAAGAGTGGCCTTGTCAAAGGTCTTTAGACATTTCAATAGAACTACCACCTTGTTAGAGGATTTATAAATAGTTGTTAGGCCAACTTTGTTGAGAGATTTAGATCTTTGCTACAATGGTTAGAGAGCAACAATAAAATGACCTAATTTGGATGCAACTGAATTTTCTTATTATAGATCTCAATTATGGCTTGTACTTGATCATTCTTGATTGAATGTATCCTTTCAGCTCCACTAGGATATTCTTCTTATCCTTTTGATTTGCTTCCTCTTAGCATCATCAAATCACATATACATTTTTCACATTACTTCACACATTCTAACCAACAACTTGACCTTATACTTATATCTTTCATATTGTTCAGTCAGCTAGAATACAACTTAGAATAACTAATATTCATCTTCTCAAGCTAAAACCAATAGATAAATCAACTAAACTTAATATGCCAAAATAAGAACATCCTTTGATAGCCGACCCTTCTTGGTAGACACTAACTCATAAATGATTTTCCTATGTTAACCAAGTGAAGCTTGATCAACTCTACATACTAGCAAAATTCCTTTGGTAACCTAGTGAGCTCAGTTAGCACTGGTTCCATCCATTTCCTTCATTAACAAAGTAAGCTCACTCAACACTCATCATTCACAGACTTTCTTTTGGTGCTTGAGTAAACTCAGTAGACACTGCATTCTAAACTAGGCAAACTTTGGATTACTCGATAGCCACAGAAAACTGTCTTCAATGCCCAAGTGAGCTTGTCATACACTAACTGATATTGATATGACATTTGTATAACATCAAAGACAATGCACAATTAATCAATTGTATCCAACAGAGAAGAGATTGTATAGCCAATACATTTCAATTGATTTTGTATGTTTATCGTGACTTATTGCTAACATAGTTGATCTAGAATTTTATTATTTCCTTTGTTTATATATTTATTATCCTATAATAACTTTGTTACCATTGACTCTAATATTGCTCCAGCAAAAAATCTTCTGTGTACCCCATTAATATGTATACTTTATTTGTTTCTATATTTTTCATTAGTTGTCATGGAGACATAGCAACTATGACATTGACGTGTTGACTGGAGTATTGAATGCTCTCTCAAATTATCATTCACATGCTGACTTAGATACTCTTTCTTGTGTGGCTCCCTTAGAGTCCTTGTCATATCAATTTTAAACATCTTCTTAGCATATACCATTGTTGCCTTCAATTTAGTTCATCCTATAATTCCAACTTCATAGGTGCTAATCTTTATGCTTAGTCGCATACATGTTCAAATTTATTATAATGCCTTAGTTTCTGTCACTTGTATGTATTCATAGTAAAGGCAACAACATCATACTATTTGTAGTGGATGGTAATTATTTATTCTCTTGTTTGAAAGCATTCTTGTGTGCTTAATCCTTTCTTTGTCATTCCTTGTCTTTGTAGTTGTCTTATACTTAGTCTTTCTGATATTTTTACTTAGTAGCATATGTTTGTTATATCTTGTGAATAACCAAGTATAACTCCCATTATATCTTTCTTTTTTAAAGGATAGATAAGATGTATGAAAGTGCAAATAATTCATTGTTCTCTACTATTTACTTGAACTTGGCTTTTGAGTTAATGGGAACATGTTTTGTTAGATGGTTTGTGAAATTAACTACATTTATGCAGAGTTATCATTGTTCAGTTTATATGACAACTTTTTGTCATCTCATTATTGTGGAATTCAATGCATTTCAAATAAATAATAGGGAGAGATTAACATGCACTATGTACTTTTAAAAAAAAATCTTCCTTTCTCTATCATGTGATGTGAATAAACTTCTATAAACTTCTAAAAAGGAAGAAAACAAAGAGCTAGGGTATGTTGCACTGAATATTTTGTAATGAATTTGTCAGAAGTGGTGCCATATTGATCTCGTGCATAGTACATTTATATGGCATTGGATTCTATTTTTGTGAATTAATTATCAAGTTACATTTTTCAAGTTACTTTCACCTTGAGCTTCATAATGGTTTAGCAAAGAATGATTTCTCATTTTGATTAAAAGATAATACATAATGAATAGTACAAATAATACACATTATAAGAATAAGTTTAGCAAATCAAGACCAACAATGTTGTCAAAAAAATAAATTTAAATTATTAAAGACATCCATTTCTAGTGAAAGATTGTGTGACAGACTAGGGATGTGGGATTTTCTAAAAAATGCATATAAGTTTCAGACAACCTAGTCCATGTCAATGTCATTGGTCAAAACCTCTTCAACCAAATCGACATGCCCTAGCTTCTCCTCCTTAAAGTGTTTGATATTAATGGGTAAACAATTCAATCTCTTGGTAATGAACTTGATTTCATCCCTTTCCACATCTTTGACCACCAAAATCTTTTCCTTGGACAAATAATGCAGCAAAAGATCAGTGATGACATCTCGTAGAATATTCTTCTAGATCAATAGCATGTTGCATCCATTGGCTTTGATCTTCTTTATCATACCCAAAATATAATTATTCTCCTCCTTTAAAATCTTATCCATCATTGTATAATCAAAGAGCATAATGTTCTGCTCAATGTCCATCTTGGGAGGCAAAATCTGAAACTGTATTATGCCAATCTTTGCATTCTCAATCCTAGTGGGGCCTCCAGCCGTATGGCTTGCCTTCTTATTAAGCACCAAACCCTTAACCATGTCTATATCATCAACAATCCCGCCCAATTTTTTAAACTTTGATGTCCCTCAAATCCACAATGTCAGGTTTCGCAGGGTCAATGACATTCAAGATGTCATCAACAACAAGCAAGGCCAATAAGGTAGAATAATGGCTGGCAACTTTACTATTCAAAGAAGTACTTGCACTTTTCACCAAAGAGTCACGGCCCATCAATTTGATAGGAATAGCCATAACAGCTAATACCTCGATAGCCTTCTCAAAGGCCCTATGAAAGGCCTCTAACATAATGGTAGGATGAACACCCTTAGAAAAAAATTCACACATTGTTTAAGAATTGTACTAGCAATGACAAAATTTATTGTTGTGCCATCACTAGGAACAATATCCTGAGATTTCAAAAGCTCTACAAGCATTTTAGCTCACTAGTGCTACTCGTAGGTGTTGCACCATGGTCACCATTTTCAACTTCTTCCAAAACTTATCTATGTTATCTGTTTCGCCTATCAAACCCCTAGCAGAAAATCAACAGATCAAATACCTTCTAATGAAACTTCGAGTGTAAGATCGAATCCCTCTCACTTGAACAAGTTTGTTCTTACTTCTTGTTGTAGCCACTGGCAAATCCAAAGACTATACGATGAGCTCAATGTGCTTGCAACCCAATCATTACACTGAAGGCGTATTGCAGCCCAATCTTTTTTTTTGAAAACTCTAGTTGTCATCAAAATTTTGATGCAGTTTTCCATCAATGATATAACAAACTCGTCGAATCATCTCTGGCTGGCATCGATTATTTGATAGGGTTTGTCCTCAATAGTATAACATACCTGTTGAATCATCTTTGGTTGGTGTCAATAGTTTGACATTTTAAATTAGTTTTCTGGTGTTGGCATGTGAGATTGGGATGCTTTTTGACAAAACTTCTCATTGATACATCAACACCTGTGAAATGCATCAAACTTTCAACGAAATTATAGCGATGATGACTTTCAATGTTTTACTGTCAAAATTTTGGCTAGAACTACGTCAAAAAATTAGGTCCAAATTTACTAGTGTGAAAAAATATCGAAATGGCCACTAATTAAGCTGAGCTTCATCAATAATCCAAATAATTTCTCATGCAATTACTTATAAAATTTCAGCCAAAACCCACATCCGAATCAAAATTTATGACCCTAGGAAGTAAATCTTGACCAAAATCCACATCTGAGTCAACAGCCTTGATCCTCAAATGCTCTTGCATCATTCTCCCTTGCTTGAAAAGAATGCAACTCCTACAAGTTTTGGTTCTCAAACTGCTTCCATTTAGACTCATCTAGCTTTTTTGATTCCCATTATGTAATCTAGGTGCTATTCGTCAGTGCTAACCCTTCCCACTGCATTAGATATTTGTTGTAGTCACCCTGGCGAATCTGAACAGTCTTCTTGTTTAGAATCCATGCAAACTTTTCCCTATTCTTGATGGGCCTAGTGTGTGTCCAGTCTACCATATCCTCATTTTCACCACAGGCATCATCACCATGGTCAAGACCACTGGGGATCTCTATCTCATAAGCATTATCATTAATCTTCTTCAGAATCATGCAGGGACCAATTTTCTTATATTTCAATTTATGATAAGTTCCGGTAGGAAATCTCTCCTTTCTGAGATAAACCATCACTAGATCACTTACACTAAAATCTTGATACCTTTAGGTAGCATCTATGGAAGCTTTGTACCACTCATTGTTGTCTCATAACTTTTTGCCTCACATCTTCCTACAACTGGTAGAACTTCTCTACAAAGGCTTCTTTATCATCACTGACTCTATCACCCAAGGGAAGTTGCACCAAATTGAGAACACCCTAAGGATTATGACGATAAACAACATGAAATTGTGACTTACCAGTTGACCTATTCACTAAGCTATTATAAGAAAATTCTAGCTAGGGAAATGTCAAATCCCATTGTTTGGGCTTCTCTCCAAAAATACATTGCAACAAATTACCTAAACTACAATTGACAACTTTTGTTTGTCCATCAGTTTGTGGATGATAAGCACTATTGAACTGTAACTTTGTCCCCATCTTCTTCCATAAGGTCCTCTAGAAATGACTCAAGAACTTAGTATCTCGATTAGGGGTGATTGTTTTAGGAACCCCATGCAATCTGACTATTTTAGAAAAAAATAACTCGACCACCCTAGTGGCATCACTAGTTTTCTTACAAGCAATGAAATGAGTCATTTTTTAGAATCTATACACAATGACAAAGATAGAGCCATTACCTCGATGTGTATGTGGTAGTCCCAATACAAAATCCATACTCAAGTTTTTCCATGGTCCTACTAGTACTGGTAATGGCATGTACAATTTGGTGTTCTAGGAGTGCCCCTTGGCTAGTTGACAAATTCAACACCTTTCCACAAACCTAGTGATATCTCAATTCTTCTTTAGCCAGTAGTACTTATCTGCTACCAAAGCTATTGTTTTATCCTTTCATAAATTCCCAACCATACCACTACTATGAAATTCTCTAATAATATTTTCTCACATTGAGCCTACAGGAACACACAACTACTTCCTCTTGAATAAATAAAGATCTTGAATAAGATACTCACCTTGAATAGTGTCTGTCTACCCCAGTATTGGATTCTTCAACTGATCAACAACTTCCCAAATGTCACTATCAGATTCATACAAGTCTTTGATTGCATCAAAGCCAACCACTTTTGTTTCCATGATGGTCAGAAGAACAACTCACCTACTCAAGGCATCTGCAACTTGATTATGTTTCCCTGATTTATGCTTTAGAACAAAAGACAAACCCTGTAGGAAAGAGACACATTTTTCATATCTAGTGTTCAATTTATTTTGTGTGTTCAAGTATTTTAGAGCAATATGGTTTGTAAACAACACAAATTCTTTGGCTACTAGATAATGCTTCTAGTGTCTCAAAGCTTGCACAATTACATGGAATTATATATCATATGTAGAATATTTCTTTCACACATTATTCAATTTTTCACTATAAAGGCAATGTGCCTACATTCTTGACTGAGTATAGCAGCAATGCCCAAATGTGAGGCATCACAGTCCACTTCAAACACTTTGTCAAAATCTAGTAGGGCTAGTATTGGAGCTTTAGTGACCTTCTTCTTTAAGTATTGGAAACTCTCTTCATCTTTTTTGGTCCATGAAAACTCCCAACCCTTAGTGCAGTTTGTCATAGGTGCTACAATGCTACTGAAATTGTGAATGAACTTTCTATAGAAAGTAACCAAGCCATGAAAAATTCTCACCTCAGTGATACTACATGGACTACGCCATTCAAGAATGGCTCAAACTTTCTTTGGATCCATCTTCACACCATCTGTAGAAATGGAAAACCCCAGAAAAACCAAACTTTCTTACATGAACCTGTAGTTCTTCAAATTTTCATTGAGTTCCTCTCTGCTCAATACCCCTTGTATGATCCTCAGGTGTTGCAGATGTTCTTGCCTTCCCTTACTAAAAATTAATACACCATCAAAATAAACTACTACAAACTTACCAATGTAGGAACACAACACAATGTTCATGAGTCTCATAAAAGTACTAGGTGTGTTGGAAAAACAAAAAGGCATAACATTTCATTCATACAAACCATCCCTAGCTTTGAAAACAATTTTCCACTCATCCCCCTCTCAGATGTAGATCTGGTGGTACCCACTTCATGGATCAATCTTAAAGAAATGCGTTGCTCCAGCAAGAACACCCATCATGTCATCCAAACGTGGGATAGGAAAATGATACCTAATGGTTATCCTATTGATGGCTCGATTGTCTATGCACATCCTCCATGTTCCATCTTTCTTTGGGGTTAATAACATTGGGACAGTGCAGAGGCTCATTCTTTTTTGTACTAAACCTTTTTGTATGAGCTCAGTCACCTATTTGTCTAGTTCTGCATGCTATGTCAAACTCATTTTGTATGTCACTTGATTGGGAACAGTTGCTCCTAGAATAAGATCAATATGATGTTGGATATATCATTTTGGGGGAAGTCCACTGGGTAGCTCCTCTGGAATAACATCTAAATATTATTTCAACACCACAGCTACTTCTAGTGGTATAGTCAAGTCTTCCTCTTTCCCCTTTTGTACTACCAATGCATAACAACACCCTCTTACTTTCATCTCCTTGACAAGTTCTTTTTTAGATAGCATACTTTCTATTTTTCCATCACCTCTAAGAGGTGATAAGATTACCTTAGATCCATCCTTCCAGAAAGTATAAGAATTATTTTCCCCATTATGAATAACCTTTCTATCATACTACCAAGGATAGCCTAAGAGGACATGGCATTCGTCCATCGAAATCACATCACACCATAGCTCATCCTTATAGACATTTCCTATGGAAAATTTAACAAGGTACCTCTTATCAACTATGACTTTACTTCCCTTTTTAAACCATGAAATCTAAAAGGATGAGGGTGTTTTTCACACTAGAGATTTAGTTTCTCCACCATTTCTTTAGAAACCATATTCTCACAACTGCCTCCATCAACAATTACTTGACATACCTTTCCTCCTAAGGTACACCTTATTCGAAATATGTTGGTCCTAAGTCATGAATCATCAATTCCTTTCTCCTCTACATCCTCCTCGGCTAGAATAATCATTGTCCTCCTCATGAGACTTTTTTTGATATCTAGAGACACTTCTTGTTTAGATCCATCTTTGTCATCTTGGGCTAGGTTCACTCTAGATGACCCTCCTTGATTTCTGTCTTGCATGTTAAAATTGGAACACTTGAAGGCCCTATGTCCTTCTTCTCCACACCTAAAACAACTGAGAGGCCTTCTCTAGTTTTCCCAACCTCTTCCACTTCCGTAGCCTCAACCTCTCTGAAACCCTCTTCCTCTTTCTTGATTTGGAGGATCTTGCCCAGTGTCTCTATTTTTTTCAAATCCTTGAAAAGACTCTCCCTGACCATTATTAGAACCTCCCCAAAATGAAGTTGAGGTACCCCTTCGACCAGCTCTATTCCTTTGGATATATTTCCTATTCTTCTTTTCTTTAGCCTTTAGATTTAATTGGTAGGCTTCCTCCATATTGTTAACAAGCTACATGCTCAGTTCATCTTGGATAGAAAATTTTAGGCCATTTATGTATCTACCAGCCATCTGCTCATCATTTTCTTGATACTCTTGTACATGAGACAAATTTTGCTTCAAATTTTGGAACTTACAAAGGAGGGTTTGTGAGTAATCCAAGGGTAAGAACTTTTCCCGAAGCTTTTTCTCCATCTTACTCCATGTTTTGATCTTTCCCTTTTGTTTTTTGGTTTTTTCCTTATGGATTTGATCCCACCATATCATTACATGTCCTTTTAATTTTGTGCATGCAAACTTCATCTTCTTTTCCACTACCATAAGCTTACATTCAAAAAATTTCCCCATCTCATTTAGCTAGTCTATCAACTCTTTTGGCTTAAGACTACAAGCATAATCTGAAACTTCGATCTTGATCCCTTCATTTTTACCATCTAAAGCCTAAAGCACTCTATCTTCATAGCTCAACTCTTCCAAGTATTCTTTTTCATTTTCTTCATTTTGATTAGCACCTCTTTGATTTCACTCTTCATCTGATTCATTCTCTCCTTGTACCATTGGTATTCCCTGATTATCCATTCACTTATTCAGCCATTCAATCTGCTTCTACATATCCAACATAAATCTTTGCATTGGAGTGGCACCTCCTCTTCCTCTTCCTCTTCCTCTTCCTCTTCCTCTCCCAGCATCTTCGTGCCCTGATACCAAATGATGTAGCCCAAACCCTTCAAAATAATAACTCAAAAAAAATTACACAACATAGAGTTTCAAAATACCAGATTCTTCATTAAGCTTTTCCAACTCTACTCTCCCTAGAATGAAAGAAAAACACCTAATTATTACAATTTCAAAAATTACCATATTTGGCAGATTTTTGGAAAAATAGATTTTTCCATTTTTGGTAATTTTCAAAACCCATCATATGAATCCCAATTTTTCCCAAGAAAAGCCCCCAACTAAGGCAAGGTGAATTGCCAACTAATCTACAAAATCAAGAATATGATTTTGGATTTATTACAAAAACAACTTTTTAAAAAACTGGAAAAAAAACACAAAAATCCACTTTAAGAGGCCAGGATGATATTTCAGGCTCCTAAAAAAAATGTCGAAATGACCACCAATCAAGTTGAGCTCCATCAACAATCCAAATAACTCCTCCTCATGCAAATGCCTATAAAATTTCAGCTAAAACCCACATCTGAGTCAATAGTTATGACCCTCGAAAGTAAATCTCGACCAAAACCCACATCTGAGTCAACAACCTTGATCCTTGGATGCTCCTGCATCACATATGTATATTATTCAAGAGTTTATCTAATTTTGAAGTGAACATGGATATCATATGCTCTAAAATACATCCAAAAGCATTGGTATTATAGTCTACTCTAAACTTTAAATTGGGAAATTAAAGTGATTATAGCATAATCCAAAAATGGGACATTACATATTATAACCACACTAGAACAAATCAAACATACCAAGAAATGGCACCATGGAGAGGAGAAGACAATGATAATAAGGAATGGTAAATTCTCATGGAGAAATTCCTTAAATTGCATGCAAAAAATTGTGTCCATTAAATCGAAAATGTTGCCCAAGTATATTGTCAAAGTTCGTGTTGAAACATGTGTACCACAAGGAGAATGTGATGCACCAAAAAGCCTTGGAAGAAGAATGAGTTGACATATTGACAATGAGCCTTAAATGCAAACTCATGGGCGAGAGGATGTAGTACAGATTCTGAAAAGATTTGAAGGTTGCAAAATCAATACCATCTTAACTACACTCTGACATGCCAATAATCATTAATTTATTTATGTTTAACTACATATATATATAAAAAAATTTAATTTATGAACTTCAACTATTTCAAACGTCAATGTTGATTTATTTAATATTAATAATATTTTGATTATCATTACCATTAAACTTAATGTTATTATAACTTTTATAAATATTAAATATAATATTTTTAATAGATCTATTTTAAATTGATTTAAATTATATCTTATTTTCTATTATAAGTTATTATCATTTTGGTAGTTTCATTAAGAATATGTTCTTAATTTTTTTTTTTAATATAATCTTGTAATAATTTGAAAGGAAATCTTGCCCAAAAAAAATTGGTACAACCATATAAATATGTATAATTCTTAAAATGAAAAAGCATATAAAATTAGTGTGAGCATTAAAATGTAAGAGACAAGCCAACGAAACTATAGTCCAAGATGTGATGATTGACCTTTTAATTTCAACTCATAACATCGCTTCATACAAAGTATTTGTTCAAAAAGTGCCCTACACATAAATTTGGACAATGTGAATATTGCAATTTTCTCTCCTTGCATGCTAAGAAAATTAACATGACTATTGACCATACATGCCTTGCATGCACTTAAATTTTGGATCATATTCAATCTAAAAAAATGAGACCAATTTTCAATTAGCTTTTTGGATGCAAAATTGATAGCTCACACATGTCACGACCATCTTAGCCATTGAAATAATGTAAAAACATGATTACCACGAGTTGCATGTTTCTATGGGTACCCATTAAAAATGTACAAAAGTATATTAGGTGTTAATTATGTTTTTTTTAAAGCAAAAGTGGGCTAACCACTATATTTTTTACTCATATGTAAACCTAGTTCAAGGCCTCATCTGAGAAAGAACCACAAAGAAAACTCTAAATTTCAGCCTAATTGCAACAAAGAAGAAGAGAAAAGAGATGAATGGGGATCCATTATATAACATAACTAAATGACATTTGTGAATAAAAATATATGCACATTGAATTAAATGTCAAGCTTCTCATTCTCAATAAGCTCCTTAATTGTGGCCATTCAAAATACTAAGTATGAGGAGTGAAAGCTTCAAAAGTAACTTCATCACAGCATTGATTAGCAAGAAAATATGTGAGTCTATTACCTTCTCGATAGGTATGCGAGATACAATGATCATCAAACGTGATTTTCCAATTCATGAGTGATAGCTTGATGCATGCATTAATTATTACCAAGGAATCACCTTCAATGTGGATTTTATTAAAATGTCTTCGCTTAGCCAACACCAACCCAATGAGAAAAGCTTGACCTTTAGCAATGTTTTAAGTTCTTGGGGGAATTGGATCAACTTTAATTGCTTGCACTATACCATAGTGATCCCTTATGCAGATGTCAATGCATATTTACCCGGATTACCCCTCGATGCACCATCAAAGTTGAGCTTCATAAAATCAGTAGAAGGGGGAATCCATTTAATTGATGAACAATCTAGTGGTGATTTCGGGCTTCTATTGGGAACATGGCCAAAAGGTGCAAGTAAGCCATTCCATTCCCTAACAATTTTGTCATCCCAAGACGAGAATAGATAATTGCATTTAGCATTTAGGATGTTAATGTTACAACTTCAGAAATTGACTTTTGAATGCCTTCTTGAGTTGAGACTATTGAGTCAAAATCTTGGCGGAATACGTGTTTATTCCTCTTCCACCATAAAGCCCAAACACAACAACAAGGATACATCTCCATATAGAAGAAAAAAGAGATTTAGAATAGAGCCCAAGCCATAGTTGAAACAAGTCCCATAATTTGCATGGTAAAGACATAAAGAAACTCAACATTTTTAACACATAAGTCCAGCAATCACGAGAAAATGGGTAGTTTAAAAGAAGGTGATCTATAGTTTCATCTTCAAACATGCATAGAAAACATTTGAATGATTTTGTAATGTGGAGTTTTGCTACTGGATCACTGGTGAGAATTTTGTTCCTCAAAACCAACCATGCAAAGCAACCAACTTTGGAGAGAACAAACTTATTCCAACAAAATGAGAATGCATAGTTAAGTACTTTACTATTATTTAACTAATAATAAAACTTTGTATCCATGCTTTATTGTATATCTTTCATCTTTAGTAGCAACCCAAAATAATAAATCCTTCTTCTTTGAAAAAAATACTTCTCTTTCTAAAAAGACTTGTTGCAAAGCATCCCGATGTATTACATCAATTGGAAGTTTTGTAATATCCCTCCATAATACTTTTCCTGGGAATGTCCCAAAAGCAGACACATAATTAGAAAGTTTTGAACCCCATAAGTCAATGGCGAGAGTCATAATATCTTTGAAATGGTTAGAGTTAGCCAATGGTGGGAGGCCATTCCATGAGTGGGACTAAAAATGAATACTACACCATTATGAACTGTCCATTAGATATAATTCACCACTATTTTCCTTTAAAACATCATGAAATCCCATATGGTTGAATACTTTGGCAGATCAGACAAGGGAAAAATTCTAAATGGATCACTATTATCCAAATATTTCTATTGCATGATCCAACATGACTTGTATGATTTTGTATACATTTGCCATACTAATTTCCCCCAAAAGGCTTTATTCCTAAGAGGAGGATCATGGATGCTTGCACCCCCAATAGCTTTTGTTGATGCCATCTCTTTCAAAGAGATCAAAGATATCTTCTTTTTTTATGATAGATTCCCTTTCTGATGAAAGTCTTTAATGAGCTTTTCAATTTATTTCACAATTAAGGAAGGAGCCTTAAGGACAATAAGATAGTAATTAGAAATGGTTGACAAGATTGTTTTAACAGGCAATATGTGACCAACAAAAGATAGCCCTCTTGCTTTCCATGCTAAAATTATAGATTTTAGTCTTTCAATAATTTTTGTATCTAGCAAAATGTTTTGTTTGTCCCCACAAAAAAAGAATGCTAAGATAAGAAGAAGAAAGATGGTCATTTGGAAAACCCAAAATATTGGCAATTTTATTAGAGATATCCAAACTTGTATTGAAGAAAAAGATCTTGGATTTTTGTGGATTTACCTTTTGTCACGAAACTAAAGTGTATAGATTAATTGTACTTTTAATTTGTTTGGCTTCCTCAATATTTGTTGCTACGAGTAAAAGTGTGTCATCTGCAAAGAGGTAGTGAGTGAGAGTGACTGAATGTCTAGGTTATGAAACCCATGCCAAAGATCCAAGCTATGTTTAAGTGTGATAATCCTTCTAAATGCCTCAGCCATTAAGATGAAGAGGGTGAGTGATAGTGGGTCACCTTGTTTGTCCCTTGTGAAGAAGAGAAGAAACCAGCTAAAACACCATTAATAATCACTAAGAACCCAGCTTCCGAAATACATGCTCTTATCCATTTGCACCATTTAGAAGAGAATCCAAATTCCAAAGGATTTTGAAAAGGACATCCCAAGAAACTCTATTATAAGCCTTCATCATGTCAAGTTTAATGACGAAGTTGGATGATTGGGCTAAATTAATGGAGTGGAGTAAATCATGAACCACGCACCTTCCATTGTTTCTCTACCTAGTATTAATTATGTTGATGTTTAGGTTTCATGGTAATATAAATAATTTAAATGTGAATTACAATCATCCAAATAAGTGGGACCAGATTAATATTTTTTAATGATGAAGTAAATAGAAGAGACATATAAATATTTTTCAATGGTAAATTGTATTTGAAGAGATTTATATTGTACTTTCCAATTTTTTGGGACAAGTCTACATATCTGACAACATTTGCATTGACATTGAATTTAAGATAAGGAAAATATTAATGTATCTCACATCATCCTTAAAATTTTCCATTTATTTTGTTAGGGAAATTTAATGTTCATCCTTATAAAAATTAGTATGATTTAATAAGCTTAAAGAAAAAGAGATTTATATAATCATAAAAATTTTAAAATAAATATAAACTATATAAATTGTATTAAGCTTTTAAATCATGTAATATGATTGATTAATTTAATTGAAAAAGGGACTAAATGATTTCAATAGTATAATAAACATAAATTCAATGATACATGTTTGTATTGCTCTCTTTAAAATATCTAGAGTTTTATTTATCCCTGCCTATACATAGGAAGGAAACTAATGTTCGCAGTGGTGGTCACAAATAATTTTCCACCAAAACTAATACATTTGTAAAGTTAAAAAATTTGTTTATTTTTAAATTAAATTTGAATCAGTTATTTCTATTTTCTAATTTGTCAATGGCAATTTTTCTAGGGGTAAAATTAAACTTTCCCCATCGAAAATTATAAAAAAAAATCTCTAGAATGTTCTTGAATTCTCCATTGCTGCCATCATCATCCTGCAAAAGCTTAACCACAGAGAAACCATGGTTACAAGCTTCTCTGGCAATTTTGCTAAATCTAATCACACAAATGGTCTTGTTTGACTAGAGCTCATTGTCATCGAAAAAGTAGCTTGTTCCTCCCCAGATTTTACCCATGAAATTCCATGTGTAGTTCTCTACAATTTTCCAAGAATCACATTAGAGTAGCAATAGCAGTGAAGCACAATTGATTTTGACAGATTTAAGATGATAATAGTAGGCTTGGTCCTCTGAAACAACATTTGTAGTGAAAAAAAGTATCAATCCGCTAGAAAATCATTTGCAAAGGATGAAAATTCTTCCCCACCACATTATTCCCTCCATTCTCCATTTCATTGCTAGACCTAAGAATCGAAGCATGTCAGAATTTATGCACATGGGATTCTGGCGTAGGACAAAAATCAATTCATTGGGCATCATCAATTCTACACACAAATATTTTCTGTATTCTATTATCTATTCGACGTTTGCGAAAATAAAGTTACAAAAAAACCCAATGTTTTCCAAGCATACAAAACTGCACATTAAAACACATCACACTAGAACCATATTCAAGCGCTAAAATAAATAAAAATACACATGTAAACAACACTATAAATAGCCAATGACTCAGCATGCACTACCCACTTCTATGGCAATTTAGCCACAAGACAAAATGCAAAAGCCACTAGCACATCAATCCTTCACTCGTTTAGATCTGCAGCAGCATTGGAAGATGACGGTGGCAGAAAAGATGAGGATTTTGAAAATAGATTTTCTTTTGATATTTTATAAAGGAATTTGCCGTACACTTTGATAATATACAATTCCATATGCATTGTTGAAGGTTACACGTTCAAGTCTAGCCCACTCCACTCCACTCCAGATTTCCAACTATTTACGTAATCAAGCTCTAGAGAGAATTACTTTTTAACGACATTTTAGTTCAATCCTACAATTCTACGCTCTTTTTTGAGACTCACATCAGAATTTTTCTTACAGATAAGATATTTAATTGAGAGGCACGTATCTAGGGTGTATGTTCTTTTTCTAGATTTTTTATGAAAGAGAATTGAGAGTTACAATTGTAGTTTGTGCCATAAATGTAGAACACTTGGATCAATCGCACCATTTTAGTTAGCCTTTTACATGGTCCAATTTATTTTGGAATATTTTTTAAGATATTTGGTAAAATCATCTAATATTAGAATTAGCGTTTCACACAAAATAGTGGTAAAGTTTGAATAGAAAAAAAGGGCTACCCATAAATTAGGTAAAGTTTGAATAGTTTTTTCTATTTTTCGTACACAACTATCTCTTACATGTTTTTTATACATAGGAACAACTAATTTAATCAATGACACTTCATTATCTTTCAAAAAAAATTAATTTGTTTATATAAGTTTTGATATATTTTACAATCCTAAAAAAAATTAAACAGTTATCTTAATATTTGTTAGGAAAACATAGAATTCATTTCTAAAATAACTATTAGTTATGCACATTAAAGCTCTATGTCCGACTGAAATGTGTTTTATAGAGAAAAGATTGAATCTATACTTATATACCTTTAATATGTGAAATAAATATTTTTAAAAATCTATTAAGCAATATCTATTTTAAAAAGATGAATATTCTTATTTATAGGTTAAAAAAAAATTTAAAAATGGCTACAAACAATTTGCTTATTGATTTAATATCATTGACATTAGAAAAAACATAGAACAAAATTCTCATTTATTAATTCATTCTCTTCATTTTTTATCACTAATCTACTAAAATTAAATTAATTAATACATTTATTAAATATTTGAAATTATATTTTTAAGGACTGCTATTTTGATTTAGTTGATCATTGTTCCTTATTAACTTTATTCATCTATATGTACATTAAAAAAATTATGTATATACATAATGCACTTTTAAAAAATTATTTACTTGCAATAGAACTTTAATATATTCCTAATATTTTTTTGACATAATTCAATATTACTATTTAAAAATACAATCTTAATATTATATTTATGCCTTCTCTTTTGCTTGACAAGGACTCAAGCTCTCCTACTCTTGTTATCTTATGCATTAACTTTACTTGATAGGACTTTAATCTTGAAGAACGCTAATAAACTAATATGAATTGGACCTTCTATAAAGGTCCGTTTGGTTCGTGGAATTTAAAAAACCCGGATTTCTACAAACCTTGGTTTAGCCAAATCAAGGTTTTGTATATCTTCATTCCAATTTTTGGGATTTTACTGAAATCATTTGTTTCACTCGGAAGATGCGTGTGAAGACACAATTTTATGCGTAAGATTGGAGTTGAGGGCAAATTTCAAAAAATAGTCCAATCTATTGTTTTTACACTCCTTAAAAAACAAAACCAGGTTTTGATTTTCAATTCCTACTTTTAGTAGGAAGTTAGAAAACCTGGTTTTGAGGCAAAATTGGAAGTCCTGTATGCTAATTCCATTTTGCAAATTTTGAAACAAACACACAAATTTTCAAATCCGAATTTTGAAAAAAGCCAATTCCTGTCATCTTCCAAGAACCAAATGGACCCTAATGGAATGATGCTACGTTTTGCAATATATCAAGGCCTTAAGCAATGTTGTAATGCGATGAAGAAACTAACTTCCAACCAGTTATTAACACAGTGATATTGATTTTATTAGAATATGTGCACCTTAATTTTCTGACACATAAACCGGATGAAGATTGACAAAACAGGGTTTGGCTCTGTCCTTTTGAAGACATCCAACTTGAGTCGGAGCTTCAATGAAGCCAATGCTTCTATATCCCAGCATATAAGCTTGAATAGTTAGTGAGTTTCAACACCCTTAAAATCATTATATTTATGACAATAAAATTTCACTTTTGCCTTGGAAAATCCAATTTGCATTGCTTGTTTAGCAATACTGCTGAGAAAAATCTTGTCAAATTTGGTGCCATAAACAATGAATTGTAGCTAATCTTAATCTATAGCAGCCCATCAATGACCTGAAAATTAAACATCTGCAAATAATTTTCTTAAAGCCTCATAAACCAGAGAACGTTAATAGAAACAGAGTATTCCTTGCAATGTTGTCTATTGCTTCATTTAATTTGGGTTTAAAATCATAATACCAACAAAGTTACTAATCTTGCTCATGTTGACTGATGAGAGTATGAATTCTTTATACATGTCCAGACATTCGAAACCTAGAACATCTGAAGTCGCTCAAATCTAATAATAATCCATACATGAAACTCAGTCAATACAAGATGCAAACATTTTTTTCCATACATGAAACTAAGTCAATTCAAGGTGCAAAACATTATTTACAAGCCACCTTGAAGCCAACTAGGACTACTAAGAACTCCAAATAAACTGGAAATGCAAGCTTAGAGTGCATAAATCTTCTCATGTTCGTGTGCACAGATATCAGAATCTGAATACTCTGATGGCACTGAAAAAGAATGAGACATGCTCCGAGATGATCTTCTGTTTTTCCTTATAGAACGGCTTTTTGTTCTTCTAATTCGATGTTTAACCACAAAATAGCACAATGTAGCCAAGGTCACAAAAATAATTGACCCACCAATTATAGTTATGGTAATTGCAATCCAGAGATCACGGCGACCTACCACAATGAAAGAAAGTGCAACAAAAGCCACTGAAGTGCACACGCAAGCCATCCACATGCACTTGTTTATTATAAAGATCACTTTCCTTTGAGCCTTGCTTTCAGATGCAACTAGGGATATCTGAACCACCACCACTGCAAGAGATATGAACAATCCCACCGAGTCAAACAGAAAAAACACTTGGAATGCCAACCTCTTAACTACATTAGCTTGTCCCGATTGCCCTGATGCACTTGCTTCTTGGTCTTGATCTAGATTCTGGATATAACCACCGGGTATGGTGTAAATGGCAGAAAAAGCAATTGTGGCAATGAGAACTGCAACAACGGTGACAGAGTTGACAGTATTGCTCATCCCCTCCCTGTGCAATTTATGTACATCCTTTGCAATTCTAGTAACTCGTATTTGTGTCTGTTCAGTCTGTATGAGTTGTGATTCGACATCATGTCTTATGTCACTAACTGTTTGTTTTAGTTCTCTTCCTCCCGTAGGTTGAGCTATGTGTTTGCCATTCTTTGTTCCAGCGACTTTCAGTGTATCCTTAATTATGGATGCAGCTTCCAAGTGGGATTTTTCTGCTTCATCAAGTGCTGTTTCTTTTGACTTGTTCAAGGCATTGAGATTGATGTCCTTGTATGTTAGTAGCTCTCTTACTATCTGTTAAAAACGGAAATGGCTCACCATCAGGAAGGAACAAAAGGATGAAGTGGTGGCAGGTAAGATAAGATAAATTTATTACTCTCTAATAAGAGACCACCAAAAAATTAAGAGACTGGAAACATACAAACAGGAAAACCAACCCAAGTAAAACACAACAAATATCATATGGAATTGCACTATTGAATTCGCATATGTAAAACTGGCCCTTGCTACTGATTTTCCTGCTGGCTATGATCTTACAATTCCCTATGCCCATATGGTTTTAATTTTAGTATACACGAGTACTTAGTTATGCTGAAAATATGAAGTCCAATGGTCACCTGATTCTTTGGCTTCTTCCAACTTCCATTTTATAGTTGTTTATCAGTATATATAAAGAGATGTGTACAAAGTTCTTTTACTACAAACTGTGTACTGGTGTATTGGTGATAATGACCGATGGAATAGATCCTCTCTTACCTGCGGATGTAGCTAATTAATGGTGAACATGTAATTTGCGGTGTACTGTATTGTGTTGTTTTTGTCTCTATTTTTCTTTCTGATTGTTAAATATATTATATTGTCTCTGCTCATTTTATAATTCACAAGTTATGCTTATCCTGTGGTTTCTCATTCCAGTGTTTATCAAGTCAGCTTTGAGCTAATTTTGCATTTGCACTGTTCTCGTTCTAAATTTATATCATTTTAAATTTGTGATATTGCAGGAAACTAGTTTAAGCCTTTCTGCTGTTTTATGGCTTCTTCACTTATTAGTCATGTAGTACTTTTCTGCTATGTTATGGTCCCTTTGCTTAATTTTACTCCAAAAATGTTTTCCTTGCTAAGAAAAATGGTTTTCCCTATATTTGTGCCAGCCTCATGTTCCTTGATTGATACAAACTGCAATTTCTATTCGCATGAAAACATGCCCTTCCTCTTCATGGAAATTTAGGCGTTGATTTTATATCATCAAGTATGGGCTAGTAAATACCAAAAGTGAAAAGATATTCATTGTTTTGGGATAATATACAGGGCTATAACAGGCTTGAAGTGTTGCTATAAATGAAGAGAGCAACCTGACCTATTGATCAAAAGGGCATTCAATTGTTTGTGGGACAGTCCCCCGACTCTCAAAAAGTGACCTGAGACCTAAAGAATTATAAGCGGCTCAAGGCATAGCTTTAAACAATATAAATCTAGTGAAGCCCAAGACCAACATCGAGAAATGTAGTCCACCGCTGTTCCCAGACATCCACCAGCTTAAGAAGAGATGTGACGGAGAGACAAGGAAATATGGTAGATATAATAGATAAAAGAATGGACATTCCGGAACACAGAGCTTAGGCCCTCGAAAATTTGGTGCCCTCACATATAAAATAATCTAAGTTAAATTAATCAACCCTTTCTGGTCTCTATTATTAGCTAATCTGCCTTCTGTCATAGTTTGAAGGCCAACAGTCATACTTGTTGTTCCCTCCAATTACATGTCTCTTCGTTTTCGAGACTCTTCAAAACATTATGTCATTAGAGCCTTTATATTCGCTGCTCCTGCATCATTTGTATTTGAGCTTTTATATAATTAATACAATACTCTGCTCAGTCTGGACATAGCCACATTTGTGGTGAACCAGGATAAATCTTGTGTTGTGTTTTCTCTTGTCCGTTCTAATTGTTTTTCGGCTGTTTTCATTTTCGCATTCAATTATTGCAATTAGTATCAGAGCATGTAAGATCCGGAAGAACAGAGCAGATGATAAGTCAAGCCCAAGAAAAATAAGAAGTCTCCTAAAAGAAGACAGTAAAACAGTAGTATAATGTTCTGCTGGAAATGAAACAGCTATCGAATGTTCATTGCCATCATGATGTGGATATTGAAGCCTACCATAATAACATTTTACAGGAGTTGGGCTTTGTTCCAAAGTTTCATCCCCACAAATAATTTACTTGATGTGATGGAGATGGAGTTAGCATGGTCAGAAAGGTGGTTTTTCCTAATTGATTTTGTTGCTGTGTAATAGCTGCACATAAAGCCAATGTGGTGTGGATAGGTACCCAAAGTTTTGGGCCTTCCATATTGATGAAGAAGCATCTTGCATCAGAAAATAAAGGAGGACATAATTTAAAAATTTAAAAATTTTTTTTGAAAAAAATTGTGAAGAGAGGAAGTGACAAAAATTAGAAAAAAAATAATAAATAAATAAATAAAAATGGAGAAAAGAAGGAAAAAGGCATTTAATAGGTGGCCTTATTAAATGTAACTTGCGGCTTGAGGGTTTATTTAATGTAACTTGCTAGGCCAACTTGTGGCTTGGTTTGGTATAAGTAGAGGCCCTTGTCTTCTCTTTATTCATCATTCAACATGGAGAAAGCTAGCTAGAGGAGTAGCTAAGAAGAGAGAAGTAGATGAGAAGAGAGAAGTTGAGCAGAGCTAGTAGCTACGGCTTGGGAAACAAGAAGGTTGCTTGGTGCTTTCGAGCACAAGTTTAGAATCTTCTTGGGGTTTCTACCAGATTGTGAATATGGGCTAGCTAGGGTTTGGATCTTGCAGAATTACTATTGTAATTGCTTATGTATTTGGCCGTAAGACAGAAAGCCTTACAGTTGGGCATGTTGGATGTAAATCTTATGGTTATATTATATGAATTGACATTATTTGGATCTAAATCTATGTGGTATTCTTATTCTTTTGTTGTGTGGTTATTTGTTGGGGGCTAGGACATCTCCTTTGGGGGTTACCCTACCTTGCACTGCATCACATATGTAATAGAGAGTATAAAATTTAAAAAAAGAAAAGAAGAATGGTTGCAGATCCATCTCCAGCTTGAAAAATTCAAAGCACTTTGAACTCCATAAATAGAATGGCGTTGCCTCATGGGCTGGAAATATTGTCTCTGAGAATTGTGATTAGTTGTAGAAACCACATCATGGAGTTTTGAATTGAGTGTCATTCCAATATGGGTAATTCCACCAGTGAAGAATGTACTATTGCATGGGGAATATGCATCTACTCCTTCCGCTTTTACTACATAGCCAGCTAATGGGGAGGTGTTTCTTTTGGTTCTACTTCTCCAGATATGGAGAAATTGCAGCTTCATATATCACTGCTGAGTGTGATGTCTGGTATCATTTTTTTTCAAATTTTGTTTTTGATATCATGAATAGTTGGTTGTCACACTGCACTGGGGGTTTTAGCAAGAAATGTTTGCTGTCATGAAATGGTTCCCTCCATGGGATTGGAAATGTTTGTTGTTGTGCCATGGTGAGCTCTTGATTCTAGATTGGAGCGTTGGCATGATAGAGGTTCTCTTGGCAAGTTTTGCTCTTTGAGGCATGAGTTTTTTTTATTTGTGGAGATCAAGGTGTCATGTTATGTTCCCAAGTAATGCAAGCATGCAATGGGAGTTTTGACATTTGATCTAGTTAGTGCTCTCGGTATCGGGTACTTTGGCATATTGACCATGGAGTGCTCTTGAAAACTAAGAGGATTGTGGGAGGCTATAGTTCTATGGGTTTAGAGAACATTTGTTGAGACAGTTTCTCTTTAGAGATTTCAGCATGAAGACCGAGGAGCCTACAACTATGGATGGACGTGAGTTCATTATAGACCTAGTGGATATTGTTCTTGGAAAAGAATCATTGTGACTTGGTGTATCCTAGAGGACCATTCTCACTCCTACGCCTAGTCTATTTGGCATATTTATCTCCTCGTTCATATGAGTTTAGGAGATAGTTTAAGATGGTTCCAAGTTTTGGAATGTTTGGAGTTTGACCTTCTTGTTTATAGGAGCTTTCATCCATGGTGTTTGGGTTCTGTAAATGATCTCATATGGGGAGGTAAAGGAGATTAGTCCTTCTACTACCTATATAGAGAGTGATAAACAAAATCATAATAAAAGAAGTGCATTGAAGACTCGGGTCTCTGGTTTTGTATTTGAATCAATACCTTTTAACAACAGTGCGGTGAATAGAATAGAGAATGCAGAACCTAAATTAAGAAGATCCACTAGGGAAAGATGGATGCGTGCTAAGTTCTCTGACTATGAGTTATTGTTCGCTGAAGAGGCAGAGCCTTCATTATTAGCTTCAGAATTCTCAAAACCAACAAACTTTAAAGCTGCTCTCAAGGATTCCAACAGTGATGAATGGCAAGTCGCAATGTATGAGGAGTTGGATTCTTTAATGAAGAATTGAACTTGGGATTTGGTTACTCTTCCACCAAATCGAAGACCCCTAAAAAACAAGTGGGTATACTAGTTGAAAGAAGAGGAAGGTAGAAAATGCTTCAAGGCTAGGTTACTGGTAAAGGGGTTTGATCAAGAAAAGGGGATAGACTTCAATGAGATCTTCTCACTGGTTGTTAAAATGACAACTATCCGAACAATTTTGGGATTAGCAGCTGCATGGTATCTTGAATTGGAGCAGCTTAATGTCAAGACCGCATTCCTACATGGTGATGTAGAAGAGGAATTGTTCATGGAGCAGCCTCAAGGATTCGTCACGAAAGGACAAGAGCATCTTTATTGCAAGCTAAATCGGAGTTTGTATGGGCTCAAGCAATCCCCAAGCCAATGGTACTTGAAATTCGATTGCTTTATGGCTGAAAAAAAATTCACAAGATGTGACTCAGATCCATGTGTTTACTTCAAGAAACTTCCTATTGGTGAGTTTGTCATTCTCCTCCTTTATGTTGATGACATGTTCGTAGACACATGTAAGAGAATAGTTCATGAATTGAAAGAGAGATTGGCAAGAAAGTTTGATATGAAAGACTTAGGGGCAGCTAAAAAGATTATTGGCATGACAATCACAAGAGATAGAAAAAGGAAGGAAATTATGCTATCTCAAAAACAATATATTGACAAAGTTGTTGAAAGGTTTGGCATGGCTGATGCAAAAGCTGCTCCTATTCCACTTGCTGGTCACTTCCGTTTAAGCTCTAAATTGTGCCCAAAAACACAAGAAGACAACGAATTCATGGATAAAATTTCTTATAAATCTGCGGTTGGTAGCATTATGTATGTCATGGTTTCTACTCGGCCCGATATTGCTCATGCGGTGGGAGTTGTGAGTAGGTTCATGAGCAATCCCGGAAAGGCTCATTGGGAAGCAATTAAATGGCTACTACGATATCTAAAAGGCACTTTAGATTATGTGTTATATTTCGGAGGAAATAAAGTTCAGCTGCAAGGCTTCACTGATTCAGATCTTGCCCGAGATTTAGATAAACGAAGGTCTACCACTAGTTATACCTTCATGTTTGTTGGAGTTTCTATTAGTTGGGCTTCAAGGTTGCAACATTCTATTACTCTTTCCTCAACTAAGGCTGAATATTTGGCTCTTTCCGAAGGTGCAAGGGAAATGATTTGGCTTCAGCAATTGCTTGGTGACTTGAGATTTCCGCGGAGCGACTATACCTTGTTTTGTGATAGTCGCAGCGCCATTTTCATGGCTCATAATCATTCATCACAATGTTGCTCTAAGCTCATTGACATGCATGCTCACTTTGTTCATCACGCACTTGAAGAAGGCAAGTTGAAAGTTATAAAGATTGACACAAAGATCAATCCGGCAGATATCTTCACAAAGATTGTAGCCAAAGAGAAGTTTGAATGTGCCAAGACTTCTCTTGGACTTGTGAAGAAAAGGTCAAGCAGCTCTTAAGCAGGTATTGGCTGATCAGTTGCAGCATTGGTTGTCCTTCAGGTGGGAGTTTGTTATAGTTTGAAGGCCAACAGTCATACTCGTCATTCCCTCCAATTACATATCTCTTCGTTTTCGAAGCTCTTCAAAACATTATGTAATTGGAGCCTTTATATTTGCTGCTCCTGCATTATTTGCATTTGAACTTTTATAGTATTAATGCAATACTCTGCTCAATCTGGACGTAACCACATTTGTGGTGAACTAGGATAAATCTCATGTTGTGTTTTCTCTTGTTTGTTCTGATTATTCATCTGCTGTTTTCATTTTCGCATTCAATCCTTTCACCTTCTAGACCATCAACTGCAGCAAGCACGACTGACGTAACCCAGAAAATTTTGGACACAAGAAGCTTGTTACAGACCTACACCTGAACAATGCTGGACATGGACTGTTCAGAGAGATGCATGGAAGGTAAGGCCTGTAGGATAACCAAGATGCCAATGTCGCTACCGAACTGGATGATTGGCGAGGAAGACACAATTCTATATTTACTGTTTATTGCACAGTTGTATCATCTGCAGATGAGAGCACTACTTGCAAACACTTGCAGTTTTCTTTTTATTTTGAAATTATGAATTTCTGTCAGTCTAGGGGAAAATATCCATAGTTGATACGGATAGAGAAAAAAGTATATTACAGGTCATACTTTAATAGGTGGTATCTCATTTCCGTTCACAGCTAATAATAATTCCACCCTTTTATTTTTTTCAACTACTGTCATGACCACCTCAATAGTTTAAGTTTTCATTTATTGTTGAGGTGTTCTATTAGTGAATTATTAGTTATTTTGGTGACCCGTTCATTTATAGTTCTATTGTAATTCAATTTTTTCAATTCCCCTCCTTAAATTTCATTGCAGAAGCTCAAGAGTCCTCTTTAACAGAGGTCTCTGTTAATTTGGCACTGATGTTATGTCAACCTTCTAATTGATCAGTTAACGGTTATTGCTACCATCAATCAATAAATTTTGACTCAAAAACTACACATTGAATTCTTATATCAAAATCAAAATTTTCTCTACTTATGAACAAGCCCAACATTAGATAAAAAACCAAACTTCAAAGCAACAGAGAAGTTGTAAGTTTACCTCCAAACGACCTTTCCTGGTGGCCACATGTAACGCGGTATTGCCTTTCTTATCCTGCCAATTAAGGATCTCAGGACCGATTCCCAGCAACTCCCTTACAACTTCCACATTGGACCCTTTCACAGCCATATGTAAGGCCGTCTGCTCTTTGATGTCCCTGCGCACGCATATTTCCTTGTCCTTGGCCAGTAGCAACCTCACCACCTCCAAGTGTCCCCCTCTCACTACTGAATGCAGAGCCGTTTTCCCATTAGGTTTAGCAACCTTCAATAACCGTTCATTCGCCGCCAAAAGCTCTGTCACCACCTCCACATGCCCCTGGGTCGCCGCCGAGTACAGAGGCGTGCAGTTGGTGCAATCTGTGGTTGTGGCCAGACCCGGCCACATTGCAAGTAGTGCCCTAACGGCATCTTAACACGATAAAAAAAAAATTGAAAAAACATATGTTAATAAACGTCAAATCGAAAGATCAACTCTTTTAACAATTAATTTTCCCAAATTACTGAGCATTAAGATAGAGCTATTGAAGAAATGAAAGTTTATGGCAGTAGCATGTTTTAGTAGATTTTAACTAAGAGTAAATAGGTTTTCACAATTTACCAGATGAGTTAAGGAATTTTTTTTCTTTTGGGGTTTATTCTGACGATGGATCAGGGAATATTATTCAAACATTGATCTAAAAACATCTAGAGAAACAATTTCAAATAGATTTCAAATGGTTTTTTTTTCACAAATCAGATTATTTAGATGAAGAGATATCTTTTATTCAGGTGAAAAAGTTGAGTTGAAATGTGATGATGCACATTATTTAGACTGTCCCATTCTAAGTAATTAGAATATTATTATATATTATATAATAATAATAAATATACTATTAGAGTCTATTTTACAAGATTACATTTTTCACTCTAAGTTCGATTTTGTAAGATTGAAAATTCATCTAATTTTATATTCAAGTATTATAGTTTAATTGATTAGATATAATTGATGAGGCTGATGTATTTTTACTTTCTTATGTGCATTGTATTGTATCTTTTTTCATCTCTGTTTTAGATCTTACTTACAGTGATGGATCTCAAAAAAATTCACAAGCACAATCTAATTCACCATATAAAGATTATGAATGTAATAATGTCAAAAATATTTACAATTGAATCTAAAAAAACAGTACAATATATATTCAATAATTTCTCTATTCTCCAAAATTCAAATTATTAATAATCTAATAAAAACTAATCTTCCAATCCTACTTGAAATGATTGAAAGAAAACAATTCAAACAACTTATAAATAATTCAAATAATTTATTTTTCTTTAATAGTATAAAATTTACAATATTACATTTAACTTTAAATTGACAATTTATCTAAATAATCTCTTCTGTAAATTCTACAGCCAACAAAATCTTGTTCCACTGTCCATTAAATTATCTATACTGGAAGATTTAGATATCTTTTGATCTTAAATAATTTAGCATTATATATGCCTATAAACTCAAACTGTCATAAATATATATTTAAAAATAAAATATAACATTAAAATAAAATAAAATAAAAATTGCTCCAAAGGTCCACTGCATTGAAGCATTCACGTTTCTAATCACACCAAAGTTTTCTAAAGAACTAAAACTTTATCAATCTTATTCAGATAAAGCTAGAATATTCGCAAACCGCTAAGCATTAAACAATAAATCTTGATCTTTAAGAAAAGTATTATATTAAATTCTACCTGTAAACTATATCATTCAAAAATCAGCAAGCCGTTACCAATCCAAAAAAAAAATCAGCAAGCCTTAACATTAAACAGTACCTCTCGATCTTTAAGAGAGATATTGTATTAAATTCTACCTATACGCTAATCATAAATATATATTATTAAAACAATAATATAAAAAATTCGTGCAGAAGTCCACTGCATCCACGTTTTGAATCTCACAAAAGTTTTCTTAAAGAACTCAAACTTTACTAATTTTAGTCCAGATAAACCTCACGAAATCGCAAACCGCTTAGAATTACTAACCTAAGTGGCCGTGTTTTGCAGCCGTATGCAGGGCATGGCAGCCAAGCCGGGTTTTGACTTCCGCAAGCTCCTCATCGGCGTAATTCAGGAACTCCGTCAGGACATTCATATGACCGCTCTCAGCCGCCACATATAATGCCGTCTCTCCAAGCTCATTCTGTGCCGCAATCAAATTCCGTCTCCAGACGCCAATACTTTCAACATCTACCACAGCAGAATTGAATCCGCCGCCGGGGCCGCCTCCGTCAACTGACAGAATTCTTTGCACTTCCGCTAAATTCCCCGCCCTCGCCGCTGTTATCAACGGCGTGTCCGTTCGCCAGGCCGTCGGCTGCTTCTTACAGCGAATGCTCCCCTGCTCCATCTTTTTCCGTCAAATTTTCACTTAAATTTCAGACAGGAGGTCAAATTTCCCTTAAAAATCTTTCTGTTACATCGCAGGCCCCTTCAAAATGTGCGACAGGGGCTCGGATTCTGAAATTCGTGACAGATATTCTTCACTGTGAAATTGGGGTTTTCAAGCGTGAGGAACATCTGAGACCATTACACAACATACAATTTAACGTGTAAGTAAAAGAGAATGACGTGAAAGAAAAGAGGGGAAATGGAATATTAAGGACGCGTAGCCGGATGTACGTCCATTGACCCGGTGTGGAAAACTTCTGATAAAAACAATTTTGTCAGGAGTCGCGAATAAAATATGGTTTCAATTTTCTCAAACGCCATTTTCCACTATCATCATTGCACTTCTCAAGAGCTCACGTGTTTTTGTAGATCATGAGAATTTTCAACGTTACAAGAAAAAAGAAGAGAATTCTAAGCTTTGAAAAATATTTTTAACTTTATTAAAGTGGAGACGCCTTTACGGCAACAGTGGGAAAATATATTATTGTTAGGAGTTACCTAGGTTTCTTTTCTTTAAACAATTATTCTTCGGATTTAGGTTTTTTAAGCTCGATTAAAAATTATTCTCAGACTTATCTGTCTTTTTTTCACTTTACAATTTATGACGCCATTAAATTCCGATGGCTTTAAGCCACAATTTTAGCATCTTTTAATGTTTTTCAACTTTGTTGTAGTTTACCACGTAGACTCTTTTTACATGCCAATTGTGAAAATTGATAACATTGTTAAAAATTTAAAATTTAAAATTGTCTATAAAAAAAAAAAAAAGTAAATTGTGAAATTGTTATTAAATTTAAGTATAATCTTTTTGACTCATGTTACATTAGAAGTGCTTCACACTAACCTATCATCTACTTTATCCGTGAAATAAATGTTAACACTAACCTATCATCCACTTATCAGTCAAATAAATGTTAAAGTAAAATTGTAATTTGGACTTATTGGATGATAATTTAAATTATTTAGAATTTTGGTCAATCCTTGTGTATAAGATCATATTTGGAGATACAATTAATTTATTGAAAGTACTTTGGCTCCAATATAATTGTCTAAAAAATTTAAATTTTGAGATGATAATATTAAGATAATGAATTTTTAAGTCAAGTGAATGATCTAAGAAACATCATTTCAAAATTGTTAGACTCTTTGATCAAGTTTGTAGGAAGACTCATTTAAAAATAAAAATAACCATAAAATATTGAAAGCAATAGAAGAACATCTAGAATGTTTAAAATAATATAATCGATTGACTTACTACTAATACTATAATGATTTAAATAAAATACAGATAATTTTTTAATATTATGGCAAAATGTGATGTGGACCTAATTATTATTATTATAATACGGTTTGGTGTATACATATGCTTGGAAATGATTCGAGTCAATTTGAAATCTACAAATTTCAATCATGATAATGGATGATTGAGATTATATGGGAAGTGTGAAAATATACGAGGCTAAAGATTATTTATCATCTTCGAGGCAAAAGTCTACTTTCGCATGAGTCAATGCATATGAGACAACCTTGTCAAAGTGGTCCCAAACATAGGGGAGAAGAGCATGAGTATGGGTGAAAGTCTAAAATGTATAATTTCTTTATAAATTTAATAATAACCAACACAAATTCAATTTACTAATTTAAAGCACTTAAAATATTATATATTTTTTGAATATTGAAATAGTATAAATTAATGAAATGTTGAATTTTTAGTGCAATTTACATTTGTTGTTCTATTAATTTATTTGGATATTATTTTTTAATTAAATTAATATTATAATTTAGTTATTTAAAGTTATTAAAAAAAAAGATAGACCTTTGCTATAATTTTTATAAAATTGATCATAATTTTGTTGTAATTTTTTTTGTAAAATGAGACTAACAAGTATGAGGGGTTTAGCTTAATTGGTTGAAGCAATGAGTTTTCATGGTAAGACTTATATGTTAAAAAATTCTAAATAACCTGATCTTTTTCTTGCAAGGTCCATTTCGTTGAAGGAATAAATCTTAAAGTCATTAAAAATTAGAATATAATTTTTATTCTTCATTTGGTGTGCAAAATTGGAATAGGAATACATATTCCCATTTTAGCCCCAAAATGAGCATTTGTCCATTCCCAAAACTACATGTTATTGGAATAGGCTATTCCTATTCTCAATCTGTATTATCCAAAATTAATAATTTTGTTGGGTTTGTGGTTATGTGCAGGTATGTTTTGGGTCAGACCAATGTGCTCCCCTTGCTGATATCCACTAATGCAGTATGACTTCTATCTGTTGTTGATTATTCCTTTCCCATGTTGCAATTGATGTCCACAGATGCATAATGAGTATCATTTGTCGTGAACAATTTTGTTTCCTTCAAAAAAAACAAAAAACTTTCTCTGTGCTACGATCTCCATCAACACATAGAATGGTAGTTCCATCCACCTCTGACGATGAGCTTATCTCACCCATTGCAAAATGGCCCACTTTTAAAGAACATTTTGAATTGTCAAAGATCCACTCAATATAAACTAAGTCACAATTTGAATCACACTTTGGGTCACATCTGAACAAGAATGGGCCACCTGTAGAGCAAAGCTCATCAACCAATGGTAAGTAGTCAGGAATGATTATATGCTCACTCTATAAAGTTAAATTTTGCACCTCCAGCAACGAGCACCCTTACATTGTCCTTGATAATCTTTGCTTGGAAGTCATTACTAGGCTTAAAACCCTTCACCCAACTACACCAACAATATACCGACCTCCTTGTTTTATATGGCAGTAGGTCACATAGAAATTGTACTCGTTTGCATAAGATTCTACCAGTCCCAATATAAACTTAACCTTATTCCAATTCTAATTTTGTACAACCAAACAAGGTATTAACATATTCCCAATCAAATTACAGGTGAACAAAATGGGACTAGAATTTTGATTTCCCATTCCCATTTTCAATTCTAATTTCCATTTCATATTCTTGCAACCAAACGAGCCCTTAGGGTCTATATTTTTTCACTAACCTAGATTCCTTATGAAGGATCTAATGAAGATATGAGAGTTTAAACTCCAAAGATTAGGTTTTAAACATATCTAAGACCTTTTGATATCATGCATTTCAGTCTAATGTATTGTATTAGGTTGTTTGGCATATAGATTAGAGGTATAAGTATATTGAAAGGAGACGGTGATAAGTTGGAGTAATTGGGGATTCTTCTTAGAGACCTTAGGATAAATTAGTTAATAATTTAAGGTCTTAAAAATATATGGATTTTCTTATTTCTAGAGTTTAAGGATTAATTCAAAAGGTTTAGGATGTACATCTTGGATTTAAAATTCAAGATTTAGTGTTTCACATTTTGTAGATTTTTAGTCGAGCATTCAAAGTTTTGAGGCTTGTTATTTTTAACCTAAGTATGTAGCATTTGATATTTGTCTAGCCTTGGTTGAATTTAGTGTAACAAATGTGAGCTTCTATTATAAGAAGTAGGGTTTAGTATCTAGGATCTTCATGATCTTTGGTGTAGTAGACAATGAAGAAAATCGAGTAAACAACCATGTTATGATTTTTTATAGGACTTAGAGTTTACTTATTCTAAGATGTATTACTTAAGTGCCTATGATTTCTTCTTGGTTTGTGTGTTCTATTTTTTTTTATTGAAATTTGTAGGAAATTATTTTGATGTAAAGTGTTTGGATGTTTGAGTTTACATGCTTTTATAATTATTTAGCGTTTAGTTTATATGATATATATAGTTTTAATATTATTATGCATTAGTTGTTCTCCTACACCACCTAAACACCATAGATACCAATTCTCCCTAGATAATACATTGGAATCATAGCTATCCCACAATGTGATTACAAACAGAGAATACAATAGTAAGAAGGCATGGAAAATCTACCCAAAACACTAAACACCATAAAAACCTTAGCTACCAACTTAACTATATAGAGCCAAATAGAAAAAGCCAAAAAAACCATCCATAGCTCAAACATGACCCAACACGATCAATTACTTGAACTTTTTAATAGCTTCCTTGCAAGAGAAGTTGGGAATGGCTTCAGCTTAAACTGGCATGGACTTCTTGTTGCTTCCTTGATCATAAGATTTGGCCTGAACCACTTCCTAGTCCTCCAACAAAGAGACATCAACCACACCCTTCATAGAACATTGCCCCTTAGAACTGCCACCATGGCCTAATTTGGCTAGAATTTAGAGTCACACCAGGGGATGTCCAATATCATCCAACATGACACTAGATTTAACCAGAGTCTCCTTCCTCTTCATGAAGCTCAGATTGACCTCTAGAAAGATCAATCCCATAATCATGAAATTATCATTACACACAAAATTGGTACTTGCCATATATCTTGGGTTGATTACCACCCCTTCATCCACCATTGTTTTCATAATGTGGGAATCCCAACATCATGGACAACAGTAAACAAGGACACCTCCCAATGTTTGGCCATAATGGTTCGGCATGCATGGTAGAGAAACCCAAGTCTTCAGTGTCAGATCATATATCCTCACACATAAATGAGGACAAAAACTATTTCAATTCGTGAGAAAGATGAATAAGTTGTACACTTTAGATTCCAAGATAGTTCCCTTAGGGTCTGTATGGCTAGGGGAATATAAATATGGGAATAGGAATACTTATTCTCGAATACAAAATGGGGGTGTGTATTCCTATTCTTGTTTGGTTAAGACAGAATTTAATGGGGAATTCATAGACCCAAAAATATATGTTTTCTAAAATAAATAAAATTTGAATAAGAATTTGTATTCCAATTATACCTATTCGGGTGGAATTGCAAATGCTCATTTTTGGGCCAAAATTGGAATACATATTCCTATTTTATTCCTATTCCAATTCTAATTTGGTGCATCTAAATGGAGAATTCAAAATTTTAAGAATTTACATATGCCTATTCCACTTGTATTCCCACTGCCAAACGAGCCCTTAATGATTCAAAAACAATACGAAGATAATCATTATCTCCAATCATTCTCATATAGGTTCAACTCAACAAATCAAATATTCCTAAAATCTTCCAAAATCTCAAATTCTAAAGGCCCTGCTACCCCAACATTTGATAGATTACATGGTATGAAAGATTGCATAACTACCTTATACATATTGGTTTCTAGAGAACTAATGATAACAGTAGTTTGTACATTAAGGAAGGACCAGATAACAAGATTGTTTTGGCAAAAATATTTGTGGATGATACTTTATTTACAAGGAATGATGATCTATGCAAAGAATTTTTAGAGAAAATGAACAAAGAGTTTGAAATGTCTATGTTTGGTGAGATTAAGTTCTTTGTTAGTCTTCAGATACAACAGAGCAAGAATGGTATCTACATCACTTAGTCTAAATATATCAAGGAGATACTCAAGAAGTTTGGTATGGAAGATTCAAAATCAATTGGAACCCCCATGTGTACTGGACTAAAGCTTACCAAAGATGATGACTCAAAAGAGGTAGATCAAACCTTATATAGATCAATGATTGGAAAATTATAGTATGTAGTTCATACAAGGCCTGATATTGCTCTTGCAGTTGGTATAGTGGCAAGATTCTTGACAAAACCTAGAGAAAATCATATGATGGCAATCAAAAAAAATTTGAGATATTTGAAAGTTATTGAAGATTATGGCTTATGGTATAAACTTGGAGGAAATTTGGACTTAAAAGTATTTACTGATGCTAATTGGGTAGGAAATATTGATGACAGAAAGAGTACAAGTGGTGGAGCATTCTTTCTTGGTAAAAGGTTGGTATCTTGGACAAGTAAAAAGCAAAATTGCACATCCCAATCCATAGCAAAAGCAGAATATGTTGCAGCAGTAATAAATTGTTCTAATATTGTTTGGTTTAAATAGTTGTTGGAAGGCATGAAGGTTGAGATCAAAGAACCATTTGAAATGTTTTGTGATAATACAAGTGCAATTAACAGATCAAAGAATCCAGTGATGCATTCCAAAACCAAGCATATTGCTATAAAATATCATTTTGTCAGAGAATTGGTGCAGGATAAAGAAATCAGATTGGAATATGTCCATACAAAAGAACAGATTGCAGACATATTTACCAATCCATTAACTAAGGATGCATTCTTGTATCTAAGAAGTAAGTTAGGGGTCATTCCCCTATCTGAAGCTCACTAAAATAAAGTTTAAGTGATGCATCAACTAGAACCAAGTTGAAGATCTATTATTTGATGCAGCATAGTCAAGGGAACATTGCATATGAATCAGTACTCAAGGTACATCGATACTCATTTGGTATGTGTTGTCTTTGGCATGTGTTGTCAAAGAGGGAGAGTTTACTACCATATCTTTATGAAATTTGTTTGGAGAAGAAGCTATGCAATTCCTTCGTAGAGGGAGATTACTGCATTAGAGAAGTTTGTAGCATAAAAATCTAAGAGGGAGAAAACTTTCTGTCAGAGAAAGTCTTATTTTCAAATTTCATTATGCTATGACATGTTGTGTTGCCATTAATGCCAAAGAGGGAGATTGTTGGATACAATTGTCTAACTGTGTTGTCTTTGATGCTACAGAAATGTCATATTAGTTATTAGTCTGTGCTTACCGAGCTCACTTGGTCAGCAAGGCAATTTTCCTTGTCTACCAAACATTCATGGAGATTACTCTGTGAAGACAGTGTCTACTGAGCTCACTCAAACGTTGAAGGAAATTATGTTAGAAAGCGGTGTTAACCGAGTTCTCATGGTTAACAAAGGAAATTTGGTCTGAGTCAGTGTTCACCGAGTTCACTCTGTTGCCAAAGGATTTTGCAAGTTCATAGTGTTAACCAAGCTTCTATTGGTTAACACAGGAAATCATTTCAAGATCAGTGTTTATCGAGCAGGGTCAGCCAATGAAGGATTTTGTTGATTTGAGAAATGAAGTTTAATTATTTCAAGTATTAATTCTAGCTAACTATGGTAATGATTATTGGTCATTGTAATTTGTAAATGAGCTAACTTGATAATTTGTATGGTATAAATATAAGGTCAAGTTGAGATTCTAACGTATGTGCGAGAATGCAAGTGTATTGATTGATTGAGAAGGCAAGTGTGAGCAAACTTGAAGGATGGTCAAATATCGTTGTGGAGTAGTAAAGGAATATTCAATCAAGAAGGATCTAGCATGAAGTCGAATAGAGATCTGTAATGAACAATTCAATTGCATCACATTCAGTTCATTTCATTTTTACTTTCTTATCATTGCAGCAATGATTCCAAAATCTCTCAATAGAGTTGATTTAACAGCCAGTTGTAAATCCTCTAACAAGGTGACAATTCCATTGAATTGTTCTAAATACCTCTTGCAAGGCCACTCCTAACAAGGTGATTAAATCCTCTAACAAGTTCACACCTAACAGTGTGTTTTGTAGCCTTTAACCGGGTTGGCTCCTAATAGGGCTCACTTTAGAAGAGTGAAAATTAGTAGCTAGTTACATTGGTGGTTTTTCCCATATTGGGTTTCCACGTTAAATCCTAGTGTCTCATGTGTTCATGTTATTTATTTTATGCTTGCAAGCTAATCACTGTGAATGTTTAAAATCAGTAATAAGTAAATCACACTGCTTTTACCAAGTTACAACAATTTCTGTGTGTTTACCAAATATCAATAGCAATCAATTTTATTGTTAACATCCAAGGGATCTAAAATATTTTTGTGGTAACTGATTCACCACCCCCCCCCCCCCCCCCCCCCCAGTTACTCCATCTATATTTCCAACACCATGAATGAGCCTTCTAGTTGTTGTTTTTGTAGGATATAGAATTAAATATTCGAATGGAAAAAAATTATGGTTTAGGATGTGGGCTTTATGGCTAAGAATGGAAATTTTATGATTTCTAAAGCATGTAAAGCTTTTATGGTTTTTTTTAGAAAGAGTTTTAATTTGGCAATGTAGGTTTTACATTACATTTCAAGAGGTATATTATTTTTAAAATAAAAATATAGGGTCTATAAGAGGAAGATCTTTGAGGAGCACTCTGCAACTATATGATTCCTGAGGGTGGCATGTTTACCCTTTGTATTTTCATACTTGCAAAGGAATACTTGTGGCTTCACTTTGTATCTTGTGTGGCCTTGTGTTTATTGCTTGAGTCTAGGTGTTTCATCTTTTCATTTCCATCCTTTCCTTTTACTAATTTAGGTTTCATTTCTTTTAATTATGTGTGATGGACAAGTTGGGGGTTCTATGTCATTGGAGTTAAGCCTTCTCGACTCACGACCTAATTTTCTTGTACAAGGGATGACCTTGCTAAATAATGATGGCAACATTGAGCATGGTGTGGATATTGACAAGATAGTCAAGAAATATGGAAATATGGTTAGTGGTGCTTTGGAAAATGGGGTTTTTGAAACAAAAAATTGTTAAACCTTCATACAAGGTAGTGGTTGGTGAATAGTTAAGGTCGGAGTGCCCTCTCTTGGTCATATTCAATGGAACTTTCTGTAGGAAAGAATGTGCCTCAGGAGGACTTGTAGTCAATGGAAATAAATAGGGTGGGAGAGAAGCGAAGGAAGGAGGAGCCACTAGAAATGTTAGATATGGTAAGTCTACTCCCCATGACCTTAGAACTCTCTCCCTTTCTCCTAATGAGTATATGGTTAAAGCCATTAGAAAAGAATAGTCATGGTTAGGAGAAATTGTTGTCTTTTTTGTTTGTATTGATAAGGAATCTCTTCCTTCCCATAAGTTTTTTGATGATTGGATGGCTAATATTTGGGGAAGAAAAGTAGGGATTCAAGTTAGTTTTTGCAAAATGATTGAGAAGGGCTTATTTGTGGTTTTTTTAAAGTCTCATGGTATGCAAGATAGGGTGTTGAAAAAGGCTTACCAGAATGTGGGTCATTCCCTTTTTAGGGCTTTTCAGTGGTCTACTAGAGGGAATGTCGAGCAAGTTGTAGCCCATTCTTCACCCCATTGGATTGAAATTAAAAACTTACAACCTGAATTTTTGCCTTTCTCTCCTCAAATTGTTCACCCTCTTGGGTCATTTTTGCAAATTGAAGATTTGAAGCATGCACTTTACCATTTTAAAATTAGAATATCGATTGCTTTAGCTCTTGAGATTGAGTTTCTTGAAGTTATTTTGATGGAATTAGAAGAAGAAAGTTTATGTGGGAAATCTCCCTTTTAGGGAATTTAGGATCTTGTTTTCATTGGAAGAAAAATGGACATATTGTAATGCCCTGCTTAGGAACCCAAGAGAAATAAACTTAACATGTTACTAAACTCTTATTTTTAAAGTTTTAAACAACATCAAAGTAACAATGTGGAAGCAATGGACACATACACATCAAGTACACGTAAGCAATTACAAATACAATTTCCATTCCTAAAGGGTTCCTTCACATTGAGTCACGTTAAGAAGTTTATATTAATTAGTTTAAATATCAAGTACAATGTTCATGATCATAAAGAAACAACAAATACACCATCTCATAAGAAAAAGCATGAATATAACTAACACAATGAAATACATCTAATGAACAACATCTACTGCACATGTCGCACCATGTAGGGAAGATAATAAATGACCCGCATACAGATAATCAAACCATAAAACAATCCTAGGCAAGGAATCCTAATAGAAAATATACCTCAAGGATAACAAACTATTGATAAAGAAAGATAACCATAAAAAAATAGTCAATTAATCCATCACCACATACCAATCCAAAAAATCTAATACCAAGTATAGATGAGTGTTGAGATCAAGAGATAAAATCAATGAAAGATATCCATTACAAGTCAAAAGCCACATGTCAAAAGTGCAATAACCAATAGTAAACCCACTGCCATTAGTGAAAGTAAATGATCAACCATAAATACACCAACAATAAATGCACCACCAAAGGAAAATACAAAATTTACAGAGGAGACTTAGGATAAATAATAAGGAGTGCCATCACATGGTCAGATTACTTGAGCTACCC
Organism: Cupressus sempervirens; assembly: GCA_028749045.1. Taxonomy (NCBI): domain Eukaryota; kingdom Viridiplantae; phylum Streptophyta; class Pinopsida; order Cupressales; family Cupressaceae; genus Cupressus; species Cupressus sempervirens. The sequence goes on from CM053783.1 coordinate 316,078,146, forward strand.
TAGACTTGTCACCTTGGACCCTAGACCCTTAATGTGACACATGCATAACCAAAATACCCTCTTATGAAGACAAGGAAAAACTAATCATACATCTCACTAGGTATCATCACATTCCCATCCTTAGCCTATGCAAGTGCTCAAGGTGTGGGCGAGGAAAACATCTCTAACCGATCTTTTTAGTGTATCTCGTGGAAAGGGTTAGGCAAGATATTTTAATTACTATGTTATCACTTGTTACACAACTTACAATACATTACCTTGGTACAGACCACTTTGGGCCCCAAACCCCTATTGCAAGCCACTCCCAAAGACATGTACCTAGAGAACCTCCCCTAAGCACATAAACCATATGTTTGTCCCATACCACAACACCCATAATGATCAAACTCAATTCCTTCAAGTGTGGCTCAAAAATAAGTTGTTTCTCAAGCCCAAGTAAACATAAATGCTCCTAAAGTAAATATCATAAATGTAACTCTCAATCAGAATCACAAGGCACATCTAGCCAAATAAACACATTAAAAGAAAACTCATAAAGCCTTTGGTGTGCATCCTAATTGGCCAACTAAAAAGTTCGTGTTAAACCATCACAAAAAAAAACCACATAAACCCAAACCCATCATAACCATCAAAAAAAGGCCACAACCACCATCTACAGTTCAAGTCACCTCTCATTCATATGGTTAATTTCAGAAGCTTTCCTGAAGTTTGATTGTAAATTAAATCTCCAATGTTTCCAACGATAAGCATAAAAATTGACCACGTGAATTTTTTTAGTTTCATCTACTTAACATATTTTAGATGATAGTATTTTCTCCCAAGAATTGCATATCTTCAAGTGAGCCAAGCCAAACTAAATTAATGGAACAAGAAAACAAGAATAATATATTATTATTCACTTGTATAGATCAAGTCAAATTAGTGTATTTGACAAACTCCCTTAATAGATGTCAATTCTAAAACACATTAATTTTATTTAAAATAATTAATCTCTAAATCAAATTTACCAATTATGACTAATTAAAAAAGTCATTTAATATCAATCACATACCAAATTACTATATTAAGATTTAACTATTTTAAATATGTAAAAAAAATGAAATTTAACATTTTTAATTTTTAATTTCAAAAAAATATTAAATAAAATTACACCCCTTGTAGGGCCTATGTACCAATTGGCATGCTACCAAAGGTAGTGATAGTCACACACTATCCTTTGGATAGTCATGTGTAGGGGGGTAAGGGGGTAAAACCCCAACACTGTCTAAGCAACAACTTATTTGCAACTTAGTAAAAAAATATGTTGCTAACAAACATTAGTGTGTTAGCAATTGTATTAATATGCGTCAGTAATTTACAAACACAGACAATTGGCTAACATATACGCTAGCGCACTAATATTTGTTACTAACATATTTTTTTACTATGGTGCAAATAAATTGTTGCGTAGATAGTGCCTGAAATCCCTCCCTATTACATGTTTAAAAAAATTATAAATTAATTTTTTTAATAAAATATTTTTTTAAAAGATTTTTTAATTATATTTGTGTGTGTGTGTGTGTGCGCGCGCGCGCATGTGTGTGTGTGTGTGTGTTTGCAAGTATAGGCCTAGTGGACAATTTTTTCTAGCTGGATTATATATTTTTTGTAAACGAGAAGATTATTAAAAAATTGTACATTTAATCTATGTAATTTTTCATTAAACCCTAACCCATCTAATCAACTTTCTCTTCAAATTTTCTTTGGGGAAAAATCAAATGAGGGTTTGATAATGAACACATTTTCCAATTCCTTCAATTGAGATATGAAATTTTATTTTGTTTGCACAGATCCAAGCTTAGAAAATAAAATGGCAATAAAATTCCAAGTGCCTAGAAGACACAATAAGTACAAACTTTTTCAAATGAAAATACTATTATAGGTTTCAAACCCTACCTTATGTTGATGCAAACAATTTGGCAATCGGGTGAAACCCTTGCTAAATGAAAACCCTTCACAACTTTCAAAAATTCCTTTTTCTTAATTCCTTAAAAAATTCTCCCCAAAAATACATGTTATAATGAACTAAAATCCTCTAATATAGAGCCTTAACTTCCTTTAGGGTTTCTGTCTCTAAAAGCCCTAAAATAATAACTATTTTATTTAATTAATCTATCATGCATATTTTACCCACTTTTTAATTAAAATTTTATTTTATTTTATTTTCCTACTTTATTATTTAATGTAATCACATTAAAAGTAATTATTTATTATTTTAACCAATATTAATTAAAGATTCACACTAAAAAAATTTAATATATAATATTTAAATTATTTTGATTTGATTTTCTATATTAGAACTTTGAATTAAATCTTTTCAATTAGCCATATAGTCAAATAATTTCAAGTAATTAAATATTATCTTATTTTAAAATGTTCCATTTAAAAACCAAATAACATTCAATATTCCAAATATCAATGATTAACCCCAAAAATCATAAATAAGCATTATCCCAAGAAAATCAGAGAGTTGAAGCCACATAAAATTCATAAGGAAAACCAACCAAAGTGAAAGTCAAATAACATACGGAAAGAAAGACTCACAGTCTTAAAAAGGGCAAACAATCAGATACGAGTCCTCCATTTAAGACAAGTATTTAGGCTATGGCTAGGATTGGATCTGATTACTATATGTTGGAAGTCTAAATTTGAAACCAAGATACTAAGAGGTGGGGAGGGGTGAATCAGGATCTGTAACACTTTAACCTTTTCAACAATAGTATATTGCATTCACCACATTTACCATCTCATATACAATTGCTTATGCATGCATAACTTATAAAATCAAACTATAATAGCATATAGATCTAAGCTATCATTCACATGCATGAAAAGTAATCACATGACACAATGATTTTGGTTACCTAGAAACACTTTGAGGTGAAGGTAAAACTGAGGTGGGATTGACAGCCACAAATCTTCACTATTGCAGTAATAAAGTTAACCTGATAAGGTTACAATGTTTGACTATATCCAATGATCTACCCTATGAGGAGGTCTTCCCTATTAAAATATTTTGAGACTATTAAATCTCACCTTGTTAGAGGATTTTACACTTGCAAAAAAAGTAAGGACTCTGTTAGGAAATTTACAAAGATCTGTTAAGATCACTTTGTTAAGAGATTTATTGTAACTCAATCTATTAAAACTGATTCAATACCTTATCTTTAGTCTACTTTGATAAGCTGATGTTGGATCTCCTCTTTACAATCTAATCTAATATCTTGATCTAATATGGCTCTTCTATCCTTCATTGCTTTTCTAGGTCACTTTCTCTATTCTGGAATAACAAAAGTATTTGCCTCTTCTGCAATGTTCATACATTCACACTTGAATCACATGAATTATATGTTTTCTCCTTTGTATCACCATACACATCACCATACCATTCATAACTATGTTAAGTTCTTCCCTATTTAAATATTTCATAAAGAGTTTTCTTGATGCTTCCTATTTTCGCCTCTCCATCTAATTTGTTCATCATAGAACATAGGGATATGTGATCCACGTCATAAAACATGTAAAAATATCTATAACAAAATGTACAAATATTAAATATATTTCCCATGTCAGCCTAAAGTAGTTTACCTCAAAGTTTGTATCATTCTTGACTTGAATGTGAATTATGCGTTGCTTGACACTCACTATATATGTTGTTGACACTTAGTTTCTACTATACTCAGTACCTATTGTGTAACTTGACTTCAATATGCTTGAGTTTCTCATTAAAATTAGACTTGGTTTAGATTGAGAATACTCAAAAACCATAAAGTTACTCAAATCCTATAGGGCTCGATATATATGGGTTTATTTATAAGTTTTTGTACACATTCCTATAATTGAACTTTTTGCTCGGTAATTGTTGTAGAGACTTTGCCTACAACCTTATTCTCGAATTTTCTTGTTGACCAATCCATCAATTTTTTTCATTGGATTCTATATCTCCAACATTTATTTTTTCAACAATATTTACAAGCTGGGAAATTATTGCGGCTTGCCCATCAAAATTTTGTATATCAAATGCCTTGACAAAAAATTCTTTAACATAATGTTGTACCTGCTTTTGTTGGAGTTCCCTTCTTAGCTCTACCTTCTTTTTCTTAGCCAAAATTCCTTTCAACAAATTTTTTTTGTTCAAGAGTGATATTTTCTAAATCCAGTTGTGGCATTTCAATAACTTCATCTAGACTAACTTCAATATTTGGAAAGAGGTGATGTATTTCTTTCCTTGTGTGAGGTGTAGAAGTGTTGTTGCTTGACCCTACTTTAGAAGATAGTGAGGGGGTATCGCCACTCGATCGTGTTTTTACATCAATGCTAGAGATAATAATAGGTGCACTTGGTATTGTCTTATTTTCCTCCTCATCTACCTCAATGTGAGACTTTGACACAATTGGTCCTTCTTAACCTTTGGTAGAAATGTCTACACTAGTGTCCTTATCAGTTTCTTCTACCTCTTGTTGTTCGAAATACAAGAGGAGTAACTGAGAAGGGAGGGGTAAATCAGTTACCTCAAAAAAAGTCACAGATTCCTTAGATGTCAATACAAATCAAGACTTGGATTAAACTGTATTTTTTTGTAACTTGGCAAATACACATGCACACGATAAATGCTTGAAATGAAAATCTTAAGATATTATTTATGATCGGTGTTACTTAGTTGCAAACACATAAAAGAAATGTCATGGACACAAGATTTTAACGTGGAAACCCAATTTGGGAAAAAAAACTACCAATTACAACTAGTTACTAATTTTCACTCTTCTAAAGTGAGCCCTATTAGGAGCCAACCATGTTAAATGTTACAAACACACTATTAGGTATGACCTTATTAGAGGATTTAATCACCTTGTTAGGAGCTAACCTTGTTAAAGGTTACAAACACACTATTAGGAGTAGCCTTGTTAGAAGTCTTTAGAAAATTCAATAGAAATGCCACCTTGTGGTATCTAAGTGACAAGTATCCATAAAGTCTACATATCCATTCTAAGTGACAAATTTTAAAACCCTCACTCAAGCTTGGAATTTGATGCCTGCCCTTGCATCATATAATTTTTTCATGATGGCTATTTTTTTTGGTATTTAAGAAAAAAGTTGAAAGTTAATTTTTTTTTGTAAATAATTTAATACAGTTTATATTTTAGAAAATAATAAATATTAATTAGTAATCTGTAGAAAAGTTTAAAATAAAAGAAGCAATTTATATTTAACAGATTTTTAATTAATAGAATTATATAAAAAAGTTTTTAAAATTCATTATATTCTATGAAATAAGTTTCTAAATTAAATATACAATCATCAAAATACAAAATAGAAGAACCAAAAAAAAAATAGAAACATAGCTAAATAGAGAAGCTTATAAATATAAAATTATATATATATATGTGTGTGTGTGTGTGTGTGTGTGTGTGTGTACATATTTATTGTGTATATTAAACATATTATAACTAATATTGATAATTAAGTAATAGATTTACTTGTCATATAAACTATTCTATAAAATTTAGCCTATCAATACATAATATTTAACTTGTCATATACTATTCAAAAGTGCAAAAATAGCCAAAGCCATCAAATTCAAGGCCTGCCCTTACAATCTCTTGGGTTTCAAAACTCTCTACAATCACAACACAAAATGAACAGTCTCACAATCCCTCAATTAATAGCATAGTGAAAAATCAATATTTTTCACAAAATAGACAAGAAAATCACATGCAATTATCCAGAAATTTGTTTAAATCATGGAAAAAGCTTTGTTGAACTTATGTTACCTTGGGAAAGATTATTTATATTTCTTCAGGCGAGAAAACAAATTATTATTTCGTTACCTTTGAGGACGACCTGAAACAATTTCATAAGTGGGGAAAAAATTGTTTGGTTGATCGAAGATGTAATGAAAATGAAATAGGTAATATCTAGAGTTTAATAAATCAATATGTGGGTTTTAAGTAGATATTATTGTATTTAAAATATTTTAATTGATATTAGTTATTTTATAATTAATTATAAGTTTTTAATTTGTATTTATTTTAGTTTTGGTAATTGTAAATTTATTTTTAATATGTAGGTGGTATTATGCATTCTAGTTTAACGTCATGTTAAGAAGTGATATTGTAGGCATTTGTGTCAATCATTTGGTAGCCATATCCAACTTAATACTTCACTCATACATCAACTTATTTTCATATTGTTAACAAATTGTTCCTTGCATTACCAATTGGCAATAAATTTCCAATTATTACCCAGTGATATCTAGTTATTATTAAGTTGTAGTAAACTATAAAAATATGTAAACCAACTTGCAACACAAATAACATTCATACAATTTTGACACTAATATCTATTGCAAAAACCCTGTTAAGGGGGAAAAAAACACCTGAGACCAGCAACCTAAAAATTTCACTCTTCTAAAGTGATCTTTGTTGGGAGATTGCCTTGTTCAAGGTTACATACGCTTTGTTAAAGTGACCTTGTTAGAGGATTTCACCAAAAGATCATCTAGACCTTATCACGCCTTGGATAGGACTAAAAAGAGTGGGGCCTGATTTAAAGGACCTACACACACCAGTAATCAATGTTACCATATAGGATTTCATAGACTTGTTAGGTCCACTTGATGAATGTTGCAGCAAAAAAAAAATCACGCAAATAAAATTTAATGAGAACTTGGGAATTTAGTAGACTTGACAATCGTCTACCTTCAACTTTTAATTTTTTTATCCTAATCTCCAAAATCTCGCATCCCTATTCATACTATTTTTTCTCTTTTTATTCTTACATGCCTTAATCTTCGAATGTAAACTAGCATTTACATGATATTTGTATCATACTTTGGTCACTTGCTTTAAAAACTACACATAGTTCATACTACTTTTCATGATGTCACTTTTTGGTTTTTCTAAATTATTAGTCCTTGCCTTCTAAAGGTAGGGATTAATGTTTTTGAGCATCTAGTTTCTATTAATTGCTGCTTTGGAAACTGTGAAATGTTTAATGTGTTTCATTTATCCTATGGTCCATAGAATATTTTTAATTAGAATGGTTTTATAAAATTTAATTTATATTTTCTAATTGGTGCTCCTTGGTTTTCCTGGTAGTCTTTTAGATTTTTTTGCTTACAAAATTAGAGGAAAAAATATTACACCAAATTGTGCCATTTAACATCAATGGGAGGAAAAAAGATTGCATGAAATTGTGTCATTTAACATCAACGTGTCTATTTTGGGCTTTGCAGAGGCATTGTGTAGATTGATAGACACGTTGTTTGCATGCAAGCACTTTAAAACATGATGTTTTTTCTTTCTAAAGAGAACTTCTGATCGTTTAACTCTAGAAGTGAAAGATTAAGCGAAGCATTATTAGCTGCATAGATTTACCCAAATCGTCCTACAACAATTGTTATCATATCGAGCAGAGCTTCTCAATTAGTATAAACAAATAGGGGAACACCACCTTCTAGATGGGGGATACAAATTCTTTATATTGCTTCTTACATAAATTTTCTTCTCATATTTCTATAGATTTCTCTATTAGGTACATTGCATTAATTTGTTTTTAGTTTTGATTGATTCATCAATTTTAGATGAATTGCAGTATGTTTATTTAACTTAATAGGTTTTAGAAGTTGTCTTTATGTTTTTGTTCTTTCTTGAAGGTAGTAATTTTAGAAAATTTCTCATTAGCAATTATAATTTAAGTACTTAAACATAGATCATTATAGTTACAATTGCTACATGCTTAGTTTCAGTCGTGAACAATGTCATGAAGCTCCTAAAATTTAATTTACAACTATAAGAAGTCTTTTAAACAATCAAATGCACTTCAATAAACTCTTATCATGTTTTAGCATAAACCTTGTTAATTAATTGGTTAGATCATGTGGGATTTTAATTGGATATACTAAGCAATCTTTTGTAAGTGACCTCCTCTTTCATCCATATTCATAACAAAAGCACCAAAGTGCACAGATACCTTTAAGATATGTTTGTACCAAGAAACATTGATCTAGAGTTAATCCCAAAACTTTTTCAAGATTGGTAAAGCTTTTGCCTCATATGTAAACATTTGATTCATGGACTACCAAAAATGCATTTTGGATGTTTCCAAATGCAAAAGGATGTCTTCTTTCCTGCACTTGCAAGGGGACTCTTCACTATTTTCATAGCTAAACTCAGGGTTCTTCTCCTTTTTTAGTCATTCGAGTTTTTGTAAGTTGTAATATTCTAGGGCTTTGTGCATAGGGTAATTTAATGAATTAATTAATCATTGAAGGTGCTTAAATAATCTCACTAGGAAATCACATTATTCAATTGTTGTTTTTTTTGTTTAGGATATATTTAGCTATGGTTTGAGAAAGAAACATATCTTAAGTACTGATTTAATTTTTTTAATTAATGTTCTTGTGATTTAGTTAGGACAAATTATTCAGGACAACCAATTGATGCTCATTAGGACAACAACAATTGACAGACTTCTTTCATCATATTCACTAGGATGATTCTTTGAGCGTTCCCAAAGCGTGACAGTTAGTTGATGTTCATTATGACAACAACAATTGACAAGCTTCTTTCATTTTGTTTGCCAATATGATTCATGTTTGCAACTCTGAGAGTTCCCAAAGCCCATCGACTCGGCTGAGAGGCTTTCTTATTATTTATGTCCTTTTCTAGTTGAACATGTGGGTTTCTACGATTCTATAAATTATTCTGTTGGATTATATGAATCTATTTCATCACAAACTTTGGGATCTATGTACTTACTAAAAAATAATGTTTATCAATTTTGATCTATGTTATTTTTGTTTATGGCTATTTCATATCCATATGTACATCCTTAACAATAGTTACATCTCTTATTTTGTCACATACCTTGTGATCTCTTTGAGAGAATACCAATCTCTATTATTTTTTAAAAATTTCAAGTTCCACCACTGCACAATGGATTAGACACAATGTGGAGTAACATATCCCAAGGATTTTCCCACAAATTAGATTTTTTTTCTTACAAGAATATTAGAGATTTGTTATTGGGCTTATGCAATGAATGTAGATATAATTTTCCAGCTTCACAACCCTTGGTTACTCTTAGATCATTAGATAGTTTTGATTCAACTCTTAGTTACTCTTCTCAATAGAGATTCGTTTTTGAGCTTATGCAATGAATGTAGGTATCATTTTCCAACCTCCATCTTACTGTTCAGATGTGTCATTGCTAGTTTCTAAATAGCTGAACAAAGATAGGATGTCATGCCTAGTTTTCAACTATCAAAATTAATGTAAAATGCATGTGTTAAATATTTTCATATAGCACTTCCAAAGACTCTTATTCTTACCAATGTATAAAACATTATTTGAAAAATTAAAACTATGGCTTCACATTGTCAAATATTTAGCTTCTCTTCGTCTCAAGCAAGTTGACTCATTACCAGTTTAAATTTCTCATCCAAATGTCTAATGTGGGTAGAGTTTCATTTTCTAGTTAGATTTAATGCAATAGTCACATGACTTAACTAGTTGGTTTTGATCTAAGTCGGATTGCTCATCTTCCAGCAAGAATGATGCTATTGCATCATTCTTTGCATTTGAGGCTCTGGTATAATTTTATTTGATATTCATCAACCGAATGTCAAAGATATCAGTTTCATGTTTTACACCTTAAGGCAGGCACTGTAGCTACGTGTAGCTCTTGTTTAATAATTGATAAACTTAATAATGATATAATGTGTTTAAAATAAAAAATAGAATAAAATCATAAAAGTAATGATAAAATTACCGATGGAAAATTAAAACATAGAAGTACTAACCAAGTTTCGGGTTTAAATTTTGATCCCACAAATAGCCTATCTCCCCTAAACAAGTTTAATGGTGCAACATATTTCTTTGCTAAGAAGACAAGCGGCTTTAGTTCTCTCTCTATTTTCACATACGTGGTTGCCTTCCATTCACATTTTTCATACGTAAATTAAGACTACAAACACCACGGAGATTGGTAGTTTAAGTCAAATGTAATTTAGACTTTGCACTCCCTAAGCTTAAATTATGGACATTCTAGAAGGGAATCCGTTTACATAGAGACAAATTAAATATGGAATTTAATGTGGATTTGGAAATGATAACAATTAATAGTTATCATAGAGTGGGGACAATGATGGGACCTAGACTACTCACTTCACTAAGCACCATAAAAACAAAACTTCAACTAGATTCTAGGTATTTAAAAAACCTTGTCATAGTATTGAATGATCTCACATTTAATGTCAATATCTATTTTCTTAAGAAAGTTGCATTCATTTGACCATAATTCCTAGAGTTGAGAATGATTGCCTTCAAATTAAATACGATATTGTTGGAAGAGAACATGACCCCACACGATTTAGTTGGGTTTGTTTAATTAGATATTAGATTGATTAGATATTTAAGGTTTGTAAATTGAGATTATTTAATTATATATTAATTTCATTAAATGTTTAAGGTTGGTAAATTGAGATAAACAAATAAATTGATGATTAAAAAGTTGAGATGGATTTAGGTTTATTTGGAAGTTTATTCAATATAGATTTAGATTTAGTATATATTATTATTAGGTATTATACAAATTGAAAGTAGTTTGAACTCAATTTACAATATAGTTACAAAATACTTTTGACTATTTATTATTTTTAATTCATTTATTTTGTAATCTTATTTTTTGTGATATATAAGAGATATTTCGATTTTTATCTATAAAGATAATCAAAATCTTTAGAAAAATGCAAATTTATAATATCAATCATCAAATTTTTATTTTTATGCAAACCTTTGAAGTCTTCACATATAGAGAAAACTTCATATTAATGTCTATAAAAAGTAATCCAATCTAATATGAGGAAATCAACTACAAATATAACATAATAACATGTTTTTATTATATAGTGAACATCTTGTAGATCAAATATATCAATATGAATTATTCTTGAACATCTATTTGATCAATGCTTCCAAAAAGAAAACTCACTCTTTTTTCTTTTCAAACACAATGCATTCATATAAATCAAATCTAATACAATAATACAAAAGTTTTAACTATAATTTTAGTAACCACATATTGAAGACTCTTTTACCAATGTTATTTATCTCCGATCGCATAACATACATATATTTTTAAAAATACTAATTACATTGATAGATTTGTGTAAATATTAACTTCAATCTTAAATAGAGTCACATAATATGTCCCTTCACTAGAACCAAATGTTCTCTTATCATCATTCAATCATTCTCATTAGTTTGGTAGGCACTCTCTAAAACCATTCATCAAGTATGCACACAACCTTTTTTTTTTTCTCCCAAGACACCAAAAATAAATAAATTAGTGGAATTTTTTGGCAAAATACAAATTAACTTTACCACAAGTTGATGCAACCTATTATCACCAAGGAATCTCTCACCATTATCATTTACTCAACTAAAGCTAGTCTTTGTGGGAGTCATGCTATAAGGCATTTAAGTCTAGAGACTAGGATTTGCCACTAGTTAATTTAGACTAAATAAAAAATACATCACCAAGACCATTATTTAAGAATTTCAAATTTATTTTTATTGTTTGCATTCCTTCTCTACAAGTCTCTACTTTCTAAAATTTCCACACTTCACTCTACTTTTCCCAAAGGCATTGGATTATCATTTAGATTTTGAGGCATATTCATAACTTTCTAATTCTTACCTTTTGAAATACCTACATTCTTAGGCCTTCCTAGAATATGTAACAATTCTATGAAGCTCTCTTCTATATTTTTTATTCTCATATTTTCACTACATAATGTAGTAATAAGGGCATCCATCTTTTGATTTGTAAAAGAACCACTTAGAGTAATGATTTTTTTTCAAGTTTGAGAAATGTACAAAATAATAATGTATATTAGTCCTCCTCTTTTATGACAACATCAAAAAATTTACAAGTTGATTGACATCAAATTATTTTAATATGTTCTACAATCAAGTCTCCCTCTATTTTTTGGTAGCCCCAACTAATATTGTGATTGATAGTGGGAGATTGTTAGGTGATGATGTTATTAATGTATGTAAAAGAGTCATATAAGTTGTTATATTATCGTTGATGTCAAAGTCTTAATTTGCTAGACATTACGCTAACTCAGGAAAGCACCATATCATTTGATTGATGAAGAGGATTTGAAGAAAGTATGATGAAGTCATAGTTGATATGTAAGGTATTCAATGGGTACTTGAAAGAGCTGGGCAATGATTATGTTATTGTTTAACCATTGTAGTAGAAAATCTGTAACACTCGAGTATTCTTAAACTGTCATTTTCTCCTCCTTAAATAAATTTCTCAATGCTTTCATATCCTTCCATCTTTTTTCACTTCATCAAAATCATTGATCTTAGGTTTACAACTTAATTCCTTCATTTAATGAATTTAGACATAGAAAATATAACTTTACATAGAACTTTTTGCCCATCCTTATCCTTCTTCAATTTCCTTCGTTAAGTCCTTGAATTTCCTCCATCTTTGATCTTGCAACAAACTTTGACCCACAATTGACATTCTCAAACTTCCCAAGTTTTCATCAAAAATTGGCATCAAATTCCAATTTCTCAATCTTGTTCATCTAGTCATCACTCGATAAACATTAAATTTAGTAGGGTGTGATATCCCCATTTTTAATAATAAATAAGTATTATACATAAAGTTTATAATATTAAAATATCAATAATGTATGTAAAATATTATAATCATAATAATATTATTATATAACTATACATATATATTATTATATATCTATATAATTAGATATTTAAATACCATACTATAAATAATTAATATATATCAACTATTTTAAGTACTATAGTATATGACAATTACATCCTTGTTATATATTAATAATATTGTTATAAATAATTAAAATGATTCATATAATTAATATAATATATATTTAATTACCTTATTAATATTTATGAAAGGACATAACTCTATGAACACACTCATATATATATATATATATATATATATATATATATATATATATATATATATATCAACGCATTGAAAAGGATATCAAGGAGAAGAATAGGAAAATATGTGCCAAGTCAGGTTTTATAATCTAATGGCCTAATTGGGGACACTAGAAGTAGTATCAGAGCATGTTTTTGCTAGCCTGTAAAAAAGAAAAAATATATAAAGAAGAATTTAGAAAGACATTGGTAGTATGAAAAGATGAACACATCAAGGAATTTGGATTATAGTGTTACCAAAAAAGTCATGGTTTACTTAAGAGAAACATATCTATTGACAGGTTATCATCTTATGCATGAGTTTGGATTAGATGAATGTTGGCAATCGAACAAGCATTGAATACTCCCGCACAGAACATGAAGATTGGAAACATAACTCAAAGTCAACACTCTTATTAATGTGTATAAACAAAAGCAATAATGAAGATTATTGCCATCAAAAATTGATGAAGAATATAAGAAGTTCAAATGAAGGGCAGCGATAAAATAATTAGTCACCTGGAAAACAATGTAGGAGAATAGCTTAAAAAGAATACCCAACCAAGTGGAAAATACTGGAAAGATGATGAGTTCAATGCCTACAATCCATACAATACGTAGAGAAGATACAATATCTAATACGAGAAGATTGCAATTCAAAGATGGTTGTGGAGAACAAAATGAATGTCATATTATTTGAGGGAGTTTCTGATTGGAATTAGAACTAGGGAATTGTTGCCCCGAAATGGACATCTTATAGTCTAGGAGTATATTCACTCGATTAAGTGGAGATAATCTTGTTCATACCTCATATAGAAGTAATTATTGGTGTAAATATAAATACTTTTGATTAAGACTCGCCTATAAGAGCGTCAAAAAATTGGAGCTCTTCAATGGTCAAAGGCCTATTATTTCTGTCAATAACTATTATGGATGTACAACCAAGAAGCTACCATAATCTAGAAGCAACATGTACCTCAATGTTATTTTAGAGATAGTATCGTTCATGATACAATAAGAGGCTGTCAAATTGATAATTCATTATGATTCTTGGAAGTGAAGTAAAGTATGTACCTGACCGATTAGAGGAAGTCTTGAATACTATTGACCATCGATACCAATGAGGGAAGAGGGATTATGTATTAAGATCATAGTTCAAAGACATGTATTAAAAGCGACATATATAGTAACTGATTTCTTCCATTTTACAAACCAAAGATATCATACAAGAAACCTAAAATTTTAGAATCATTCTACTATCATATAGTAATCAAATAGGAAGATTTAACATGGAGCATTGGCAGGGGTCTTGGATCAAATTTGAACACTATGGAAGATATTGATAATTGGATTGGCAATTATTCCTTGCCTTCATATCGCAATTGGATTGAGTGTTGTCTACAAACTATCAATTATTCCAATGTGTATTCCATGATTTAATGTGCAAAATAATGTAGCCATTTGTCTCATTAGCAGTTACAATATTAAACTCAACAGTTATTCGATATAAGGCATTAAAAGTAATATAGGACAACTTTCATCCAAGTTAGCCAAGGATGGAACACATGGAGCCTCACATTAGGAATAAGACACATAGCAAGAATTAAATCTAATCAGTATTGATAAGGAAATATTGTTTAAAGTCCATATTGGCTTGGCTCTGCCATTATATATCGATGTTGAAGTGGGTATGGTGGGAGCCATCGCCTACCAAGCAAAGGTTAAATGAGGTAAATTTAAAGAGGTTCATCATAGCATATGAAAGGTAAAAATAAGGTATGGTTAAATTTTTAAATTTCTATACATTATTAAAAGGAAGGATTAGGTTATGTTTGTTTATAATGTATATAAGATATATGTATTTATATGAATTTATAAACATATATAACCTATGGTTCTAAATAATCATATCATTTGATAATTGAAATGATTGTTACAAACATTATTATTAATCAATTAAGTTTAAATATTGATTGACCTGTAATTGCTTTAATAAATTATAAATGTTGGTCATCACCTTCCAAGATAAGATAAGGCTAGCGGTGGAATGGGTTGGGTGACACCACTCAAAGGTACTAAGTAAGGCTTGCAGTGAGATGGGTGTTGGGCTTCATCATCCAAGGGTACTAGGTAAGGCCTACAGTGGAGCGAATACCCCAGGGTACATCATACAAAGGCACTATCTTGGAGATGATGATCAGAGAGAGATAACAATAATGAGGGAGAATAGTGAGGCCAATGATTGGGTAACAGGGCACCCTATTAAATTTTTTCTCCTCCTATACTTAGGAAATGATGAGTTAATATTATAATAAACTATACTTTTGATTGACAAGTCACTAAATTGAGACTACAAATACCTTGTCAAGGGATTGATATAAGGAAATCCTTAAAAAAAAGGGGAAAATATATATATAAATGTGTACTAATGATTTTTTTGGTTGCAAGTTCATAATCAAAGAATTACATAATGTGTGTATTGTGTGTCTACATCGCATATGTTTCGTGTCTTCATCTGTTTGCATTGTGTCTTCATCTATCTGCATCATGTATGCTTCATGTCTACATCTATCTGCATCATGTTTGCTTCATGTTTTCATCTGTCTACATCATGTATGCTTCGTGCTTTCATGCATTCATGTGATCACTTTTGTCCATTTCATGTTTTCATTCATTAAGATGTATATCTCATAAATCTTTTAGGCCTTTTGTATGCAAATGTGTTTTGTATCTATGAAAGAGCTTGTGTATGAATGATTTTGCTTGAGGACAAGTAAATTTGAGAGGGGAGGACTGTGATATCCCCATTTTTAATAATAAATAAGTATTATACATAAAGTTTATAATATTAAAATATCAATAATGTATATAAAATATTATAATTATACTATGTCATAATAATAATATTATAAATATTATTATATAACTATATATATATATTATTATATATCTATATAATTAGATATTTATACTATAAATATAATTAATATATATCAACTATTTTAAGTACTAGATAGTATATGACAATTACATCCTTGTTATATATTAATAATATTGTTATAAATAATTAAAATGATTCATATAATTAATATTATATATAATCATATATAATTAATATAATATATATATAATTACTTTATTAATATGATTAAAATTTATGAAAGGACATGACTCTATGAATACACTCATATTTATAATATCAACACATTGAAAATAATATAGGGAGAAGAATAGGAAAATATGTCCCAAACATATAACTTGGTTAATACTCACTCACTCAGGAAACACTGTGTTCTTTATCCTCTTTACAATCGCTCAGGCAACACTGTAGTCACTCGATGAATACAGTCTCTCTTCATTAACCTTGTGATTTAGTTAAGCTTGTGATCTTCAATACTTCTCAACAATACATGGTTGTAAAACAATCAACCCAATATTACATAATCATTGCCCAACTCTTTCAAGTATCCATTGAATACAGGTTACATATCAACTTTGACTTCATCATACTTTCTTCAAATCCTCTTCATCAATCAAATGATATGGTACTTTCCTGATTTAGCATAATGTCTAGCAAATTAAGACTTTGACGTCAATGATAATATAACAAATGATATGACTCTTTTACATACATTAATAATATCATTACCTAATAATCCCCCACTATCAATTACAATATCAATTGGGGCAAACTGTAGAATTTTCCTTAGGGAAAAATACCCAAGATCAAGAAGCTCAAGCACTAGCACAATATGGACCAATAAAGTATGATCAAAATAACAATATGAAATTAAATTGATGTGTATACACACTAGGAGTGTCTGTATATAAAGGCCTCTAGAATGACTAGTAGTCAGCAAAGTGATAAGCCTCACAACTAAGCACATGTCCACTAAGAGTGGATTACACTCCATTGAGCACAGAAGTTAGTACGATGATAAGAGGATAAGATTACATAGGTGTGTCATGTAGAAAGATGTTGTAGACACCATGTGCTAAATTAGAGTTGCTATCTCTTGTGTTGTCAACAAGACAACTCATATGAGTATGCATACTCCTAGGTGTCTAACTAATAAATAATAAAATAATGTATTAACCTAAGTAAACTTAAGTAAAGTATAATAATAATTAATTATTTACACTAACACCCCCCCTTAAGTGCAACTTAGGGGAATGCACTTAAGCTTACGAAAGCTATGATGAAAATGCATGATGGGTCCTGGCTACTAGGCCATGTTAGGTACCCATGTACAAATGCAATGCAATCTCTCTGAAAATGGAGAAAGAGAAAAAACCTCATGGGAAAAACCCTCCCCCAAAAAGAGAGATGAAAAAACAAGATGCATGGATGGATGGAGTAATTAATACCCTACATTGCAACATACATCATGTATATACAATAGAGAAGTATGAGAAGAACATAATCCCAAAAGAGGAAAAGTCCCCCCCCCCCCCCCATAAGAGAGAAGAAGAAGAAGAAGAAAGGAGACAAGGTAGTCTAGAATGTTGATTAGTGATAGCTGCTCCAAGATGAATGTAGAAGCTAATCCATGACTGTTGAACATTGTTTCTTCTTATCCTAAAGATGAATGGTGTCTCTGAAAATTGCTTAATTATCCCTATGTCAACATTGATGGTTGCCCCTTCCAACACTATTGAAAAGAACAATTTCGGATCTAGCAAGGATTGATGTAGAACATATCCCAAAGAATCAACTATCTCCATGAATGATAAAGAGACCTCCTACAACTGCTGTACATAAGGATCCATAATCATATGAACCTTGTAAGACTAATCATGTAGAGAATGGACAAGCGGGTCAGAGTGTTCCCTTGCAACAACTGAAGAAGGATCTTCTTCATCAAAGAGAAGATGTATATCATCAATAATGTCTCCCACATCTTTTATGAAGGACTCCACAAAAAAACCTAAAATATCTATTATTTAGTCATCCCCTAATTCTGGAACCAGAAGATAAGGTGTACCTAATTGTACTAAATTACATGGACCTATCACTGTAGCAATATATGCATGTAGAATTTTCTAATGTTGTGACCTCGTCCTACATCTTTCAAAAGGATCCTCCACAAGTAAACCTGTTGAATCAATATCACTGTTGTCATTACCAGTTTCCACAATGTATGAAATATGGAGAGGATTAGAGGATAAGCTAGCTAAACTTTCCTCAAAGTGAACATTCCGCTCTATGAATATCTCATGAGTCTTAGGATCCATAAGTCTATATGCCTTAACACTTTCATCATATCCAATGAAGGTACAAGGCCTTGGTGGTGGTGCCTTGCATTCACTTGAAGATATGTGTGCCCATACTAGACAACCAAAAAATCTGAAGTGTTTCACAACTGGTTTTCTTCCACACTATGCGTCAAACGGAGTCATTCCATCTAAGACATTATGAAGAGACCTATTAAGAATTTGATTGGAACTACTTATAACTTCGACTTCAAGTGATGGATCAAGAGACTTAGCTTGAATCATACAACTTGCCATTGACTTAAGAGTTATAATCCTCATTGCTACAACACTTGTCTTTTATGGACTAAATGCTACTAGATTCTGAAGATCAATACCCTCAAGTTCACATAAGTCTCTAAGTCTTGAGTTCACATATCTACTTTCATTGTCCATACAAAGAATCTTGATGGATTTACTTGATTCTTTCTCAACATGACTCTTTAAGGAAAGAAACTTATCAAACACTTCATTCTTGTGATCAAGAAAGTAGCCCATGTGTAGCATGAAAAATCATCAATGAAAGTGAGGATATAGCAACCCTTGCTAACTAATGTCACTGAAAAAGGTCTTGCTAGAAATATGTGAACCAACTCAAGAACAACTGATGCTCTCTAAGACTTCCCTTTGTCATACTTTTCTTCTAGATACATATCTATTGAACAAGTTGAACATTCACCTATAGAAAAGTTGATTGTAGGTAGACCTATGACCATATTTTTTGAGCTAAGTTGATGAAGATAGTAGAAGGAAAAATTTCCATACTGCTCATGCCATAATTTACTTTATGATTGCGAATGTGTCAACAAGGCATGTGAAGGAGACTTAGGCACAAAGTGAGAGAAAGAATAAAGCATTGTGTCATGATTAACTTTACCCACTGCAACCAATGAATCATCCTTAAGATTTCGCACCATTACTGAATCAGGAAGGAACTCAACTTTATTGCCACCCCCATAGTGAGTGATTTGGTAAATTGAAAGGAGATTTGTGCTAAGTTTAGGAACATAGAGAACGTCTTTGAACTCTCCATTTTCCATCTCAACTTGTCCTTTCCCTTCAACTTCCACTTGTGTATCATTCCCTATAAAGATGTGAGGTACCTTAGGTTGCTTTAATGAAGAAAAGTGTCCTTTTGAAGAACCCATATGATATGAGGCACCTGAGTCAAGAATCCATTCCCCTGAAGAACTTGAAATTTCCATAAATGCTTGCCCTTTTCCCTATGAAGTGGATGGATTTGAATCCTTGGAAGCATTTGGCACATTGATTTTGTTCTTCCTAAGTAATTTTTCCAACTCATCTATTCTCTTAATCTTGCAATGACATTCATCATGATTTGGTTTCTTGCAATATGCACACAATAGTTTATCCTTCTTCTTTTTGTTTCCCTTCTTGTTGGAAGAAGAATTGCCTTGTTGTGAGGAGGAAGATTGTTGTGTCTCTGATTGTGATTTTTGCTTCCACTGCTTTTTCTTGCTGTTGGTAAAACTTTTTCCACCTTGATTTGATTGGTTCTCATTATTTGCCACCAATGTTGTAGACTTGGAGGACTTAAGAATTCACATATCTATCAAGTTGGATTGTTCCAACATCAATATTTCTACAAATGCATCAAGTGTAGGCTTAGTGGAGACACTTCCCATGGTCAACCTATGAGTGTTGTAACTCAAAACAAAATATGAAACTCTAAAGGTAGCCTCTTCAAGATGTGATGAATCAATCTATCATCCTTCATGGGATTACCACAATCCTTAAGTAGTGCTCTCAATTCATTGGCTTTGTTGACATAGTATTGAATTGTGTCAAAATTCTTAGGATCCAATAGAAGTAGATCATCCTCAATTTGGAATCCCTTTTCCTCATCCACCTTACCATACAAACCTTCAAGTTTCTCCCAAGCACCCTTGGCATCCTTAAAGTTGGAAATGTGGAAGAAGAGATCTCTATGAACATAACTCCTAATAATTCCTAAAGCCTGGTTGTCTTTAACTTGCCAATCAACTTGTGCAACAACATCAGTGGGTTTTACAATTGTACCATCAACATATATATATTTAAACCTTTTTTCATTAGTCTACTCCATACAATATCTTTCCATGTAGTATAATTGTGTGAAGTTAAAAGTGGAGTTTTAGGTGAATCCATGATGCCAAAAATTAGAAGAGCACAAGAGAGAAAGAGAGACACAAGAACACAAGACACACCCTGTAGTGCCTACCCCTAGTCTACAATTTTCCTAGTTTATATTTTGCTATCATTGCCAAACTCTTTTAGGCCAGTTTTATGTTTGATGATTAGTAGCATTATCTTGAGATTATTAGATGTTGTTTTAGACTTAGATATAAATGATGAGATTAATTGGTACTCTATATTTCATGTGTAAATGATGATTATTATAGTGTTTTTCAGCTATTGATGATGATTAGTTAGAAGGATTATTATATGTGTTTTCTTATGGATACTTAGCCCATACTGCATGTGTATGGTGCACATGTTTGTTTTCTTTATGTATGGCATTTCTAATGTGGTTAAGGAAGGGAGTCGTAGTCACCTGCTAGTCGGGATCTACACGATGCACTACTTCTTGCCATTGCTTATTTAGCTTAATATATATTGTGCTTGTACATGTGTGGATTTTATGTAGGTTGCAGGTATCGGATATCAACTTCCCTAAATTACCAGGATGAGCATACCCTATTACATTATCTCAATGGTAAGAGAGGGGAGATAAATTCTTGAGTCCAAATCCTAAACCCTTAAGCCATTTGTCCTAGAAAAGTAGGACAAGTATCTAAGTTCTCTACCTTTCGAATGCATTGGATGACGTAATTCGTGAATATAACCCCTTAGTTTGATTTTGTTTGAATTTTTCTATGATGGGTTTTCGTATTTTACTTTATGATTTTTTGGGGAATTTTCTGTTAATTAAGTCTAATTAAAAGATTTAATTAATGATTTAACTTAATGAAAAATTAATATAATATTTTAATATTTAATTTTATTTAATCAATTGGGAAAATAATTAAATTTGAGGATAAATTTATAAGTTTAAATTTGGAACGTGATAATATATAGTTAATTTAATAATAATATATTTACAGTACATTTTAAAATAAATGCTAAATAATAATATTATTTAAGTTAATAAATAGTTATCAAAATTAATGTTTGAAAATAAATTTAGAAGTGGGAAAAGAAATTAATTTATTAAAAGTTTCATGATTGCATGATACGTGCATGAGACTAAATTAAATAAATTAATTTAAAAAGAGATCAAGTAAAAATTAAATAAAGTAATTTAATTAATTAATTAATGTGCATGGAAAAGATAAAAGAAAGACAAATAAAAGTTAATAAAGAGTTAAAAAGGTTGTGAGCAAAGAATTCTCTGGGGTGAATGCACAATTAGTGACCTGATTTTAGGGAAAGAACTCCTTATCACAATTTGGGGGTTCATTTTCAAGGGACCGCAAATTTTGGAGAAGGAAGAAATTTTTCAGAAATGGGGAGGTTTTGAAAGGGGAATTGTTCTCTATAGTTTTCTGGGGCGAAGTGAATTAACATCAGTGTCCAAGTAGACGCTTGTGAATTTTGCATAATTTAAATATGCTCTTTTCTTTATTGTCTTCTTCATGTTTGTTAGATGATTGTCTAGATAATTTTTGTGAAGAATATATCATGTTGTGAGTTCTGGACATTTGGAAATTATTTTGTACATGGAACATTTTTATTTGTTCAATATAACTTTCCTTCCAGTAGAATTCTAGATTAGGAAATTACTAGGAAGGGTTTGATTCTTTAATTGGTAAAAATCTTCTTAGAGGTAATTAAAACCAATATTTTTTTTTTTAAATGGGTACATTATTTTCATCCATCAGATTAATTCTTGGATTTGATTTTTTTTAAAAATATGTATATATTCATTTAAAAATGAATTTGTTTTACTGAATTTTGAAATGAATTTATACTAGTTTTTTGAAGGGGAAACGTTTATATTAAAAAAAATGTTTTATAAAAAAAATATTTTAAAAAATTATATATTAAATGGGGAGGTGGGTAGTCACATCCCACCCCCCTACCGTAGGCACTGTCCATGACAGTGGATTGCTGGTAGTCTTAAAGGCTGCACAACAGGCCACTGCTGTGGCAGGGTTGCAGCCTTCCCTATGCAAGGGATGATGTCTATTTAATATAGCGCCGATTTGTTTTAAAAACAAACGCAGGGCACAAATTTTAATAATCAATTTTTATTAAAGTTTTTAAATTTTGTTTAATTTAATTTAATTTAAGTGTTTTTAATATATTTATTATAATTTATTTTAAATATTAATTTAATAATAAAGTTATTAAAAGTTTTTAATCTATGAAATTAATAAATGACATTTAATATAAATATTGAGTTGCTTAAAAAAATAAATTTATAAATATTATTTAAAAATTGTTAAATGGACATTAGTTTATTTTAAATAAAAATTTGATTTATTTAATATGAGTATTAATTAATAAGATAAGAAATCTTTTATGATTGTTAATCTGACTCTAGTGAAATTATAAATCAATGGGAGTCCTACCTTAGCAAACTCAAAAAAAATATAATGTTTACCCTTAGTAAATTTAGAAAATTAATTTTCAAATTGTGGGGGTAAATCTTTGTTTTACTTAAACAAATATTTGAGTTAATTATAAGAAAAATGGAGGATATATCTTACTTGATAACAACTCTGAAACAAAAGCTGAAACCTCATATTTGGCTTAACCATGTGATTGTAAAAGCAAATGAAACATGTATTTGTATCTTGTTTCTTTATGCTATATGTGTTTTGGGGTTTTAGGGTTGACTAGATTGTTGACTAGTTATAGGACTTCTACCAGAGGTTCGGGGGTTTTGTGAGTATGGTATCATGTTGACTCGATCTTGATCTTTTTGCTCAACCACGTATGTGATGGTATGCTTATGATGAGTATGTTATATTGTTGGTTACTACGTTTCAGTGTCTTTGTGGGATAACGAGATTTATGCTATGAGATACATAATTTAACCATTTTGAGTCATTGATCAATATTGTTGGGACACTTTTTGATTGCTCGTTGAGAACCGATGGATATTATGATTTATCTTTTTTTTTTTTTCTAGTTGCTCATAGAGAACTGATGTAATTACTATTATTATCTTTATGATGCTTTCTATTCAATTGTATTGGACTAAGGTGATTTTACTATAATTTTTTGATTTGTGATTTCATGAGCTTAGGGTAGGTTATCTATATGTAGTGTTGGGAAGTGGCTTGCAATGGGGGCCGGGGACCCTAAGTGGTCCTAGGGGTAACCTATTATAAGTTGTTTAATAAGTGATAACATTACACTAAATACTAACTTAAATGAACCTAATAAGAGCTAATTTTATGTTCTCACCCATGCCTCGAGTGCTAGTACCGACTAGGATGGGAGTAGAGAGAATGCTTGGTTATGACATTACATTCTGTAGTATGCTTTGTTAGTACGAGAGGATACTAGTGGCTGCAGTGGGATCACTAGGAACCTGAGAGTCCTAAGGGACTACTCAGGTAACTCTGAACATGATTTGTGTGATGACACTTGCCCACTTACATAGTAGATTCTTATGTGTCTTTGTGTGCCTCTGGGTCTAGATGTCGATCTATTATGGAACCTTTTAGTTAGTATACTTTTAGGATTCTTGGACTTAGAGAGTATCTATGTTATGTGATTTGATATCTTGTTTGGGACTTGAGACTATCTCCTTAGTGCGATGGGAGTGGACCATTTAGGTTCCACATGGTTGGGTGGTAGTGCTTTTTCACTCTTACCATTGAGATCCGTCCGTAGTCACTGTGGCTGGAGCATTCTTTGTTGGCATTTACCTTCATTCTATTCATGGATCATTATGATGTATGGTTATATTCGATGATGTATGTTGTATCTTTTATGTTGGATGTTATATCTTTATTGATGGATGGATGTATCATGTATGGTGGATGGTTTCATTTACTTTATCATACTTGTATCATAGATCTGAAGAGGATGATGTATTTTGATTTTTATATATGTATATTATTTTAAGCCTTTCATACCCTATGGCATGTACAGTGGATGAATGAGCATTCCGAATTAATTTGCCAAGAGGCATTCATAACAAATGTATATTAAATGGACATTGGACTTTATAATTATTCTTTCATATGGATGTGGTATTTGATGGACTTAGTATTAGATTAGATTTAAATGTGATTCAACATCATGGGATCCTTAAGAAATGTAACCTGTTATGTATGCATTTAGTTGAATGTATGTTATTGCTTCCACTACTATGTGTTTGATGCAAATGGTTATCTTTCCTGTTGCTAAAAAAAAAAAGCTACCAAACTTAGCAAAACTTTAGGTTATTTCTTTTGGATCCCTTAGCGGGGCGTTACACACCCCTCCTATTCAGTCAATCAAAGAACTCCCCAAAAGTGATGCTTTTGGCACTTTATATGTAGTGAATTTACAATAGGCCACTTGTCAAAATGGACAA
Organism: Cupressus sempervirens; assembly: GCA_028749045.1. Lineage (NCBI taxonomy): Eukaryota > Viridiplantae > Streptophyta > Pinopsida > Cupressales > Cupressaceae > Cupressus > Cupressus sempervirens. The sequence goes on from CM053783.1 coordinate 316,102,962, forward strand.
AAGTGGGCTTCTGATTTTTTTGTTTACAACTTCCTCTTGGAGTTCAAATCCGGTACTTAGCAATGTAGCTCAGATATACAACAAATTTGAAGTTTAATCTGATGCAGGAGCATCTTGCATGGGAAAATTATTGGAAAAAAAAAATTTGAAAAAAAAAAAAAAAAATTGTGTAGGAGAGAGAAAGTGACAAAAATTAGAGGAGAATAATAAATAAATAAAAAGGAGAAAAAGAAAAAAAGAAGAATTTCTATTTTCGAGGTGCATAGGTGGCATAAAATAGAAAAATAAGAAAAATAGTTGTCATTCCATTAATCGAGGTGTGTAGGTGGAAATTCTAGAAGGTTTTGGATAAATCATGTATTTAATATTTGTTGGGTGCTTAGTTGTATTTGGGTGGGAATTTAATATTTATTTAAAGATAGTTGTATTTACCCTTTATTCCACATTGGTTGTGTTTGTAATGTCTTGGGTTAGAAGTGCCTATTTAAGCAAGGCTTATTATCATTTGTAATCAAGCTCGAGGAGTAGAAGCTTGAGAAGTAGAAGTTGTGGAAGGAGAAGCTCAAGGAGAAGCTTGATATCATCTTGTGGGTGTTGTAAGGATCTTCAAGTATAATAAAATTTCTTGTGAAGCATTTTTTTTGGTCTCCATATTGTTGCTTTCTTGATTGTGAGTGAGTAAGGGTGGTGTGGCCCTATATCAGTGGTATTAGAGCAGGAGTTCCTGAGTGTACAAGCAGATCGTCGAAGAGTGAGGCAGTTTGTACCAGGACATTGGTTGGGAAAAGTTTATCAGAGCTTGTGGATTGCAAATCCGTTGTCCTAGACTTGTGATGTGGTTCCTGATTGTTCGTGCGAGGTGGCAGGTTGCGATCTAACTTGCAAACAATTCAAGGTTGTCACAAGGAGTGTGAGAAGGATTTGTTGCAGAGGGTTTACGAAGATCTTGGAAGATGGCTCCAAGAGGATTGGACCCTAAGATGATTGCAAAAATCCATGATATAGTGGAGAGGAATTTTTCTAAGATGTTTGCTCGGTTGGATGCTAAAGCTAAGAAGGTCAAGGTGGAAGAGGATGGTTTTGTTGATCAGTTTGTGGAGCCTGATGCAAAACCTGCAGAGCAACTAGAGGTTGTTGCTAAAGATATTCCTAATGTTGTTGGGACAGATGTTGGTTTTCATGATTCGTTGGTTGAGTCTAACATGGAGATTATGGAGCACTTGGAGGTGGATGATCCAGTTGTTGGAGGTGAGTTATGTATTGTAGAGCATCTTGTTGTGAGCAATGAGGTTGCTGGTGTTGAGAGTTTGGCATGTGTTGATGGAGATCTACATGTGGCTGTTGATGTGGGGTTTGTTGCTATGAGTGTGAATTTACTAGTTGCTGATGTGAATGAGGGTTTGTTGATGAAGAATTATGTTCAATTTGCTCCTGGGAGTGGGCATGCTAATTGGATGGTTGAGATTCTAGTGTTTGATAGAGTAATGCAGATGTGGAAGATTTGCATGGTGGTTTTGTTGTCCCTGCTGAGGTGGAAACCTTTGGTGAAGATGAAGATGGTTGTAGACCTTTCTTTTTGGCGTCAAAGTGTGGGACACACTTGTCTATCTATCGGGGGAGTCTGACGCAGGAGCATCTTGCATGGGAAAATTATTGGAAAAAAAAAATTTGAAAAAAAAAAAAAAAAAATTGTGGAGGAGAGAGAAAGTGACGAAAATTAGAGGAGAAATAATAAATAAATAAAAAGGAGAAAAAGAAAAAAAGAGGAATTTCTATTTTCGAGGTGCATAGGTGGCATAAAATAGAAAAATAAGAAAAATAGTTGTCATTCCATTAATCGAGGTGTGTAGGTGGAAATTTTAGAAGGTTTTGGATAAATCATGTATTTAATATTTGTTGGGTGCTTAGTTGTATTTGGGTGGAAATTTAATATTTATTTAAAGATAGTTGTATTTACCCTTTATTCCACATTGGTTGTGTTTGTAATGTCTTGGGTTAGAAGTGCCTATTTAAGCAAGGCTTATTATCATTTGTAATCAAGCTCGAGGAGTAGAAGCTTGAGAAGTAGAAGTTGTGGAGGAGAAGCTCAAGGAGAAGCTTGATATCATCTTGTGGGTGTTGTAAGGATCTTCAAGTATAATAAAATTTCTTGTGAAGCATTTTTTTTGGTCTCCATATTGTTGCTTTCTTGATTGTGAGTGAGTAAGGGTGGTGTGGCCCTATATCAGTGGTATCAGAGCAGAAGTTCCTGAGTGTACAAGCAGATCGTCGAAGAGTGAGGCAGTTTGTACCAGGACATTGGTTAGGAAAAGTTTATCAGAGCTTGTGGATTGCAAATCCGTTGTCCTAGACTTGTGATGTGGTTCCTGATTGTTCGTGCAAGGTGGCAGGTTGCGATCTGACTTGCAAACAATTCAAGGTTGTCACAAGGAGTGTGAGAAGGATTTGTTGCAGAGGGTTTACGAAGATCTTGGAAGATGGCTCCAAGAGGATTGGACCCTAAGATGATTGCGAAAATCCATGATATAGTGGAGAGGAATTTTTCTAAGATGTTTGCTCGGTTGGATGCTAAAGCTAAGAAGGTCAAGGTGGAAGAGGATGGTTTTGTTGATCAGTTTGTGGAGCCTGATGCAAAACCTCTAGAGCAACTAGAGGTTGTTGCTAAAGATATTCCTAATGTTGTTGGGATAGATGTTGGTTTTCATGATTCGTTGGTTGAGTCTGACATGGAGATTATGGAGCACTTGGAGGTGGATGATCCAGTTGTTGGAGGTGAGTTATGTATTGTAGAGCATCTTGTTGTGAGCAATGAGGTTGCTGGTGTTGAGAGTTTGGCATGTGTTGATGGAGATCTACATGTGGCTGTTGATGTGGGGTTTGTTGCTATGAGTGTGAATTTACTAGTTGCTGATGTGAATGAGGGTTTGTTGATGAAGAATTATGTTCAATTTGCTCCTGGGAGTGGGCATGCTAATTGGATGGTTGAGATTCTAGTGTTTGATAGAGTAATGCAGATGTGGAAGATTTGCATGGTGGTTTTGTTGTCCCTGCTGAGGTGGAAACCTTTGGTGAAGATGAAGATGGTTGTAGACCTTTCTTTTTGGCATTAAAGTGTGGGACACACTTTTCTATCTACCGGGGGAGTCTGATGCAGGAGCATCTTGCATGGAAAAATTATTGGAAAAAAAAAATTGAAAAAAAAAAATAAAAAAAAATTGTGGAGGAGAGAGAAAGTGACGAAAATTAGAGGAGAAATAATAAATAAATAAAAAGGAGAAAAAGAAAAAAAGAGAAATTTTTATTTTCGAGGTGCATAGGTGGCATAAAATAGAAAAATAAGAAAAATAGTTGTCATTCCATTAATCGAGGTGTGTAGGTGGAAATTCTAGAAGGTTTTGGATAAATCATGTATTTAATATTTGTTGGGTGCTTAGTTGTATTTGGGTGGGAATTTAATATTTATTTAAAGATAGTTGTATTTACCCTTTATTCCACATTGGTTGTGTTTGTAATGTCTTGAATTAGAAGTGCCTATTTAAGCAAGGCTTATTATCATTTGTAATCAAGCTCGAGGAGTAGAAGCTCAAGGAGAAGCTTGATATCATCTTGTGGGTGTTGTAAGGATCTTCAAGTATAATAAAATTTCTTGTGAAGCATTTTTTTTGGTCTCCATATTGTTGCTTTCTTGATTGTGAGTGAGTAAGGGTGGTGTGGCCCTCTATCATAATCAAAGAAATACAATGCAAAAAAGGACCTATTTTTGAAAGTGGTATTTTTGTCCACACAATCCTATAATCTAATTGCAGATCTTGAAAGTAGACAAAAAATTATGCACTTTTAAAAAAAAAGAACCTGAATATGTGTCCAGATGAGTTGGAACTAAGCCTTTGAAGTTGCAAAAATTGGGATTTACGATTTGCAAAAAAATTCAGGGACAAAGATCTCAAACATCTTGCACCAATGTGTAGATCACAAAATTCTACCACAAAACAAAAAAAAATTGCTCGAAAAAAAGAGTCCGTATGAGGGAGATATCGTTGTTTGAAAATCACCTCTGGAATTATTTTTCTTGAATTGCCGCTGTCGCACCTCCAAAAATCAATTGACTCTAGATTTCACCTTAGATGTCTGATTTTGATGAAACAAAAGTTGATTTGGAGGTTTTTTGACCTTCTGAATATGATGCCCATATTTGATTTGCATTAGCAAGCTCCAATCTTGTTCTGGAAAAAAAAATCTCTCCTATTGGCCTAAAAGGCCAATTTTTCCACATAATTTTAGAAATAAAATGCAAATTTGAAAAGAAAAAATGCGGAGATGCAGTGATGAAAATAAAATACAAATATCAATTGAGGCAAACTGTAGAATTTGCCTTAGAGCAAAATCACCCAAAATCAAGAAGCTCAAGCACTAGCACAATATGAACCAATAAAGTATGATTAGAATAACAATATGAAATTTAATTGATGTGTATACACACTAGGAGTGCCTGTATATAGAAGCCTCTAGAATGACTAGGAGTCAACAAAGTGATAAGCCTCGCAACTAAGCACATGTCCACTAAGAGTGGATTATCCTCCATTGAGTATAGAAGTTAGTGTGATGATTAGAGGATAAGCTTACATAGGCGTGTCACGTAAAAAGATGTTGTAGACACCATGTGCTTAATTAGAATGCGAACAACTGTGTTGTCTACATGACAATTCAGTTGATTATGCAAACTCCCACCATGTGCTAAATTAGAGGTACTAACTCCTGTGTTGTCAACAAGACAACTCAAATGAGTACACATACTCCTAGGTGTCTAACTAATAAATAATAAAATAATGCATTAACCTAAGTAAACTTAAGTAAAGTGTAATAATAATTAATTATTTACACTAACACAAACAAAAAATGAAGGGAGGTTTGGTTGTAGAGCAAATTAATACTTTGATGTCAATCAACTTATAATTTTTTTGATGTTGTCATAAAAGATGAGGACTAATATACATTATTATCTTGTTCATTTCTCAAACTTGGAAAAATATAATCATTACTCTAAGTGGTTCTTTTACAAATCAAAAGATGGATGCCCTTATTACTACATTACGTAGAGAAAATATGAGAATAAAAACTATAGAAGAGAGCTTCATAGAATTGCTACATATTCTAGGAAGGCCTAATAATGTAGGTAGCTGAAAACGTAAGAATTAGAAATTTATGAATAGGCCATAAAATCTAAATGATAATCGAATGCCTTTGGGAAAAGTAGAGTGGAGTGTGGAAATTTTAGAAAGTAGAGACTTGTAGAGAAGGAATGTGACAATAAAAATAACTTTGAAACTCTTAAATAATGGTCTTGGTGATGCATTTTTTATTTAGTCTAAATTAACTAGTGACAAATCCTAGTCTCTAGACTTAAATGCCTTATAGCATGACTCCCACAAAGACTAGCTTTAGTTGAGTAAATGATAATGGTGAGAGATTCCTTGGTGATAATAGTTTGCATCAACTTGTGGTAAAGTTAATTTGTATTTTTTTTAAAGTTCCACTAATTTTTTTTGTTTTTGGGTGTTGGGAGAAAAGAAGAAGTTGTGTGCCTACTTGATGAATGGTTTTAGAGAGTGCCTACCACAACTAATGTGAATGATTGTATGATGATAAGAGAACATTTGGTTCTAGTGAAGGGACACATTGTGTGACTCTATTTAAGTTTGAAGTTGATGTTTACACAACTCTATCAATGTAATTAGTATTTTTTAAAATTTATGTATGTTACACGACTAGAGATAAATCACATTGGTGAAAGAGTCTTCAATATGTGGTTATTAAAAATATAGTTAAAATTTTGTACTATTATATTTGATTTGATTTATATGAATGCATTGTGTTTGAAAAGAAAAAAGAGCAAGTTTTCTTTTTGGAAGCATTGATCAAAAATACATTCAAGAATAATTCATCTCGATATATTTGATCTACAAGATGTTCACTATATAATAAAAATACATTATTATGTTATATTTGTAGTTGATTTCCTCATATTAGATAGGATTTCTTTTTATAGACATCAATATGAAGTTTTCTCTATACGTGAAGACTTCAAAGGTTTACATAAGATAGTCAAATAAAAAATTTGATGTTTGATATTATAGATTTGTATTTTCTTGGAAATTTTGATTATCTTTATAGAAAAAAATCAAAGTATCTCTTATACATCACAAAAAATAAGATTACAAAATAAATGAATTAAAATTAATAAATAAAATAAAAAATATTTTATAACTATCTTGTAAATTGAGTTCAAACTACTTTAATTTTTATAATACCCAATAATAATATATACTAAATCAAGATCTATATTGAATAAACTTCCAAATACACCTAAATCCATCTCAACTTTTTAATTATCAATTTATTTGTTTATCTCAATTTACCAACCTTAAATATTTAATCAATCTAATATGTAATTAAACAAACCAAACTAAATCAATGTGGGGTCATGTTCTTTCCCTACAATATCATATTTAATTTGAAGGCAATCAATCTCAACTTTAGGAATTATGGTCAAATGAGTGCAACTTTTGTAAAAAGACTAAATAATTGAAGTAGATAGACATTGACATTAAGTGTGAGATCATTCAATACTATGACAAGTTTTTTTAAATACCTAGAATCTAGTTGAAGTTTTGATTTTATGGTGCTTAGTGAAGTGAATAGTCCACATCCCTCTCTCCCCACTTCTGGTAGTGACCGACTTTTCCTTTACAAAGGTCACTAAAAATATTGGCTAGGCCCCATCATTGTTTGCCCTCTATGATAACTATTAATTGTCATTATTTCCAAATCCACATTAAATTCCATATTTAATTTGTCTCTATGTAAACGGATTCCCTTCTAGAATGTCCATATTGTAAGCTTAGGGAGGACAAAGTCTAAATTACATTTGACTTCTAAACTAACATGTCTCCGTGGTTTTCGTAGTCTTAATTTACATATGAAAAATGTGAATCGAAGGCAGCCACGCATGTGAAAATCGAGAGAGAACTAAAGCCGCTTGTCCTCTTGATCAAAGAAATATTTTGCACCATTAAACTTGTTTAGTGGATAGGCTAGATTAAAATTTAACGTGGAAACTTTGTTAGTACTTCTATGTTTCTATTTTCTATCCGAAATTTTATGAGTACTTTTGTTGTTTTATTAGTTTCTGCCAGAATACTATTGGAATTGTTTACACTCAAAATTAATAATTTTTTAATTAATGGAATTTGAAAATTAATGTATCTTGTGATATTGCTATTAGGTTTTAACTGTGTGATTTTGAGTCAAACTTATTGACCCATGTTTCATGAGTAGTGATTCAACATGAATCCATCTCTGATGAGAATAAATGGAACACTTAGCTACTACTATTTGTTTCTGTCCTACCTTAGAAATTTCTCTTGTTCCTACTCATTTGATGCTTCTTGATCCCACTACTACTACAACAACATCACATTCTATTCTGATTTATTTGGGTTTCTTGTTTTATTTTGTTGATGGAGGTAAACACTATTTTGACAAACCCTATTTAGGCACATGTAGGAAGGATACTTGCATATGATTTCACTTTATTTGTTCTACTCCAAAAATTTCATGCATTCCCAAAAATGGTCCAAGCTAAATAAATATCATGCATTCTGTGCTAAGTATAAGGAGAAAAAATTATGCAAGGGATTTACTGCCTCCACAATGACTGGAACCAGCGGCATTTTGTCCTACGCCAGCTTCTTTCTTCTCGCCTTGGCATCTTAGCTATAAATGCCAACATAGCAACCCAAAAGGTTCACAATGAAATCAAACTACCTAGATGAAGCAATATTATCTTTCTTTACAATTTAGTGACTTTCCACACAGAACCATCGAGCTCCTCTTCCTGCACTGCAACCAAATTTGAGTCATATGAGGAAACTTTTCTTGGCATATTGTGTTTTAACTTCAACTAACTATAGTAAATCCTATGTTATTGATGCTGGAGACATTGATGTTACGACCTTAGTGACGAAGAAGCAATGATAGAGATGGGGGTAGCATAAAAAGGGGTTCATTTCAATGAAATCAATAATTTTAAGCATTGGAAGGATAATAGGCCAATTTGTATACAACATTTGTAATGTCCTATTTGGTTGCAGTCTAAAATATTATTTGATCAGTGCTTCTTCCTATCAATAAAATCTAGTTTTAAGAGCATGGAAAGGTAACTAGAAAACCACGATATCTATACACGCTACATTAATATATAAAAATTTCAAAACGGATGGAAGGATACATCTTTTCTAGATTATCCAAGCCCAGTACCTTCCTTACATCAACTGAAATGAAATGTTTTGGAGCTACTCAAAACTGCCAATTTGCAATAGACTTTACCATTCATATTGAACAAGAAAAAGAGTAAAATAAATCATAGCTTGAAAAACCAATCAATAACATGAATACAGTTCCCTATCTATTATAGACGATTAGTAATCCAATTTTCTAATAGAGATGAGGATAACAAGAGCAAGGCATTTGATCCAGTAGAAGTAGAATACCGATCGACGCATCATGAAAATGCATCAACTTTACAAGAATTGATAATGTCCTAAGATCGACTCCCCTATACCGAATGCCTATACCTAGACTTTGCATTTTGACTAAAAAAAATTAAAGCATTCAAATAGAGGAAGAATCTAATCAAGGCCATTTCAAGTGAAAAAAATAGAAATGATGAACTAAATGAACAAAGACAAAAATGACAACCAAATAATGGTAGTTGGACAGAGACTAAAGCCATTTGTTTGTAACATGCCACAACTTTTAAAAAGATTTAGAAGAGACTTGTCACTAAACTATACTCCATAGGTCCTCTAGCTATCAAAGAAACAAACATAAAATCCATTTTTTAGACACATCTAGAACCCGCAAATATTACAAATGGTTAAAAACATAAAGTATGGTCATTATCAAATACTGTAAGGTTAATAAAAAAATGCAGATTCAAAAAATGTAGTGTATAAGCGTGATATTATTAATTAAACAATCTTTAGATTTTTATTTTTTTTTTCTAATATTTTCATTTTTATCACTCCTGCAATTTTATTGAACATTATTTCATTTTTAAAGGGACGTTTAACTAATCAAAACTTATAGAGATTTTTAGAATTTCAAAAAAAAATAAAAATTGATAAAGACATTAAAAAAATGTTAAAATATTAATATCAATATCTTGAATTTCTCTTTAAGAATATTAAAAATTATATATAGTAGATATTCTTATTTGAATAAAGTAATATTTATTATGACTTTTTGAGAAATTTAATATAATTGATTTATTTTATGTATTATATATTTTAGTCCATTTTAACAATAAAATCTTTTAGCTTAATTTATATATCTTCAAATAGAAGAATATTTAATTTAGTTCAATATAATAATAGTTATAGGTTAACAAGTACTGAAAAATTAAATCTTAGATTATGTAAACTAAATACTTCAAAATTTTAAAGATAGGATATCTTTTGAAGGAAACGATTAAAACTTGAAAGTCTTTTCTCTTTTAAAGGCAATTTGAGATCCAAGATTAATTTTGAATCAAAATCTATAAACTTTGTAATCTATTATATTTTTTAAACTAAAACACTTCTTCCTTAACTTGGTAGGATTGAATCCTTGGGATTGTACCTCTTGGAAACTCTCACTACACATTTATGTACCTGAGAACTAGATTTGGTTAAGCAGTACTAATCTCCTGCCAATTCTTCACAAATTAAAAGCTCTCATTCCATTTTAAGTTCAATGTTAAATGTACAACTTTACAAATCTCTTACTCTAATAACCACAACACTAAAGGCAAAAACTTTGGCACTTGTGCCCCTTGTTTTATTTTGTGATGATTTAATTCTATTTTTTATAACTTCATAATTTTAAACACATTATATCATTATTAAACATATCAATTATTAAATAATAGAAAAACCAAAAAGTAACATCGTGAAAAGCGATATGAACTATGTGTGGTTTTTAATGCAGGTGACCAAAGTATGATACAAATGTCATGTAAAAGGTAGTTTGAATTTGAAGGTTAAGGCGTGTAAGAATAAAAAGGGAAAAAGTAGTATGATTAGGGATGCTGAATTTTGGAGATCAGAATAACAAAATCGGAAGCTGAAGGTAGACGATTGTCAAGTCTACTAAATCCCAAGTTCTCATTAAATTTTATTTGTATGATTTTTTTTTGCTGCAACATTCACAATTTTTGAAGTTCTTTTTAGGGTTAAATATTTTTTCCTAAAATCCATATGTATTTGTTTAATAAGGTTTGTGACATCTACCCTTAAGTTGTTGGGTTTTCAATCAAGCATCCAAAGATCTTGCTCACAATATATAGAGGTAATGAAAACTGATTTTTTTGTATGGATCTTCTTAACATAAATTTTCATACCGTAACAAATTTTTCTACCTAAATCATTTAGTGTATTTCATATTTTACCTCTTATAGTCAACTCTGTATGTGACGTACATATTGTTTGTAAAAGAAGATTTAGAAAAGCTGACCTATATTGCCCTGTTTCATACATTTCTCATTTTAATGAAGCATAATTTTATTATCAAATATATACTATAATAAAAAATACAGACCATTATAATACCCAATAAACACCTCTAACAAATTTAAAATAACATTTAATTTGAATTGCACTCATCTGTAATTACATAGCAAAATATAAATTTAATTTTCCAGTTGTAAATCTGATGGATGCTAGCCCAATAATGGGAATATCAATTGTAATACATCAACAATCGACTAGATTTAAATAATTAGGATTAGTTTGGGGAACACAGTTACCAAACCCTCATCATAGGCCGACCCATCTCTGATTTGTAGTAGTCTGATAAAAAGCCAAAGGTAGTTTACTTGGATAATTTCAAGTCCAATCCACTCTATTATTAGTGTTGATAGATCAACTGGTGTAGGGACACTGGGAAGAAATCCTGGAAAATAGGCATGTAGGATGCATAGATAGTGAAACAGAGTAAGGATATAAGGATAACAATTTGGGTGTCATTAAATTGGATAGTTTTCTAGCCAGATCGAAATATGGGAGGAATATCTTGGGATGTTACTTGGTCAAAAAAAATAGTCAGTTATTTATAAACTAATTGAAAATCATCACATCCTAGATTAACAATATATAATATACTTACATAATTAATATAAAAATTACAAAACAAACAAGAAATTGAAATGCCCACTTACCTTTGGCCGTTGAATTCCTCTAGGGGGAAATTATTTGTATTTTAGGCAAAGCTAACAGATGAGAACAACATGAGTCCCATATTAGCTTCCTATATAAGTGATGGAAAACATTCTAAAAGTCTAGTAGTGTCCCTAGTGGGTATCTCCAATGTATGCACCAAGGATAGGAATTATCCAAGTGGTACCAATCTAATTGTTCACATATCTTGAAAAAGTCAATGTGCCCTCATTCAAGTTACTAGTTAACCAATTCACTAAATTAGATGAAATCCAATAGAAGAGCATCCTTTCAAATATTTCATACCCTATGTGTAAGCATTCATCCAATCAAAAAACTCACTCTAGTTCCATGTAGAAACAAAGTTCAAATATGCGGCTACTATATAGTTTCAAAAGGTTCAGTTAAAGAGGCAAACAACCAATACAACAACTTGAACATCCACATGGAAAACACTATTAACCATTCATCCGTATTGAAATGTTTTGATGATGAATTAGCTGATGGGAGTGTTCAATACAATTTTAGGCCAATTAATGACATTGCAAACATTCATAATCATACATTGATTGATATTATTGGGATGGTATTCAACATTGTAGATATCTCAATAGTTCAATGAAAGGATGGAAGTAAGGTTTAGTATAGGAGGGTCACATTAATGGACATGTCACTAACATCAATTGACGTGAATTTGTGGGGACTGATTTGTCAAAATGATAGTGAACTAATAAATATTTGAAGGCTTCAAAAAATATTTTTGTCCTTGTTGTAAGAAAGGGGTGTGTTTCTTAATTCAATTGAAAGGTCATCAATAGTACACCAACAACCATTTTAACACTTGATCCACCATTCCAAAAGCTAACATCTTACACTCTAAGATGGAAGAGTTTGAATATGATATACCACCATTGTCAATATTATTGAGAACTAGTAATACCATAATAACTTCACACATAATCAAAAGTGTCTTGGAAAAATACAATCAATTGAAAGAGCCCTTAGAAACAATGATAAAAGAAAGTGTAAAATTCATTAGGCAAGATACATTTTTTTACCTATCTTTCCCAATAGTTGTGAATAGAAAAGAATGCAAGAAAAAAGTTGTTGAAAATAATTACAAGATGTGGTTCTATTATAAATGCTATAAGACAATTCTAAACTGTGAGTATAGATACCTCTTGCAGGTAAAACTCCAAGATCACACAACTAATATTTGGGTTATTTCTTTCGATGAAGTAGCAGAATCCCTACTGTACATTCCTACAATAGACCTATATATGCTACAATATGACATCGACATTGACACAAGCGCAAAATGCATCATCAAGGTTGTATTTAAAAAAAAAAAGATTCACTCTATCAATAACAAACAAAGTCTATAACTTTGAAGCAAGATTTAAAATTACCATCACCAAGGCTACAAACTTGGACTTCAAGGTTGAAAGCGAATGTTTACTTTTTGATATTTCAAATATTGTTGATGTGAAATAATGCATATGATGTACCATCTATTATTGTAATCTACAACTCTTCAAACAATAAAAAAATAAACAATGCTTGTACTCATTCCTATCAAAACCTATATTTGAAGAATAGTGTAATCCACTATGATCTTAAACTATATTCAATATTATGAACTCTACATTTTGAAAGTACCACTTCTTTATTTACTTTGTACACATGTACATATTATTTGGGCTATTTATTTATAAAGATAAACCAATAACATATGTTCATTTGGTTGTATTTTTTATAACATGTTATCATTTTAACTTTTGTTGCATTAATATTCATTACTAAATCTATAAAAAAATTTGTCTACCTCTTCAATGTTTAGTAGTTTTATCTGCATAGGTAGAAGGACTATTGGGATTTCAATTTTTTTCCTTTAATTACATTGGTTTAGTATTTGTAAAGGTCGTCCAAAATGATTGGGGATGTATAACATAGTTTTTATTTTAATAGCTTAGTACAATTTATATTGCCTCATTGCATGTTTCAACTATGCTATGACTATGAAACTTTGTCATAACTAATAAATATTATGTAGTGGATGGTTAATGTTTGCCTACAATCTTAGGATAATCATTAAAATAGCATTTTGAAAATAGTTACAATTTCTACATTTTCAAATGCTTCTAAAAAAATAGTAGTTCAAATGGCCTCTTGATACCCAAATTGTTGTCCATAACTAGAATCTGATACATGGCTAGGAATAAAGGGAATAATGACATATAACTAAAGGTCACAATTAATAATTGCATATTAATTTATATAAATACAACCAACTAAATAATCAATCATTTACAATGATTCCTCACTTGACGCTTTTATTGTCTACCATTTCCTCTATTTTCTTCTCATCAATTTTGAGTTTTTACAAATAAACTGCAATTGCATTACCATCGAGCTAGCTAGTGAAAAACAACAATTCACATATGCTAAATCCAATGTTACCTAGTCACCTACTACCATACCCATATCTAGGTTCAGTTCGCTCTTGCTATATTATTCCAATATTACCAATTCGCCTTCTACCAAATTATTTAAACTTTAAATTGTTATTATGGTGGCATATGAATTGTTATCATTTATTTGTTATTTCCATAATTATTTTAAAATAGTTAAGTAATTATTTAAAAATAATAATTACTATGAATATTTTATTATATAAAATAAAATATACTAGGAATCTAAAATTGTCATTCTGCAAAATCTACCACATACAAGTTTCAATAAGACTATCCACTTACAATCTACTTCTTACTACACTACAAAATTTCCAAGCAATTAATTATACAACAAAATTAAGTTTGATTTATCTATACATTAATTTCTACTACAATAAGAAAATGAAATATTGCATATAACAACCTTCAACTAACAAATCAATATTCAAATGTTATTTTGCATATCAATATACCACTTCCACTCACATTACTACAAGCTTTCATACATGATGTCAAGTGTAACAAATTTGCACCAAGCATGCTCAAGACATTGCCGATTCAATAAAACATTTAAGAAAAATTACAATATTACAAAATTTTATGTTATGTTTCACCACTTTTGTTTTTAACATTTTTAATTATCAAGTAGTTGGGGTTCCATCTAGAACTATACTAACTTGGTTGACTGAACAATTTGCTAAACTTAAAACTTCATCAAGGAATATCTTTGTTCACTATGATAACTTGCAAAAATAAATATAAATATACTATTTATATATATAATGTTTATTTGAATATTTTGCAAAAAATAAATTCAAGAATGTCAATAATATTTACAATGAGGTAGAGGATTATTGAGAGAAGGAACAAGGTGGATAGTGGAGAATGGTCATAACATCAAATTTTGGGAAGACAATTGGATGGGAGGGAAACTGTTGGTCTTTAGCAGATTCAAAAGATTAATGGAGTTACTTAAAGAAGACATGGGAAGGAAGGTAGGAGACTATATTGATCAAGGGAGGAAGTGGAAGAAATTTTATAAAGATACTTACTCTCAGGAGGATATTCAACTACTAAAGGAGTTGGAAGAGTTGTTAGGAGCACAGAGACCCCCAATTTTGTTCCAGGAGGACACTACGGTCTGGGACTTAACTTCAAGTGGTAGCTTCACAGTCAAATCGGCTTACAAAAACCTTTTTAGCAAGGACCCCTGTCCACCATGGTGGAGTAAGGTTTGGATTTGTAACCTTCTTCCTAAAATCAACTTTTTTTGGTAGACGGTTTAGCATGGCAAAATTTTAACCTTAGACAATCTAAAAAGAAGGGGCTTTTATATAATTAACTGTTGTTATCTTTGCAAGGAAAAGGAGGAGAGCATTTCTCACCTATTCCTTGAATGCTAGTATGTCGTATGGATATGGGCTAGGGTCTAGGAGAGATTTGGTCTGGATTGGGTTATGAAAGACAATCTGGGTCAATTCATGGAGAACTGGTGCTGTCCATTCTATCACCCAAGATTGATCTTCCTATGGAAAATTGTACCACCTTATATTTGTTGGCATATATGGAAAGAAAGAAATAAAAAAATATTTAGGGAGGAGAAAAAACTGGGGGAGGTGGTTTTTGAAATAATGGAGAAATTACTAAAGGAAAATATAAGGGTTGCCAAATGTAAAAAGCTGAAGGAAGAACCAAGTAGGCAAGAAGGAAAAATTATAGAAAAAGGACTTGTCATGAGGATTTTTACCTTTTTGACAACTCAAAAATGTTGAGGAGACAACAAAAAAGATGGAAACCAGCTACCCTTACACAATTTAAACTAAATTTTGATGGTGCTGCTAGAGGAGGTATTGGAGCCGTGGTTGGAGTGCTGTGAGATAGGAATGGTGATGTGCTGTTAGTCTATGCTAGCAAGGTGGAAAATGGAAGTAATAATCTAGCCGAGGAAATGGCTTTGTTTTGGGGGCTGCAACTGATTAGTGAAATGCAACTAAAGGAAATAACAATAGAAGGGGACTCTAAATTAATCATTGATCTAGTTGATGGGGTGTCCCAACCAAGATGGAATATCTGGACTATCATTATGGATATCAGGCATATGTTAGATGGAATGGAAAGAGTCCACCTAAAACACATCTACAAGGAAGGAAATAAGGTGGTCAACACGAAGGTTGCTATGGGGTTTAAATTTATGACAGCCACGTGCCAGAGGAATATGGAGAATCTTAACGAAGAAATTAAGTCCTTGATAAACAAGGAAAGAGGATGGTGTATCACCTAGTTTAGTAGTGCAAATTGAATACTAGCTATTAAGGAAAGCATTAACAATACTAAATAAGAAAACACTTAAGATAGGACCGATTGTTATCACCACAAAAGGAAGCAAACCAAGAATGGTAGGCTCCTAATGGTATAACATCATGATGCAATGGATTTGTCTCTGATTTAGGATATGTATGCTCACAAGATATGCTCAAGCTTTAGATGGATGGATGGAGTGAATGAAGCAAGGTTTCAAAACAATGGATTCATGGAGTGATTCCAACATTAGAATGGTATTTTGGTAGTTTATGACTTCTCAAAATAGCATTATAACTTTGCATGGAAGGTGGATGATTTTAGTGAAGGGAGAGAGTTCAATTTATAGGCCAAGGGTTGGAGAAATGGAGGGCCAGGGTGTCAAGATAATGAGATGGTGAGGGAGGGTCAGGATGCACTCAAAAGGGAGCACAATGATTGTGGTTGTTTAGCACCAATGGGGAGGTGACACTTGTCACAAAAAGGATGAGTGTGAGAGGATAGGATAAGGGTTGGTCAAAGGCTTGATGAGGGTGGTTGAGTATGTAAGAGGGATGTACGAGATGAGTAAGGATGGGAGAGGTGTAAGAGTCATAAATGTTGGAGGGTGAGGGGAGAAGATATTTTTTGACTTTGGCTTGGGTTAGCAAGTCTTAACCCATGTTTATGATTGTGCACATGATTAGAAGAGGATTTAGGATTAGCTTCAGAGGGGGCTTAAGGGTAAGTGATTTAGCTTTGATGGGATGGGTTAGTTAGGTGGCTAAGTGAGGTTAGTATGGGTGAATGGGTTGGATTAGGGGTTTAGGATAGGGTTTTAGGATTTTAGATATTTTTATTAAATAATGTATTCAATAAAAGGGGAGTATGAAATTAAATTGAATAGATTTGATGATTTATTCAATTTAATAGGGGAAGAGGGATTTAATTGATAAATTGATTTTGGGTGATCATTTGATTTTATCAATTGGACTATAGTTAATTAAATAAATTAATTAACTAGGGGATGACGATTAATTAATTAAATAGTAGATATTTAATCAATAATGTCCTAGGAGATGACTAAATATGATTACTTATTGATGTAATCAGATTAGGTGTCTACAGATGGAATATCATTTAATAATTTCTATAAAATTTAATGCAGGGGCCAAACTTGGCAAGTGTGAGTTGAAGTGTGCTAAATTTAAGGAAGGTTTTAGGGAAATGAGGAGATGTGGCTATACAAATGGAAATATGAGTGATGCAAATTAAGAGGAATGTCACTTCATCATTATGGTAACCCATCACAGAATTCAAATTGCTCCCCATTTGAAAGCATGAATGATATCATTTATTAGATTGTTAGAGATTTTCGAGGTGTTAAAATTATGATACTATACAATCACGAATCCCATAATGAATTTTCATGGGATTTTGAAGCTTATCAAGCACAAGACTGTAAAACCTTTTTTCTCATTGTTGAAAGACTCAGGGTTGATAGTAGGCGCAGTGCTTTCATGGACAAGGAGGTTCAGATACGCATCACTGAAGTGGAGGAACGAGAAATTGGCCAGATAGATATGGGCAAGGATTTGAATAGGCTGGAGCCCATGAAAATGAAGAACTTCAAAGATAGGATGGTCACCTAGTTTTTGTTGAAGGAGAGGGGTTTTCTGCCCACATGCAATCAATGGCGAGGTATGACGAGAATTGTGCCCTCCAATTTCTCAATGGGTGGAACGACTGCAAGGTCACCATTAATGGTATCACTTTTCAAGTGAATGAGTAAGTGATTTCCATGGCTACTGGTCTTTCAATGAGAGGGAAAAAATGGAAAAAGGTCACTAAAATTGCGAATGAGGCCAGTATGAATAGTTTTTTTGTGGATGGCAAGGAACCAGTGCGCTATAGAGGATGATTTAAAAGGGACAAGTTGCCAACTCCATGGGACGATGTGTGCCTGGTTCTTATGAAATATCTGACACTATAAGCTAGGTTCGGTGTTTGCTATTACTATTATTTCTATTTGTTGAATCATTTTAGGATTAGGGATTTTATTTCAATCCCATTTTTTCTACTACATTCTCTTCTAGATATGGTCAATGATGTTAGGGGGAAGAGAAATAAAGGGCAAAACTTTACCATTATCCACCAAAGCTTTATCTTTTGCTTGTACCAATTCCATCTTGCCCTTTGATCCCCTAGGGTGGTGGTGGTTGACAACTAGCACCACCGTCAATATTTACCCCCAAGCACTAGCACTAGAACTAAAATTCATACCCTGTGACCCTCCCCTATCTTTGAAAATAAGAAAAAGAAAAAACTTGATACGGCTAGGGGAAAAAAGGGTAGTAAAAAAATTAAAATGGAAAAACTTGTGGAGGTGGAAGAGGAGGACTTGAAGGAGGAGGCCGAGGGAAAGGCTAGGAGAAGGTCTAGGAGAATTGCCCAATCCTAGGCAAGGCACAAACAAAATTCCAACAGATTTAGGGTTGAGGAGGCTGAAGAAGAAAGCACAGAAAATAATGAAGAAGAAGGGGAGGAGGAGGATTCCAAAAGAGAAGAAGGAAAGGAGGAGGTAGAAAAAAGTGTTAACTTGATGGACAATTCTATTGACAATGCCAAATTGTATGCTGATAATACTTAGGTGTTAGGTGGCAATGCTGGAACCATGGAGACTACCCATGTTTTTGCCAGCTTCACCCTTCAACCCATTGCCTTCTATGAGGATAGCAGAAAAGTGGACACTTCCCCCATCACTCTTTCCTCCCTGTCCAAAGAAAAATTTATGGTTTTTATTAACCCAAGGGTTTTGCAGGATGATAACTAGTTGTAGAATGCTAAAGAGGAAGCTAAACAGGTGGAAGCGGATAATAAGAAAGAGACTACGGAGCAATTGGAGGTGTATGCAAAATTGGAAAAGAGGGTTAAAATCTTAGAAGAGGGGTTCTTCCCCTTCTATAAATTTTCCCTAAAGGTCACCCATGCTGCTGCCACCACCCTCCAACTGCTGGCACAAGAGAAGGAAGATACTGGAATGGATATGGAGGACCATAAGCTCCTCTTTAAATTCTTGGCTGATGACTAGGCTTAGATTTTGTTGGCTGTGAAGGGAAAGGAGAAAACTGTGAATTAAGTTTTTTTAGTTTAAGGGGATCCTCAAATCCAAGTTTTATATGTTAATTTTCTATTTCTGGATTTGCTGGTTTCCAGCTGTTGCTCAGACTTGGGTTGGCATGGTTATGTCAATAGTTTTTATGATGAATTTTCTTAGTATGATAGACATAATAGACTTCTTCTATAATTTAGATTGTTTTGTTCATAGTATTATGCTAGTTGGTAACATGCATAAGTATTACTATGGTTGAGTGGAACTTTAGTTTATTTCATTAATGTTCTCAATTGGTCTTTGCTGGTAATGTGCTAGTTACCAGCTTTTTGGTTGTAAGGGCCGACCCCCTTGTTTTTGGTCACTTTTTATTTCAAAAACATTTATAGTGACACATTCATCAATTAATGATTCAAATATAACATATCAACTAACCCTTGCATATACACAAACACACAAGTGCTAGTTTATACTAGTGTAATAGTTTTTTCTTGTTGTCTATTCTTAGAAATAGGTTTAGATTTTTTATTTTCTTAGGTATGAAATTAGTATAGTCTAAAATGTTAAATTATATTTTTATTAGCAATTCTAGGTCAATTTAGACTGTGAATATTATATATATTTATGCACTTTAGTGTAGTTTCACACCACTGCCTCATTGAAAAGGGGATCCTTCTTTTGCAATATTGCTGCAGTACTGGGAGCTAGATTTGATGAATGGTGGAGATTAATGAAAGGATGCATGCAATGGAAGAAAATAGAATTCCTCACAAGTTTATCCCATATCTTTTTTGCTCCTCCCTAAGACATGGTGATCCCAACATTTAACATAGCAACATTTGATGAGCTCAATCCAAGTTTGGAGGAATGGGGGAGCATTCAAATCATCTTATCACAACCAATTATGCCTAAGTACAAAGTTATAATTCTAGAGAATCCTCTACCACTATTGGATTCAATTGGCAGATGAGTATTCAATCCTCTCATCATTACGAATTATGCCCCTCAACCTAGAAGCCCACAACCCAATAATGAGTATAGACAAGGCACTAACATATTTTTGATGGAGGAAAATGATGAAAGAAAATTTGAATGGGACCAAATAGATGGAATAGGGGAGGTAATAAGTGGTTTTTTGAAACTTATCCTCTATGCAGGGCAGATTATGCCTCCCCAAAGGATTTTTTCCACTCTTTTCCTTGAATTTTTCTAAGCACAACCCTTTGAACATTACATATCCCACCTCATAGAAGCTAAAATTGACCTTCTAGATGGAGTGGATGACATGGAGAGAACAAACAATGAGAAGGGTTTTTGAGAGCAAAAATCTTCTACCCAAGTTGGGGACAAATATTCCACATGGGATTATTTCTGCTAGCAAGATCCTTCTACCCAGGTCAAATTCTACCCAACTGGGAGGATGATTCCTTTCCACATTACCTTTTTTTTTTTTAAACCTTGGTGTTTACTTGATGGTTGGAATTGACCTTGAGAGAAAAAATTGAGAATTTAAAAAGTTTGCAAACCCCTTGTCTGAATTGAGAAACTTGACTATAATAATTTAGTTCAACTAATTTCTAATTGGCTACTTCAGTCAAAGTTGACCCCCATTTGATAGTGTATATTTCAATCTTCAAATTCATATGTAAGGGAGGTCAACTTACTTGATTTTATATCCAAAAAAGAGAGTGAACTAATCCTCTAAGGCTACAATTTTGTTTCTAAATGGGATTGCGAGTTTTAGGATAATGGGATAATTTACATAAATGATGGGTTTTCTTTGAGTGGATAGTGTAATTATCTAAATTTGGTCTTCCAAACCATGTCCCTGTAATTTGAAATATCAATCAAAATTGAATGGAAGTCCTAACCAAAAGACAATCAATTTCTATCAATTATCTAATCTGAGTATCAAATTATATAAATCGTCAACATTTGTAATAATAATCAAAACTCAATTAATTCCAAATTATTGACATTAATTGGTAATTAAATGATTCTAACTCAATTAATTTAATTAATGTACTAGCACATTAATTAAACTTAACCCATTTTCCAACTACACATTTAAATGAATTAATTAAATTAAATTAAATTAAATCTCTTAAAAGATCAATTATTGAATTAAATATTCATAACTTTAGAAAATCCAATTAAATGAGATAATTTTTCAATTATTCTCTCATATATTCTCAAAATTGACAAAAATAAGATAAATACAAAGTTGAGTGAAAAGTTGAGTTTAATCTTAAAAAAAACAAATAAAACAGTTGACTCAAGTATGCATAAATCAAAAGAGAAAGTTAACTGACTCATGTACAAATTCTAAAAAGGAATAAGTTGTTAACTAAGCTTTATAAATTAGATGGATTAGTTAACTCCCTTATCTTCTAAAATTACTTAAAATTAAAAGTTTAACTATGCTTCCACTTCCTAAGCCATCTAATCAATTGGAGATGCATAGTTTCAAACTTAGATGTAATTCAAGCTTTGGACCTATAAATCTAGGGCTTAGTTCCCTTATTTCTCATGTACAATTGAAGAGTAAAGTTATCATATTGGATTTTCTCTAAAGATATTGTGCATCACCTTTTGAAGACTTATTTCCTTTATTGAAATCATTTAGATTAATATTGCATATTATATCATTATTTGCTCATTTAGATTAATTTAATCTTGTTTGCATACAAAAATACAAAAAAAAAATAGAATAGCTTGCATCCATACACAATCCTTCATTCTAGTATCGTCTGCAGTCACTGAAAAGGCTTAACAAATCTAAGAGCATTCATTCTCATATTAGATAGGAGGTAATATGTCATCTTGTTTGGTTAATCATGTTTATTTATTCAAATTATTTGGTGTGTCTATCCTTTTATTTAATGACTTATTGAAGTGTTGGGTCGCAGTTAGATGTATGATATTTCACACACATATTTTTGGTACTCACCAGGAGGCAAAAAAATTCAGTTTTTAGCCTCATTTCTTTCAAACTTTGGATTTTTAATTAATTTTTTGTGCATGTAATGATAAGACGAAGTCAGGGTATCATCCTTTTTAAAAATCAAAAGCATACTAATTATTAGATTCCCGATAAACTTATGCAAATTTTGATAGTGAAATTGAAAACTTCTCTCTAGCAGAGCACTTATGTTTTTTTCTAGTTCATGAATTTGTGAGATTTATTTCATGTATGATTAGCCTCACATAATATGTTTGCAAAATTTCATTTATTGTTTTTACAAGGTGGGATGGAGGCAAGAGAAATATTTCAAAAGAAAAAATTCAAGCTCAAAAATTCCAAATGAAAAGGGGATTCAAATCAGATCATCAAAGGGAATTCCAAATCAAGATCAAGATGGTTTGAGCATCAAGGATCATAGTGTGATCTAATTCAAGTTCAAGATACCAATTTAAGTTAAGCCATGCAGAAATGAATGTGGAGAAGACTCAAAAGATAAAGTAGGTTGGGATTGACAGTCATTACAACCATCCTCGTAGAGATTGATAGTTTTAGAAGATTTAATCAAAGTTGGATGCGTTGACTATCAAGGAATATTTTCTCTTCATTGAAGAATTAACAAAATAAGAATGATGAGGTGTTAGTGTGTTGTATCTTCCAATTAAAAAAATCTCCATTTCAAGCATAGTCAATCAAATCATGCCAAGTGTCCAATTTTCTCATTGGTTGGAAAATTCATTGATATTTTCTTATTGGCCCATGACCTAGTGTCCTCATGTAATTGGTTATAAATTTTGAAACCCTATTTAAGGTTTCTGGGATTAAGTCTTGGGCCTTGATCTTCAATCAATCTTGGTCCATAATTGTAATCAAACATCTATAAAAGGCCAATGCCTTCTCATTTGTAATTCATTAGGATATTAGAGGTAGTATGGAGATAGAATATTATAGTAGGCTAGATAAGGGAGATACTTGATGAAGTTTTTGCTATAATGTTTGTCAAAATAATTGATAACATATTGATAGTCTTTTGTGGTAGATTACTTAACATTTCTTTGAAGTGATGCATGTTTTCCTCAATCTTTCACTTGGAGTAAATTTCTTTTCATTTTGAAGTATATTAGTTGGATGAAAGTAGTTGTGGATGTTTACTTTCTCAACTCAACAAATCTAGGCCACTAGCCTCTTGTTGATGGTAGGAGTACCTTGAGTGGTAAGTTGATGATTGAGTGCACTTAACTATAATTGGTGTTGATATTGGAAAGATTAACATTGATACATGGTATGTTGTCATTGATGGAAACTAATTATGTCTACTCTTGAGAATGATGACATATAAGGCACTCTACAAGACATTTTTTTTTATAATTGTTGTTATTTATATACTAGAAGAAATATACATGACAAGTAGTATGTTAAGGTTGGACGTTGATATGATTGTAGAAAAAGTAATTAGAAATATAATTATATCTAATCTAATTATCATAGACTATATGTTTACATATGCATGAGATATTCACTATTGAATATCTGGTTGATAGTTTTTGTGAAGAATGGAGAAATTTGGTATAATCAATTGACATGTATGAATAACCAATATTAACTCTTAGGTAAATGGTACATTTTGGTAGAGCCAACATCAGATACTATTAATCTTGGTTAGCATGCTATGATTTGATGATTTGTTATGCAAGAGTTGAGGATTTTACACATTTCTTTTGGAATCCATTTTTGAGTTATGAAGTGATATTTGAGATCAAGTTTTGATTGTGATGATTGTTAATGTTATTGAATGTGAAGTAAGGTTGGTAAGCATAATTTATAGATGCAAACCCAAATTTTAGTGACTATATTTCCTATTGGAGTTTCATTGTAATTGTACAAGCACTTGTAATGCTACTAGTTAGTTCGGTAGAGGACTATAGGTCCATTTGGATAATGTAATTAGCTTTATGCCTTGATGTTTTTGAATTGTACAATTGAGCAATGTGATCTAGGTCATAGGCCTAAATACAAGTGTGTTCCCCTTTTTTCCTTAAGCCTTTAATTAAAAAAACTTTAATAGGTTACTACTACTACAATAGTGAGATATTTGTAGGTATCATGCCCACTGGAGTTTTTCCCTTAACTTGGTTTTCCTCAATAATAAATCATGGTGTTATGATGGTCATGTGTTAGATCTTGATTTTTTGAGCTTCTTTTATATTCATTTGTAAATTGTGGTTTGGAATTAAGAAGAAGATAAAATAAGATTTTTGCTCTAATTTGCACACACCCCCCACCCCCACCCAAGTGCTTCCTAATATTAACAAATGGTATCATATTTATTTGGAAAGATAGAGTATGATGACATTAAATGAATATATCTGATTGGATTATGGTGTTCAAAAGTCATCTTTGCACTTAATTTGGTTCTTTTCCCTCTTAAGATCAAGCCGAGAACTTGGCAAAGAGAGATTCAATAAATATTTGAGGCTACCAATTGAATATGTGAAGAAATATTAGTAGATTTAGAAAGGTATTTATCTTTACAAAATCTTGTTTATCCCTTTAGAGTAATCATGGTTATAACTCAAATAGTTATTATCTTGGAGAAGCCATGGCATGAATTTAAGTTGCACCCATTTAAGTATACAAAGAATGATTCAAAAGGCATATTTTCATATATACCCCATAGATTTTTACATATTGGTGACATATGTGCACATATTCACTACAAGTTAGAGGAGATTGAAAGATTAGTTATACATAAGCAATATGGTTCATTATGTGATAATGTAGTCCTTAAGGATGAGTACCAAAAACTAGAAGAAATTAACCTAAACCAATAGAAAAGATTTGTTGAGTTCAATGAGCTGTAATGGATTAAATTCATCTTGATAAAAATGCATGATCATTTCTTCTATTTGGGAGATCAATCAGATAAGATTAGAAAGGAATTAATTTGTAAGGTTACTAGATTCGGTGCTATTAGAGAAAAAGTGATGCCAAAGGATAAATTTGTGAAGGAATGAACAAAATATAGATGGGAGAGAAGGGAAATTATTATAAATGACATTATTCATCCCCAATGTCAAGCTAACATCAATGATTATTGGCTATAAGGTCTACCATAGTAGCAGACTCACTTCAATTTCAACTACTATCATACACATTATTTATCGAATGTTGAAGGAAGACACTAAGTTTTACATTTGTGAGATTCTTAGAAAGTAGCTACTTGAAGATTTTGAAAAGATTAAGAAAGATAGATCTCAAATATTCAAATTTAGCTTCCTAATCATTCACATGTTTATCCATCTCAAGAACTCAATTCTTAGTATGACATGGCAAAATGATATCCTTCCAACACTTCAAATTCCATATTTTTACCAAATGCACGATAAAGATCAAATTGATGTATTGGTCTCAAGGTAGATTAAGATGTTTTAGAAGAGAATTTATAAAAGAGAAAGGCTATTGAGGAGTATAGTTGAAAAGTATGCAAATTGATCAATGTGGCATGGAGGCAATTAAACCAAGACAAATGTAGGTAGGGATATCAAGTGATCTCAAAATTTTTTGTGAAGTATGTTGATGAAACATTGCTGAGCTTAATTGATCCTAATTCAAAAAGTTTTAGTACATTTTCTAATATATATTAGGAGTTTGGCCTAAGTTGACAAAGAAAGTAAGGAAAAACAAGAATGAAAGGATGGTTGATCAAGTCACAGAGAAATCAAGAATCAATAATAAAGAGATAACATAATCATGGAATAATAAAGGAAGATTAGAGACTATTACTATTGATGTAGATGAGGAGATATCTACTCCTTTATCTATTCCTATATGCTGAGGGTAACTAGAAGTTCTACTCAAATTGAATCTTCACCTCTAGTGAAGAAAGCTATATCTTTAACAAAGGTTGAGAAAGCTAATTTGGAACTAGTGAGAAGAATGACTAAGCAAAAAAAATTAGGATTGAAGAGGAAGACGACACTAGGGGCCCATTTGGCTATGGGAATAGGAATAGCTATTCTAGAATGCGTATTCTAGAATAGAAAATGGGGCTACGTATTCCTATTCTCTGTTTGGTTCAATTGATATTTGATGGGGAATTTGTGGACCCCAAAATTTATGTTTTCTAAAATAAATAAAGGTGGAATAGGAATACGTATTCCAATAACATCTATTTGGGTGGAATTGCAAAACCTCATTTTTGGGCCAAAATTGGAATATGTATTCCTATTTTACTTTGTATTCCAATTCTGATTTGGTGCATCCAAACAAAGAATTCAAAAATTTAAGAATTTACATATGCCTATTCTGCTTGTATTCTCGTTGCCAAACGATCCCTAGATGAATACTCTTCTACATAATTTGATCGATATAAGAAGGTTCGGACAAAAGGTTCTACAACAACAAAGGTTGTGATTAACAAGCCCATGTCTATAGAAAAAGGTAAAAAGTCTCACTTTATAAAATTTCTTGGCCTTTTTATTGAAATCATCTAAAAAAAATTCTCAACTTCTCAAACATTGTATAATTCTCAAATGCTTTGAATAAATATTTTTACTAGTTGACGGAAAATTAGAAAGATATGCTCTACTTGTGGGAATTAATGTATCAAACCCTTAAAAATTGTGTTCCTTAAATGATGAATTGAATACATGCTTGAAGAACCATTTAAAAAAAAAATTAAAAATTTAACATGGATATCATGGAACTTACACAGTCTGTAATTGATTTCTACCGAGATAGATTATTGATCATATCTCAAAATCAATGATTCAAAAATAGGTGTTGAAGCATAAAAATATGGAAAACTATATGTATATTTATTCACCTATTTTTTTCTTCATTGTGCTTATTTAAACAAAAGAAGGAAACACAATTGTAGGAACAAATGGAATGCTAAGCATTCAATTGAAATATTTTAGAAGGTTCCCATTTGCTGGGATTCCAAGGGCATTTCAACTTCTTGATCCCCCAATTTATAGCAGCTATGTTACAATTTATGGTCTAGAAAGTCTCTCTACGATGAATAAAAATTAGTATGTTGCACCTTGATTTTACAACTATTTCCTCATATTATAGGACTAAAGCTTCTCTTTAAAATTAGGGTTTGTCATTCTAATATCGTACTACTTCATTACTATCTATTAACAACTTCTTGTCACATTTTGAGCATGCTCTCTTTTCTCCTTGATTTTTTAAAAATTCAAATAACTGAACTCACATTACTCTATTTTATATAGCATTGCATTCTTTTAGTACTTCAAGGATGATTGTTTCTATTTAAATTGGCCATTATGACACTCTTCATATACACTAATTCAAAAAGGTATTTCTTGTGAGTTTCTTTAGGGTGATATAATTGTTGAAAATAGATTGTAATGTTTCAATCATTGCTTTGTTACTAATTTTAAACCTACTACTTCCTAGTAAGACAACTACCTAGTTGATTTGAGTACTATCATTTGTTTGATTGATAAGGAGGTTTTGATCAAATATGATGACAAGAACACCTAGAGGAAAGGTTGAGTTATGGTATGAAAAAGGAGTACAAAAATGAGTTAAGACAATGATGAAATAGTATATTGATTATCTACTTTAGGCTACAAAGGATGGATACATTGATTAAGTCTAAAAGAAAAAGTAAGAATAATTGAGTCTGCCAAACTTGACCGAGTGGATAGTTGGTTTCGAGAAAAGCTAGTGCAAACAAAGTAGAAAATTACTTGGAGCTGAGTAAAGTAAAGTTTTAGTGTATGCCGAGTCAATTTAGTGAAAGAACAGTAAAGTTTAGTTGATGTCAAGCACTAGTAAACTTTAGTATTTGTTGAGTTATCTAGTGGATGATGAGTGGAGGAACAATATGGAAGCTGAGTAACAACATATTGATGCTGAGTGCCAATATTCATGTTAAATCATAGATTTGATGAATCTGAGCTTACTATTTTTTTCTTGAATTGTGTGAAGCATGTGGAAGATAACTATGATGAACTAGTGGGACATAATTTAAGGTAAACTATTTTGAGGTGAATTTAAAGAGGATTTAGGAAGACGTTTCTAGAGGAACCAAATAGAAAAGTGGGTAGATTCATTAAATCCTACCTAATCTTACCTAACCTAAAATAGATGATTGAGGTTGAACGGAAAAAGATCTTAAATCTCTATTTATAGAGAGAGCTGGTTAGAAGCAAAGATTGTCATGTGCGAGAACCTAAGGAAGACAAGGAGTCTAGGTTATTACTTCATTTAGTGGTTGAATAGAAGAGACTACTATTGGAAAGCAAAGCAAGAAGGTTTAAGAGTATGAATGCATGAAGTAGAATGGAGGACTGAAACATAGACCTGTAATTTGCAAGTGAGTTATAAATTATTATCAGATCAAGCCTTACTATTAATTTCTAATCATTGTATCAGTCTATGATAAATCCTTTGGATTAAGGTTAACCTAATAGTCATTTGTAAATCCTTTAACTGAGTGACATTCTAAGTGAATGATCTAAATTCCTCTAACAAGGTTCACTCCTAGTAGGGTGATTGAAATCTTCTAACCAAGTCACATTTAACAATGTGTATTTTAACCTTTAACAGGGTTGGCCTTTCATAGGGCATCACTTCAAAAGAGTGAGAATTAGTAGCATGTTACTTGTGGTTTTTCCCAAATTGGGTTTCCATGTGAAATCCATGTGTCAAATGTGTTATTGAATCTATTATGTTTCATGTTTACATTTTTGTAAAGATATTTTGACCTAGAATAGTAACCTACAAAGTTTAAGCATTATATGATCTAATGGATGCATGCATATTAAGTTTATATAGATATGGGTTCACTAAGCTGTGAAAAGTTTTATTTGTAAATTTGGATCTTGGATAACTGATTCACCCCTCTTAGGTATTCTAAAGAATTCCAACAATAATCAACCCATATGGTTATATTTAGGTACTTGTGCCACTCCCTTTGATAATCATCCACCACTCTATATATTAATTTGATTAGATTTGTGTTTAAAGATCTAGCTAACTCATTCCCAAACATTGTTTTTCTTTTCTTTTCTAAAAGGTTGCATTACCACTTGATATATTATATATGTATAATTTTTTACAATTTTTATTGATTCTAAGATAAGGAGCTCCCAGAGAAAAGAACCAAGAAAAAAACTTTGTTCATGACCCCATCAAGAGAAAATGAGATAGAAAGGAAGGACCACTATAAGGGGGATAAATTAAAAATCCCCAAAGAAAATACCTCTAAGTTACATGAGATAGTATATATTTGATGAAAAAACCTAAAAACTACCTCACTATTTGGTAATTACATATATCCCAGAGGCATATAAAAGATGCATACAAATATATCATCCTTGAGACTAGGATGTTGTATCAATATTCCTTCATTTGAAGCATTGTGACTACTTTAGGCTTGAGAAAGTAGGTACCTTCGAATCTATATATTAACATCACTGATCAAGATAAAAAGGGATACTTTAGGAGAGGACTCGACTGATACACCAGTGCCTCATAAATAAACCTGCACACATAATACATAACCAAATACAAAAAGAGAGTAAGATTCACAACATAATATTTAAAATTTGTCTTCCATAAAAGTAGAGGGGATATCAATAGAATTGAGCTTGAGGATAAGATCGGGAAAGGGTTGTGGTGGAGCCGAAGGCTATGGATGAATGAGAGGCTGTGGTGGTGAAGCAATGGAGGAATCTTGC
Organism: Cupressus sempervirens; assembly: GCA_028749045.1. Classification (NCBI taxonomy): domain Eukaryota; kingdom Viridiplantae; phylum Streptophyta; class Pinopsida; order Cupressales; family Cupressaceae; genus Cupressus; species Cupressus sempervirens. Next base: position 316,132,733 of record CM053783.1, read on the forward strand.
TCTAGAAGATCTAGTATAGAAAATACTAACTGATAAATGCTATTAACACAATCCTTAGAAAAATAACCACCATATTGATATAGAACATCTTTGACCGAGTGAAAAGATTTCCTTTCCAGGGCCTTCTTGATACTCTCGAGAACCATGTATACTCCATGGTTGCTAAGGATTACATGATGATGAAAGAGACCACTTATAAGAGAAAAACCGGCCCACAAGTCATATTTTTGACAAGCTTTAGGGATCTTATCACCTTGCACAAAAATTGGCTTGACATATCTACTAATGATCAGCTCAAGATGAAAAGAGGATTGCAGCAAATCCAAAGCATTGGAGAGAAAAATTGATAAGATCTATGAAGGATAAATAATTAATTTTCTTGGAGGAAAAAGAATATCAAACCCAATAATCATTTTGATACTGCACTGAAATATGGACGATCACATAGAAAGATGGATGTGAGCATATCATCTTTGATGCATCTAAGAAATGACTTCTCCCACTCTTCAACTTCTAATAGCACTCTGTAATTTTTAGGATAGTAATCCATATGAAATGATGAGCAAGATGAACACAAATCAACTAAAGAACTTACACCAACTAGAAAGTTGGGACGACCCTCCATTTTACAAAAGATTAAGGATAAAAGACCAATGCAAGAGGATAAAATTGAAGCCACCAAGTAAAACTTAATGAAAATAGAGAAAAGTACCTATAAATAAGAAAAAAAGGGCAACCAACGAAAGAGAAAAACCTTTACTCAAAATAATGACAAATGATGGAAAAATGATATGAAATACCAAATGTTAAACGAAAGATGTAGATGACATGGGGCAAAATACACCTTTGGGAGTTAGTACAGATTTTCGAATGATGAAAAGTTATATCACCAAAATGTTACCAAATAAGTTACCAAAAAATTAAAAGACTAAGGGAGATCTGAGATCCAAGATACATGCTCAAAGTATTGATTGATGCCAGACAAGAAGGACCAGGTGATGGAAAAGTACAATACTGACCTAGCAGCTCAAGTATGAAAGCATGTCATCAAGAACTAAATAATGAGGAGGCCATCTTGGAATGGTGGTAAACCATCTTAAAAAGTAATATATAGCTAGCTTGGCTTAAAAATTACTAGCCATATGTTAAAAAATGGATAACCCACTTGGCTACCAAAAATTGAATAGACTTTATAATGCTTGAAGCAACCCAAAGCATCATCATGGAGTACCTACTTACTACCATTAAAGGGAATATACAAGCAACTATGCATAAATATGAAATCCATGATGGAAACAAGCATGATAAAGTATATTTAGTAACATGCAAGAAGCACAATCGTATGATGACTCATTTTGAATAATTGTTGTAATTGAAGGGAATTTATGTAACAAGTTAATCAAAGAGCGAGAATCCAAAAGAGTTCAATTACAACCAAAATTTTCTATGTAGTCTACCAATGCATTGCCTTATCTATATGTATGTGATGCAAAAAAATTGCCTAGAGAATTAATAAGACCCCATATTTGATGGAGAACATAACTTAAATTCCAATTGTCAATGTTCATGTGAATACAAGCATTAATAATAACAGATGAATCACCCTCAATGTCTAAATTAGAAAAAGACATCTTCTTAGCAAGAATTAAACCTTCAAGTAGAGAAATGGCTTCTGCCATATTATTGGTACCAGGGAAATAAGGAGATGCATAGAAAGCTAGAACTTTACCTAAATGATTTCTCAAGCAATCCCCAATACTTGACTCACCAGGATTCCCTCTAGAGGAACTATCAAAATTAAGCTTGATATATGGAGGATTAGGAGGTCTCCATTTAATTGATGTTCTAAGAATAGGATTTTTTCTGACATTAGGAAAGATAGGGGAGGATGACTATCCCATGATGAAAAGGTGGCATTAGGGTTAAAATGGCTGGAGGACATATTATTAACTTGCTCAGATATAAGCCTTTTTGTTGTGGAGATAACTGAAGAAAAATTTGGCATCTCTTTTCAAAAAAATCTTTTATTACATTCCCACCAAATAGACTAGATAACTGATGAAGGAATAAAAATCCTTAAACACGCAAAAATTGAACTTGTAAATAGAATGAGCCAAGATTGAAAGAGCTCCCATAGGGATCTAGGAAGGGGGAAAGATATGGTAAATTTTTCCATGAAAAAGTACCAACATTGAAGAGAGAAGTGATAGTGCACAAAAAGATGATCAACTGATTCCTCATGAGAACCACATAAAACACAATTAAAAGGAGTAACTATATGGAATTTAGCTAATTTGTCACTAGTTAAGATTCTACTTTGAATAGAAAGCCAAGAGAATACACCAAATTTTGGAAGAACACATTTTTCCCAACAAAATATAAAATCTCACTGAGAGTTGTGATGCTAGGCCATTTTCTGAAGGGCCTCATTACCAGATCTAACTGAATATAAGCCATTTTTAGCAAGGCACCACAACAATTTATCACTACCTTTAGACATAAAAAATAATCTATTTGTAAGGACATCCAAAAATTTTCTTGCTATATTTATGTATATAGGGAGGGAATAATGATCTTTCCAAATCACCTTATGGGACATAATATCAATGTTGTCCACATAGTCCACTAACAATTTTTCCCAAAAAAGAGAAGAAATCCTCATAACCTCATTTAAAGAGATGGTGGAACATAATGGTGGAAGACCATTCTAGGAGTTTTTTATAAAAGAAATATTAAAACCATTGTGAACCTTCTAGGATAAATACTTTGTGACAATTTCTTTAGATGATATCCTAAAATTCCAAGTAGAAGAGCTAGAAGGGGGATTAGAGATAGTAAAGATTCTATGAGAACAAGGATAATATAAATAATTAGCTTTCATGATTTGACACCATAGGGACTCATATTTGAAATACATATTCCAAACTAGCTTCCCACCAAAAGCTTTATTTCTAAGACATAAATTGTGCAACCCTGCCCCTCTAGATAATTTATTAGTGGAAAGCTTCTACAAAGAGATAAGAGGAATCATACTGGCATTGGTCATATTAGAAGACCAAAGGAAAGCTTGAATGATCTTTTAAATTTGACTAACTATAGATATGTGGGCTTGAAGGACATAAATATAGTAATTAGGAATACCTACAAGAACCATTTTAATTAATAAGATCCTACCAAAGAGAGAAAGCCAATGTGCTTTCCAAGATGAAATTCTATTTTTGAGACTGCTAATAACATTGTCCCAAAATGATAGTTTCACTTGCCCAAGGAAGAATGATATCCCAAGATAGGGGGATGACAAGTCATCCATAGGGAAGTCAAGGATATGTGTGAATTCTTTGCTTTATAGAGTCTAGAGTGAAAAGCATATAGACTTTAGAGTTGAGATGATTAATGACTTGACCAGATCCAGAGGTATATGTGTCCAATATCTATTTAATACATCTAGGTAAAGATTTGTCAAATAAAAGTCTGACATCGACAAAGAAATTATGGGTAACAGATAAATCTGAATTAGAAATACTTATGCCCTTCTAGTTGGAAAGGATATTTTGTTTTTGAATATATCTACTGAGAGCTTTTACCATGATAATAAATAAAAAGGGGGATAATGGGTCCACCTGTCAAACTCCCTAGGTGGCCTAGAAAAAGTAAGAAGGTGTACCATTAATAAGGACTAAAAAGGAGGCACTAGATAGACACTTCTTAATCCATTTGCACCAAGGATCCAAGAAACCAAATTTAGCTAAGACTTTCAAAAGTAATGAACAATTAACTTTATCATAGGCTTTCATCATATCTAACTTTGCCACAAAAGAGGGAGTCTAAGAAGATTCAATAGTATGAAGAACTTTGAAAGCAATTAATGCACCATCAGATGTATCCCTACGAAGAAAAAAACCTCCTTGTAGAGGAGAAACTGATCTAGGAATAAGATGCCTAAGCCTAAGATAAATTGCCTTTGTAATGATCTTATAAATAGAGTTACATAATGAAATGGGTTAGAAGTCCACATATTTTTGAGGAGATTTTGACTTGGGAATCAAAGTAAGATTAGTTTTGTTAAAGTTTTTGAGAATATAACTTTTCTTACGGGATTCTTCTACAACCAATAGAAGGTCAAAACTAATAACATCCCAACATTTCTAATAAAAAACCATAGTAAACCCATATGACCCAAGGGCTTTATCTGGAGCCATAGAGAAGACAACAGAATGAAGTTCCTCAATACTAAAATGACTCATAAGATTGGCATTATCCTAATTTTTCATTAGAGATGGAATGGATCGAATAAGAACATCCCTATCATGATTAGTCTCACTTTAAGACAAGACAGGAGCAAGTAAATTTTTGAAAAGATAGACTCCCTCATTTCTAATTTTTTGTTAGGAGTATAGGGTATTCCTATTGATACACTTTTAATAGAAATGATAGAAGAGGAAGATTTACTAATTTTGGCAAAGGCATGAAAAAACTTAGTATTCCTATCACCCTCTTTCAACCAAAGTTTGTGTGATTTTTGTCTCCAATAGATTTCTTCTCTTGAGCATAGTGTTCCCCAAACATTTTTATTGTTAGAGGATCTCTACAATAAAATATCATTCTTCAAAGTAAACTCTAAGATTCTTGAGCCAAGAAAGGTCTTATAATTATTTGATAAAATGGTTCTTGGGATATTAAATATTATGAAAATATCTTATATAAAGTCAAATATTACACCCTTAATTACATCTCTTAATAGAATGGCCTTAATTCACTTTTTCAAGTAGTCAATTGATGCTTGTGATAATCCACTTGTGACACATGTTTTACATAGTATTGATCATCATAAAAAGGTCCAATCTCCATTTTTGAAAGGGCTCATCCATCATAATTAAGTGAAGTGATTATTGGTCAAATAAATAGTTTTGACAAATGAGTATCAACACACTTAACCATTTTCATCATACATGCCGAGTACACAATAGATGCTGAGCCATAATTTTAATAGGTGTTGAGTCATAGTTAGTGCCAAGAATATTATAGTATGTGCCGAGTAATATAGGAATTGTTCATGTGCCGAGTAAGAGAATCATTTAGATGTTGAGCAACTCAGAACAACATATGCCGAGTGATACAGGATACAATAGGTGCCAAGAAAACTAGGAAACATAGTTGATGCCGAGCAATCTAGAAACAGTATGTGCCAAGCATCAGTAATACTTCATGTGCTGAGCAACATAGGATCAACATAAGAGCTTGTATTTGCACAAACTAAGATGTAAACCATTTTTTGAGCCGACTTAGAGAAATTTTGAAGAAGAAAAAGGATAAGGACGAATCATTTACATTCCCTATGCAATCAATTAGAAAAATGGTGAAGGCATGCAACCAATAAGAAACATGTAAAGTATAAGCAAGAATTTGAGATTCAATTTGGATCATAGATCCATACCTAACCCTGAGTCTTCACATTCTTTATAAGGAGGACAGATGTACGATTATATGTATGGAAGAAAAGTAGCATAAGGGGAGATTATAGTGAGATTTGAGTGTGAAGAGAAAAGACTTAGTGGAAGGGATAGCATTTATATATCTAGTTGATCAGAATAGAATAGGGGACATAGTCAAAGATTAGATCTAGTAGAGATTAGAAGAGAAAGAGAAGATCAAGTGCTTGAACCTAGAAATTTGAGATTACATTCAATCAGTTCAAATGTTCTAATACTCTCTCACAATTGTATTAGAGGTTGAAATCCTATGGTGATAGGTTAGCTTAATAGCTAGGTAGGAGAGCCTTTGGAGAAGGTCAAGAAAATCCTATGTATTAGGTGGGTTTAACAGCCTTTATGTAAATCCTTTAATAGGGTGACACTTCTTGTAAAGTGTTTGTAAATCCTTTCAACAGGTCACTATTGAAATAGTGTAAATCCTTTAACAAGGTAGGCCTTTAATAGGGCAAACCATTAGAAGTGATTGAACTCATTGTTGTAGTAAATTTTTGTGGGTGTCACCCCCACCCCAGTTTTACCTTCTTATTCCTGGAGGGTTTCTAGGTTACCAAAATCTCTTGTGTTATGTGTTGATGCATGCTTTCATTTTATGATTGTTTACATGTATAACTTGCATGCATGTTAATTTTAGTTATATTTTATTAAGGGTATAAAAGGATAAAAATTGGTTACTTCTGATTCACACCCCCCTCTCTCAGAAGTATTCTTCCCATTTGAAAATTCCAACAATTGGTATTAGAGCATTGGTTCTCACGAGGAGAAGCCTAACAACTTCGAGAAAAAAGTCAGAGATGGAAGTCTTCAAACTTGGGAAGATCATCGACAATTAGGTGATTGATGTGCAACTAGCTCTACACAAAGTAGAGGAAGCCAGGGAGGAACTAAGAAAATCTTTGAAAAGAAGAAAGGAGGTAGCCATAGATGAAAATGACATACACTACAAGGAGATTGACACCACACACGTATTTGCCAATGAAGACTCCAAGGAATTTGATGTAGCAATAGTAGAATTAATGGAGAAAAAATAGAACACAAGCCAAAGAATTCAGATTACTCAAGCTTGAACAAGAATCACAAGCCATGTTTCTTTGTGAAGTAATTGAACAAAATAAATGAGCTATTGAACACAAGGCCATGATAGAAGATGACAAGAGAAATCTCATCAATAGACTAGAAGAGAATACAATTGAATTTGAAAAGATTTCAAATATGCAGTTAGATACTTTGAGCCAGATGATGAATGCTCATCATGAGCTAAACATGAAGGATATTGAGATCTCCACCTTGAAGATATAGAATGAGCAATTGTAGAATGAATTGAAGAGAGAAAAGGAAATAGAAAAAAGTTACAATAAACCCAATGAGGCCATCAAGTACTTTGAGCAATTGCTAAAATCACCAAGGGCTAGTAATGACACTACTAGACTTGGTTGCATCAGTACTGAACAAGGAGAATCATCCAAGGCTACAGAAGAAAGAACCAACAAAGGTAAGAACACTAAATCTACTTGTCATTTCTGTGGTAAAGAGGGACATACCTCTAATGTGTGTAGAAGCAAGAATAGTCATCAGCATGGTAAGTCTACAAATGCAAATTTTTGTCACAAGTGCAAAAAGAAAAGACATTCAACACAAGACTGCAGAACCAAAACCATGAGGACACCAAAATTTGAGGGTCACTACTACAACTACAAAAAATATGGACATAGAGCATTTGAATGTAGATCAAAGCCTATGTGGACATCTAATCAGTCTACAAGAGGAATCAATCATGCACATCACTACAATTGGGATTACAACACCAAGTATAGCTATCACTATTGCCAAGAGTGTGGAAACATTCCTAAAAATTGCATAAGGACACAGTTTAAGGGAAGTTACAATAGATGGTTGAATCAAACTACTTTTGTTAGTTGCTTAAGGACTAGTCATATTAGCAAGAACTATCCAACAAAGGCCAAGGCACCCAAGACTGAAGTTAATAAGAGCAAAGAAAAAGTTAATGTGGAACACATCAAGGAAGATATGAAGAAGACATGGTAGAAGAAAGGTGAATGCAACACATCGAATGGAGAGATCACTTCACCCAAGAGGTCAAGTGATCACACCTCATCAAATTAAGCACTAGAAAGGCACAAAGGGCTGATACATATAAAGATGTATATACATCAGCCCAAAAGAACATAGGAGCACTACAAAGAAGAAATTAGAATACGTTAAGATGTCAAGATAAAAGTTGGGAGATGATACTGAGTTATCATTGGCTGCCTAGTAAAACTATAGTACATGTCGAGTTGAGCAATCTAGTAGTTGCCGAGTAAGACTTGATTGTGGCTGCTGAGCAATTAACAAGATTAGTAGCTACCAAGTTAATGAAATAGAGTTCATGTCGAGTTGGAAAATCCTTTGGAAGCTGAGTGACAAATGTAAGCATGAAAGCAATAAATGCTAGGTTTTAAGCCTCATAAAAGTGAAAATTGTTCACTTTTTTATCATTCGAACAAAGAGAAAAGATGAGCAGAGTGATTAAGCAATTTCCCAGTGATCAAAAGGTGATTTACAACAATTCAATAGCAACCCAACTCCATTTCATCAATTTACTAGGTATTTCATTCAAGTGCCAAGTTACGTAGTTTGAAAAAAAAGTTTGTTTGAATAGTAAACCCTAGTTTGGTTAAAGATGGCATCTGGTTCTGAATTTGTAAAGGAAAAGGAAGGGTTCGAAATTCAACTAGTTAGTAATGGAGTTAGACAACCAGAGTTCAGACCCATCCTTGAAGTTGCTTACAAAAATGATCCTGCTGGTGCCCTATCCGTGATTCCTAATAAAGTAGTAATGGTTCAGGATGTACAAAAATGCTACAATTGTAAGATAGGAGCCATGGGAGACTTGGATATTTTCAATGCATTTGATAAGCTCTATGAAAATGGGAAACTTAAGGATGAATTATCCATAGTTGAGAAGAAGGGTCTAACCAAAACCCTAGTTTTTCCTATTGTCTTTAAAACAGAATGGATATGCATTGTGCTGAGAAAAATCCATGATGGAACTTTTTGGCTAAGAAACTAGGCCAGTAAAGTTCACAAAGAAAACTGTACATACGGTTACTAGTATCCCAACCCTAGATCAACTCAAAACCCTAAGGAGTGATAAGAGGGAGGTAACTAAGAAAAACACTGGTGCCAAGTGGAACAATAGGGGTATGCCAATTGATACCATCGAAGACCCCCTACTAGATTTTATTGTTAGGATCATATCTCACAAATTTTATCAATCCAATAGGTTAAACAGTGTACCTTACATAGCTGTAGATGTTGCCTACAAGCTAGTGAAAAAGGATCACACTTATGATCTTGTAGAATTGATGATGCAGCAAATCAATGAGAACTTGGGAGCCATAAGGAAATCCAAAGGGGCTTAATGCAAATTTGGTGCAGTATTCATTTGCATGTTCTTCTACATTATAAAAGAATTCCCCTCAATAGGCAAGGTAAGATGGGATCCAAAAAAGACTATTTTTGAACAAATAAATGGATTCATTGATCAAATGGGTGAAAATTTTGATGCCCAAATGACTAGTTATTTTGAGGATTTCAAACAATCCATGAAACAAAGAATAAGAATTCCAGTCTCATTAATGGAGCAACATGAAAAAGACATTTGTTTTCTAGTAGATACTGACTATACCTACATACAACTAGTCATCCCTAGAGTTAGATGGCTTAGACCACTAGGCTATGAACTTGATGTGGATCAGGCATCAGCAACTATTATAGCATTTCTTGTAGAGGAAATTGATGAAACTACAAAGCACTTGAGAACACATGATGTTGTCAGATCAAGGGTGGTAACAGACCTCAAAACAGCCACAATAGTAAAGAAGAAAGATAAATTGGTCAAGAAGATCAAAAAGAAATTTGGGGCAAATATTGGAGAGACAGGTACTATAGAAGAAGTAGAAGAAACAAGTGATGATAAAGAAGAAGATGACAATGAAGGAGATGATCCTGAACAAGAGTCTCTACAATTAACTCAAGGCTTAGGAGAGGAAGAAGAGGAAGATGCAGAGAAAGAAGAAGCTGAGGAAACATCCATCCAAACCAAGGCCACCAAAAGAAAGGAAAAAGCACCACATGCTCCTTAGCCTAAGCCTAAGAAGAAAATTTGTGGCTCAACCTAATTCAGATGAAGAAAGGACAAAATCAGAAGACCACAGTCAATTTAGAGTAGTAAGTCATCCACCAAAGTCTTCTATTGATAAATTATGTGCTAAGATTAGGAATGGAGACTTAAATGATTTGAAGAATGTAGATTTTAATAAGCTCACAAACGATGAGCAAAATAAAATAGAGAAATGTGTCTATAATATGATGACAGAATATAAACATACACCTCTTAAACTAGATATTTCATTGCCAAAGGAATTATATAAGATTGTAGAGGAAAAATTGCATTTCTGTCTACAAACTGAGAAAGAAATAAGGGAGTCTACCTTATCAAGGATCTTGCTTGATTTGACTAAAAGTCAAATAAAAAATGCAGTCAAAAGGCACAATAGTAGATTTACTCCCAAATATAGGGCATTCAATATTTTACAAAATAAAATTGAAGAGGTTGTGAGCAAAACCACAAAAGTGTGGAAAATTATATACAAGAAAATTGATGATGTATTTGATGAAGAATACAAGGCAAAAGAAAGTGCCAAAACAAAGGAAATAAAATAAGCAAGAAGAAAGAAGGTAGAGGAGAAGAAAGTAGAAGAGAAGAAAGTGGAGGAAGAGAAGAAGGATGAAGAAGAGAAGGAGGAGGAAATGAGTAAAGAAGAGGAAAAGAGGATAGGTGAGCAACAAGAACAGAGTGTGCAGGACACACAACTGCCACCTCCTCACCCTCCTCATTCTATCATCACACCTGTAGAGACAATCAAGATAAAGGATGTAATTAACACTTCTGGTCAAAACATCAATCCATTAACTACAGAGGATCTAGCAAAGATCCTTGACCAATCAACACAAGCAGTTATGCTATGTTCAAGCCCAATATTGGTCAGTATTGATGAACTCTAGAAGGTAGTAGTGAAATTAAAGGAAGTCAAGGTGCAAACACAAGAGCCACCTATGACCACACAATCTACTGGACTTCTACTTCTTCCACCACCATCTCCACCAAAAGAAGTCATAGTTGCACTTCAGAAGCTGAGTGCAGCAGGAAGGGATGATAAAGTTAAATTAGTACAGTCATCAGGTACACCCCCAACTAGAATGACAATAGAAGAGAAACAAACTGAAGAGAAAGAAGAGACAAAAGATAAGGAGGAATCTACAATACAAACTTTCATTGTACTATCCAAAATAGGTACTCCTACAAAATCTCTTCAGCAATCGAGCACTGGAACACTAGAATTGCAAATTAGAACACCAGGCTTGAGCTCAACTAGGGTAGCTAGGACAATTCATTATGGAATTCCTGAGCTTGATGAAGAAATAAAGATACCCTATTATGAATCTAGTAATCTCACTATGTAGAAGATGAATGAAATTTAGAGTGCATTGGATAGAAGAAGGAGACAAGAGGCACTTAGAAAGGACTACAAATATATGCAAACATTAAATGAAATCAAGGACATATTCATGGATGCTTTAGCCTACAATCTCCAGATGAATCAAGACCAATTATAGAGAAACTATCAGATATAGTTGATTAGGTAACAAATGAGGGCCATGATACAAATGACAAACTAATGGAATGGTCAGAGAAGAAGTTCCAAGATAAGGTCAATAAGAAGATATCAAATGATATCATTTTGGGACAAGTTGACCTCACTAAGAAAATTGATAGAGTTAAAATTGTACTAGGGAATATATTCTCCCTTTACAATAAATTGTGTGATTTTTGAAACTTCACCCATGAGACTAGCCAAAAAAGAATGAGCTTGGAGAGAAATCTAAAGATTTCTAGTACACAAATCCCAACCAATCTAGCTCAAAGCGAGAAGAATTTTTCTCAGGCACTTCACACTCAAAGGTAACTAGCTGTATTATCAGTAGAGGAGGCTAATATAAAAGCCAAGTTAATGCAAATTCAATCCTCCAGAACCCCTCACTTAGAAGTACTCCACAAGGAGTAACTATATGTAGAGACAATCCTAAAGAAAGATCCCAATATTTCTACACATGAAGGACTTGTAGACCTAGCAACAGAGCTTGGAATCTAACACAAGTCATTGGATATTGCATTAAGCAACTAGGATGCAGCTCTGAAGATGCTCCTGGAAGTCAATAGCTCATTTTTGGCCAAACATGGTATTAATCCATAGAACCCTTTGACATTAGTGTCAAAAAAGGGGGAGATATATATTATAGGGGGAGTAATAAGTAAAGGAGGAGATATGTAGATACTATGGTTAATTACCAAATTTTGACAAATTTTGATCATTCTTTCATTTATTTTGAGAATAAAGTGGAATGATTGTAAATAGCCAAAAAGGGGAAGACAAGGAATAAACAAGTGAAGAAGAGATGTAAACTTTTGGTAATCACATGGAATACAAGAAATCACATAGATTAGATATATCATATAGGCTCAGAATGTAGAAATAGATCAAAGGACAGAAAGGATCAAGCATATTGGCACATAATTTCAAATTTCAAAGGCATAATCAACTCAAGTATATTGCTACTCACAAATTTATTTATTTTTTGAAATTTTTGCATGAAAGTTGAGTGAGTAAAGAATGTACTCAATAAGGTTAGGATCATCAATGCTTAGTTAAGTGTTTTTGACACACATGTCAAAGGGGGAGATTGTTGGTCAAATAAATAGTTTTGAAAAATGAGTGTCAACACACTTAACCATTTTCATCATACATGCCAAGTACACAATAGATGCCGAGCCAAAATTTCAATAGGTGTTGAGTCATAGCTAGTGCTGAGCATATTACAATATAGTATGTGTCGAGCAATACATGAATTGTTTATGTGTTGAGTAACAAAATCATTTATGTTTCGAGCAACTCAAAACAACATATGTTGAGTGATACATGATATAATAGGTGCCGAGCAAACCAAGAAACATAGTTGATGTCGAGAAATCTAGAAACAATATGTGTCGAGCATCAGTAATACTTCATGTGTCGAGCAAGGCAAGATCAACATAAGAGTTTGTATTTGCACAAACTAAGATGTAAACCATTTTTGGAGCCAACTTAGACAAATGTTGAAGGATAAAAAGGATAATGATGAATCATTTACATTCCCTATGCAATCTGCATGCAACCAATTAGAAAAATGGTGAAGGCATGCAATCAATAAGAAAAATGCAAAGTATAAGCAGGAATTTGAGATTCAATTTGGATCATAGATCCATACCTAACCCTAAGTCTTCACATTCTTTATAAGGACGACGAATGTACCATTGTATTTATGGAAGAAAAGTAGTATAAGGGGAGATTATAGTGAAATTTTAGAATGAAGAGAAAAGACTTAGTGGAAGGGATAGCATTTATATATCCAGTTGATCAAAATAGAATAGGGGACATAGTTAGAGATCAGAAGAGAAAGAGTAGATCAAGTGCCCGAACCCAGCAATTTGAGATTGCATTCAATCAGGTCAAATTTTCTAATACTCTCTCACAATTGTATTAGAGGTTGGAATCTTATGGTGATAGGTTAGCTTAATAGCTAGGTAGGAGAGCCTTTAGAGAAGGTCAAGAAAATCCTATGTATTAGGTGGGTTTAACAGCCTTTATGCAAATCCTTTAACAGGGTGACACTTCTTGTAAAGTGTTTGTAAATTCTTTCAATAGGTCACTATTGACACAGTGTAAAGCCTTTAATAGGGAAAACCATTAGAAGTGGTTGAACTCATTGCTTCAGTAAATTTTTGTGGGTGTCATCGCCACCCCAGTTTTACCTTCTTATTCCTAGAGGGTTTCTGGGTCACCAAAATCTCTTGTGTTATGTGTTGATGCATACTTTCATTTAATGATTGTTTACATGTATAACTTGCATGCGTGTTAATTTCAGCTATATGTTATTAAGGGTAGAAAAGGATAAAAATTGGTTACTTCTGATTCACCCCCCTCCCCAACTCTTAGAAGTACTCTTCCCATTTGAACATTCCAATAGTGACATGGTTGAATTCATCCTTTTACCAATACAAAGTGTTACTCTTAGTACTTTCTCACAATATAATTACAACTTCTAATAATAAAGTCAATAATATAATTAAGACTTTCTAGCTGGTCTTTTGTTTTCTTTCCTCTATCTTTTTTTTTGTCTCTATTGTTCGCCCCTTTTGTTGAAGGGTTCTTGGATTTTGGTTGTTTCCTCTAGGATTTCCGATTCATAGCTTCTTTTGGTCACTTAATGCTTATCTATTTCACTCTTTGTAAAAGGTTTCAGGTCATATCAAAACCTTCTTTTACTTAATCAAAACAATTAGTAACCATAAATATCATTTTTATTGTGGTGGTCATAGTTGAGTAATGGCTACATGAGGTCCCATAATGCATCTCATACAGATCCTATTAGATAACTAAGAGGGGGGTTAATTAGTTATGTCCAACTATCCTATATTCCTTTTATAGATTTTTAGTACCATAAAACATCATAAACATTATCAACAGTCACTCGGTGTAACCATCTAACTTATCACATAACTCTTTGTATCACTTCATTCCAATTTGTTAACTTATTGTTCTTTACATTATTGAGTGTTAGTAAAATAACTTAGTTATAACCTTGTAGATATGTAGTTATTACCAAGTTTTAGTAAAAAGTAAAATATGTAAAGAAACTTGTAATACAAATAGCATTCACACATTTGACACCATGATTTTAACATGGAAAACCTATGAAGGAAAAAAACACCTGGGACCAACAACCCAAAAATATTCACTCTTCTGAAGTGAGATCTACTAGGAGCCAACCTTGTTAAAGGTTACACATACATTTTTAATGTGGCCTTCTTAGAGAATTTCACCAAAAGATCATCTAGACCTTATCAGTCCTTAATCTTGTATAATAAGTGTCTTTCTCAAAAGGACTTACAAACACCACTAATCGATATTACTATATAGGATTTCATAGACTTGTTAGGTCTACTTAGTTTTTGAGAATTTTTCTACAATGATTAGAAAGTAATAGTAGAAATGATCTGTTAAGAATAAAAACTACCTTTTCTTATGTTCAAGCTTCTGGGTGAGATTGTGTGAGGTTTTTTAAGCATCAACATTTCAGATCATACTCAATGATCCATCATTAGGATGATAGTGAGAGATCTAAGAATGTCATTGTAGCTCTATCACTATCTTCTTGATGATGGATCATTGAGTATGATCCAAAACATTAATGCTAAAAAAGCCTCACACAATCTCACCCAGAAGCTTGAACATAATATCATGGACTGTGAAAATTTGTTGCAATTAACTACCTTTTCTTGTTAATATCTTTGTTCTATTCTTGTCCTTGTTTGATTTATTTTCTCTATTCTCTTTACAAGCAAAATTGCTCCTTCACTTTATACTAAATATGTTCCTCTCTTTCCTCTTCTCTACTCAATTCACCTTGTTATGTTCTTCTCAATACTTCGCATTCACAACAATATCAACAACTTAAGAAAAAAAGTCAACAACAAGATCAACAATAAAAATTGTCTTGATCTCCTCCTTAAATAGTCATATCTAAGCTTCTAGATTCTTCCATCTATTGTCACTTAATCACAATCATCAATCTTAGATTCAATGTAATTAACAACATAGAAACTATAAATTTACATAGAATTTTGTGCTCATCCTTTTATTTCTTAAATTTCCATCATCAAATCTTTATTTAATTTTCCCAATCATTGATCTTATAGTAAGCTTCAAGACTCGTGCCTTAGACCATCTCAAACTTTCCAAATTTCATTTCAAGTCAGCCTTAGATTCTAATTTTCCAAACTTGCTATTGCAGTTGTTACTCGATAAACACAACATTCACTTGGGTAATATAGAAATTTGTTAATACCATACTCACTTGGAAAATATTGAATTTCCATTTTACTTTTCCAATCATTTGAAAAACATTGTAGTCACTCAACAAATATAGTCTTCCTTCATTAACCTTGTTTCTTAGTTAAGCTTATGTTCTTCATTACATTGAAGCAATATATGATTGTGAAAAAATCAAACCAATATTACAGTATTAGTGTCTAACTCATTCAAGTAACCATTTAATATCATACTTATCAATATTTTCTTCATCATACTTTCTTCAAATCCTCTTCATCAATCAAATGATATGGTACTCTACTAAGTTAGCATAATGTCTAGCCAACTAAGACTTTGACATCAATGACAATATAACAACTGATATGACTCTTTTATATATATTCATAACATTACCAATTACATTATTAATTTGGGCTAAAAATCTCCCCTTTTGAAATTGATAGCAACACATAACGTATGATTTTACATTACATAAGATAATCAAATGTATGCATTGTCAAAAATACAACATTTTAGGCACTCTTTGTCTTCAACTGGTTCTCCACACTAGATTCCTTCATTAGATGTACTTAGTTTGTATCTCTAGCAGCAACAACAATATTTTAAAACATATATCCCCCTAATACTGTTAGGAACCTGTGTGTTCCTTCTGTTTATTTTGTTAGAGTAGTGTTGTTGGACGCATATGCTTTGTAAGTCGTCCCGTGAGTATATTTTATTATCCCACATGCATAGGTAGTATTACTTTTCTAGATCGTACCCAGTATATAAGAATAGGTTGAGGCCCTTGATGGGTACGGACGAATTTATTGTATTGAGCTTGCTCAAAGGAGGTTACCCCCTCGAAGTGGCCTGCGATCAGTAGATTCATTCTGAGTTCTGCTATCACTTTGTATTCTGTTATTTCGAGCATTCGCACGATATTGCTATAAGGAGGTTCTTCACATCTGGTATCAGAGCACTCTCTTGGGCTCGCTGGGTGGAAATTACATCAAATTTTTTTTTCTGTCGTGGCCTTCAGGTTCCTCACTTCTAATATCTCTTGTTATTGCAATAACTCTTTTCAGTTGTTCTGTCTGTGAGTGAATACTTCCGCAGAACGTCTGCAATATCATTTCGCATACTTCCTTCCTTGGCGACCCAACCCCAAATTTTACATATCAAAGCCCTAAATCCCTCATTTATCTAATTTTAGGGTTTGCCCTATCTTTTTCACCTCTCATCCACTCGCCACCAAACTGAGCCACAAGATTCGATTCCTCATTTTGCTCCCTTATCCCTCTTGGACTGTTCGCCTCATTTCGCCTCCCTACCCTTGAAACCCTCATTTTTCTTTTTCCCTTGTCCCTAGGTAGTCTCCCACCACCCGTCGAACACCCATTTCCTATATGAGTTTTACCCAAATCCAAGTTTGCCGTAACTAAAAAAGTTTTTGTTTCTCATCTTCTACCCATTCCAAAAAAAAAAAAAAAAAAAAAAAAAAAAAACCCTTGTTTTATGGTTGTTACGCGTACAGGAGCAAAAATCATGGAAGAGGAAATTGCATCCCTCAAAACCAAACTTCAAGATCTGGATGACAAAATTCTGGGTCTTAACTTTCAGCAGTCAGCCATGAGCCGAAACCATTCAGGAGATACTGGGTCCTCTTCTGGCAATTTCCGTGGCCCAAAGCTTGATTTTCCACGCTTCGATGGTTCTGATCCGACTGGATGGATCTATAGGGCAGAGCAGTATTTTAGCTTGCATAATACTTTGGATAACCACAAAGTCCCCCTTGCATCTTTTCATTTGGAACATGAAGCTCTTCAATGGTTCCGTTGGTACATCAAGGCTAATGTAGGCCCAACGTGGAGCGAATTGTGCACCCTCATTTTGGAGCGCTTTGGCCCTAGTTCCTTTGATGATTTCACAGGAGCACTCACTAAACTGCGTCAAACAGGCACTGTAAGAGAATACCAGACAG
Source organism: Cupressus sempervirens (assembly GCA_028749045.1). Classification (NCBI taxonomy): domain Eukaryota; kingdom Viridiplantae; phylum Streptophyta; class Pinopsida; order Cupressales; family Cupressaceae; genus Cupressus; species Cupressus sempervirens. The sequence continues at coordinate 316,150,180 of CM053783.1, forward strand.
AGTTTGAAAAATTAGCTAATCACACAGAGGGCTTGTCTGATGAATTCTTCCGTAGTTGTTTTGTCAGTGGTCTGAAGGATGCACTTCGCTCAGAAGTCAAAATGTTTCGACCTACTACAATGATGGAAGCCCTTGGGTTGGCTAAGTTAGCGGAAGACAAGATTAGTGCTCTACAACGCTCCAGATCTAATTTTGTTCCATTCAGAAATACAGGTTCTCACAACCCTCCAGTCATACCAGCTCCCAGAACTACTCCGATCAAGCACTTGTCTGACACAGAGATGCGAGTCAGGCAAGACAAAGGGCTTTGTTATAATTGTGATGAGAAATGGTCTCGGGGCCATAGATGTGTTCAGCAAAAGCTCTATCTCTTGGATGTGGATTCTCCACCGGAACTGGAAGAATATGTAGATGCTCAGGAAACAGTGGATGATGAGGTTGAGCCTCACCAGCCTGAACCTCCTTCACCAGACGCTCCACCAGAGATATCTGTCCATGCTTTGGCAGGAGTCACTACTCCACAAACCATGCGGGTCCAGGGTTTCTTCAAGAAGATCCCTCTTACTATACTCATTGATTCTGGTAGCACTCATAACTTCATTGATCCACGAATAGCCAAACAGGCTGATTGCTTTATCCATCCCTGCTCTAGCTTTGAAGTCATGATTGCCAATGGGGGCACTTTACCTTGTAAAGGGAAATGTCGCAATGTGCGTCTCTCTATTGGAGATTATAACATGCGCTCTGACATGTTTGCCTTACCCTTAGGTGGCTGTGATGTGGTTTTGGGTGCCCAATGGTTACACACTCTTGGCCCCATTCTCTGGGATTTTGCTGAACTTTGGATGCAGTTTTCAGCCGAGGGGCACCAACACACTTTGAAAGGCTTACAACCAGGGTCTCTCAGCATCATCAGTTCACACCGTATGGAAAAACTTCTTAAGAAGAATTCACATGGTGTCATCGCTCAGCTCCATTCCATTCAGATGCAGCCATCAGCAGTCTCTAGCACTCCTGCCGATCTCCAACACATTTTGGACAAGTATTCTGGTATATTTGCTGAACCTGTGGGATTACCTCCTTCTCGTCCAGAGGACCACCGTATTCAGCTCCTTCCTGGCAGTGTTCCGCCCAACATCAGGCCCTACCGCTACCCATTTCATCAGAAGACCGAAATCGAGCTACTTGTCCGTGACTTACTGAAGCAAGGTATTATTCGCCCTAGTACCAGTTCCTTTTCTTCTCCAGTTCTGCTTGTTCGCAAAAAAGATGGGTCATGGCGACTCTGCATTGATTTTCGAGCACTTAATCATCTCACTATAAAGGACAAGTTTCCCATTCCAGTTGTTGATGAACTTCTTGATGAACTTCATGGGGCTCATTTTTTCTCCAAGTTAGATCTTCGTTCTGGGTATCATCAAATTCGGGTTCATGAGGAGGATATACCTAAAACTGCCTTCCGCACACATGATGGTCACTATGAATTTTTAGTCATGCCCTTCGGCCTCACGAATGCTCCTTCAACATTTCAGGCAGTGATGAATAACATATTTCGACCATACCTCCGGAAATTCATTCTAGTCTTCTTTGATGATATCCTCATATATAGCAAAACTTGGGCTGAGCATCTCCATCATCTGGAGCTTGTCTTGCAACTTCTCTCTGATCATCAACTCTGTGCAAAACTATCTAAATGTGTGTTTGGCCAGGAGGAAGTGGAGTATCTCGGGCATATTGTTGCACACCATGGAGTGCGGGTGGATCCTACAAAAATAGATGCCATGAAAACTTGGCCGCATCCTAAAACTCTCAAGAGCCTTCGGGGTTTTTTGGGGTTGACTGGCTACTACCGCAAGTTTGTCAAAGATTACGGGAAAATTGCAGCACCATTGACAGCTCTGTTAAAAAAGGATGCCTTCTCCTGGACCCCTGTTGCTGAGACTGCATTTGAACAACTGAAACAGGCTATGTGCAGTACACCTGTTCTCGCGATGCCAGATTTTTCCAAACCCTTCACTATTGAGAGTGATGCTTGCGGCAATGGATTGGGTGCTGTTCTCCTGCAAGATGACCATCCTATTGCGTTCACTAGCAAAGCCCTCTCTGGTAAGAATCTAGCCCTCTCTACTTATGAAAAAGAAATGATGGCTATTTTGCATGCTGTACAGAAGTGGCGGCCATACCTCTTAGGGAGTCATTTTTGCATCAGAACCGATCACCAAAGTCTGAAATACTTCCTGGAACAACGGGTATCCTCTCCTACACAACAGAAATGGGTCAGCAAACTCATGGGGTATGATTATGAGATCACCTACAAGAAGGGTAAGGAGAATATTGTGGCAGATGCTCTTTCTCGCACATTTGATAATCAAGCTTCCCTTTCCGCTATTTCTATGCCCATTCCCAATTGGTTAGCGTCTGTTCAGCAGGGCTATGACAGTGACTCTTCTTTATCTCAAATCATTCACCAGCTAGCCAATAATCCTTCTGCTATACCACATTACTCTTGGGATGGTGCTTCTCTTCGATACAAGGGTCGGCTAGTGCTTCCTCAGAACCCAGCTCTACATCAGGCTATTTTTTATGAACTCCATGCTTCTCCTTCAGCAGGGCACTCAGGCTTCCTCAAAACTTATGAGCGAGCAAGGAGAAACTTCTTTTGGAAAGGGATGAAACAGACGATTCAACAGATGGTGGCTGAATGTGATACTTGCCAACGCCACAAGGGTGAAACGACCCTCCTTCCTGGCTTGCTCGAACCATTGCCCATCCCTACACGGATTTGGACTGATATTTCTATGGATTTCATTGAAGGGCTTCCTAAATCTGGTGGCAAGACAGTGATCTTGGTTGTGGTTGATCGTCTCTCGAAATATAGTCATTTTTGTGCCCTCAGCCACCCCTATACTGCCTCCTCTGTTGCACAAATCTTCATGGACCAGATATTTCGTCTTCATGGACTCCCTTCTTCCATTGTCTCTGATCGTGATGCAACTTTTACCAGTCATTTTTGGACTGAACTGTTTCAAAAAACTGGCACCAAATTGAAGATGAGTTCGGGCTATCACCCACAAACTGATGGTCAAACTGAAATTGTCAATAAATGCTTGGAAACTTATCTTCGTTGCTTTACTTCCGAGCAGCAACATCAGTGGGCCAAGTGGCTCCCTTTAGCTGAATGGTGGTACAATACCTCTTACCACACTGCCTCTAAAATGACTCCATATGAAGCAGTCTATGGTCAGGCACCTCCAGTGCTCCTTCCCTACACTCCCAACAGCTCACCAGTCCAGGCAGTTGACATAGTTCTCCGCAGCAGGGATCAGATTCTTCGTACCTTACAGGATAATCTTCACATGGCCCATAATCGGATGAAACAGCAAGCAGATCAACACCGTTCTGAGCGCTCATTTCAAGTTGGGGATATGGTTTTTCTTCGTCTACAGCCATACAAACAATCCTCCCTAAAGCTGAAAGGGCGTCATAAGCTGGCCCCAAAATTTTATGGGCCTTATAAGGTTCTGCAGAAGATTGGTTCAGTTGCTTATAAATTGGAACTTCCTCCTTCTTCCCGCATTCATCCAGTCTTTCATGTTTCTTGTCTAAAGAAAGTTCTGGGTACCACTGTCAGAGCACAAACTACTCTCCCTGAAATGGATACGGAAGGATCCATTATCCTGGAGCCAGTGGCAATCATTGACCAGCGCACTCGCCAGCTTCGCTCTCGCTCCATCTCTGAGGTCTTGATTCAGTGGCATGGCATGCAACTAGAGGATGCTACCTGGGAACCCCTTCTTCAGATTCAACAACAATTTCCACACCTTAAGCTTTGAGGACAAAGCTTTTTTCTAAGGGAGAGGGGATGTTAGGAACCTGTGTGTTCCTTCTGTTTATTTTGTTAGAGTAGTGTTGTTGGACGCATATGCTTTGTAAGTCGTCCCGTGAGTATATTTTATTATCCCACATGCATAGGTAGTATTACTTTTCTAGATCGTACCCAGTATATAAGAATAGGTTGAGGCCCTTGATGGGTACGGATGAATTTATTGTATTGAGCTTGCTCAAAGGAGGTTACCCCCTCGAAGTGGCCTGCGATCAGTAGATTCATTCTGAGTTCTGCTATCACTTTGTATTCTGTTATTTCGAGCATTCGCACGATATTGCTATAAGGAGGTTCTTCACAAATACATTCTTCTCCCCCTTTGGGTGTATTTCTCCTTATTTGAAGTGTTTACTGATATTATCCCCCTTTGGTAATCTTCTACCTCTTGTGTTTTTCTCACTTCTCCCCCTTTTATAGTAATGCCAAAGGTCATTATAAATTTCAACATAAACTAATAAAACATTGTAGTTATCTTTGTACCTTATATGTATAGTATACATAAATTTCATCACATTCATCTTCACAACTTAAAAAATGCTCCTAAATTGTGAAATTTTGCATCAACTCCACAATGATAATTCAATTCATCCATGAATGGATGTAACATGCATGTTCAACTAGTGAATTTTGGATAGGGACAAGAACCCTAGTTTACCTCTTAGATACTCAAAATTAGGAAATGGCTTGGTAAACGTGTCATCAATTTGTTCCTTAGACTTCACATAGTCAAGTCTCACTTGTTTTTCTTATACTTTCTCTCTCAAATAATGATACTTGATTGATATGTGCTTTATTTTGTCACGAATCATTAGATTTTTGAAATATTTATTTCACTAGTGTTATCACAATAAATAGTATTAGGTTCAGTTACCTCTTCTTGCATTCCTTCCATCAATTTTTGAATTGATACAATATTTTAACAATTGTTGTAGCAACAACATATTTAGCTTTAGCAATAGATCGTGAGATACAACTTTTTTTCTTACTTATTCATATTATCAATCTTTCTTCTAAAAAGAAAGCTCCATCACTTTTAATTTTTCTATCATCAACATTACTAAACTAATCAACATCTATGTAGACTTAAAGATTAAATTCATCCTCTTGTTTATACCATAGGCCATAATCCTTAGTTTCTTTGAGATATCTGGATATCCTTTTGATGATAGTCATGTGAGTCTCCTTTGGATTACATCAAAACCTTGCAACAATTCCAACAAGTGCAATATTTTATCTACTTGAGATCTATAACTTACCTTAGATCTATATTGGGTTTCGTTTACCTCACCAATAGTGTCTTCCTTTGATAATTTTACTCCAATCACCATAGGTGTATTGACTAACTAAGACTCGTCCATCCTCTATGTTTTCAAGATTTCTTTCACATACTTAGACTGAGTCACATATATACCTTTCTTTGTATGATAGACTTGCAAACCAATGAATTTATCTCACCAAAAATTGACATGTCAAATTTTATACTCATTTTCTCAACAAATGTCTTACCCAACATGTCATTTCCTCCAAATATAATATCATCAACAAATATTTCAGTAATAAATACTACATCTTTATATTCACTTTTCAAATATAGATTACTATTTTGACTTGTTCTAGCAGATTCAATCTTAATTAGATAAGAATGTAACCTTTCATACCATGCTCTTAGGGCCTATTTTAATCCATACAATAATTTGTTTAACTTGTAGACTATGTTCTTCTTATTAGGTTCAATGAATCCTTTAGGTTGTTCAATATAGACTTCTTCCTCAAGTATTCCATTAAAAAATGCATATTTGACATCCATTTGATATACTTTGAACTTCTTGTATGTAGCATAAGCTAACAATTTTCTCACACCTTCCAATCTTACAACAGGTACAAAAGTTTCACCAGAATCTATTCTTTCTTCTTATCCATAGCCTTTGCAAACTAATCTTGCCTTGTTCCTTATCACCTCTCCATTCTCATTCATCTTTTTTTTGAAAATCCATTTGGTTCCAATCACATGTTTGTTAGTAGGTATCGATACTAATGTCTAGGCATTTTTGTTCTCAATCTCTTCATTCATAGCATTAACCCAATATTAATTTTCTAATGTAGTCTTTACTATTCTTGGTTCAAAATCGACAATCAAACAAGTATTGTCTCTCAACTTACTTCGTATTTGTACTCCAACACTTCTACCTCCAATTATCTATTTAGGTGAATGATTCTTTCTCACATATTTTTTCAAAACATGTTCAGTCCTTTGATTTTCAACATTTAATTCACTTGGTAGAGGTAGGTTTGGTTTTGTGCTTAGGTTGAACTCTTTGGTGCTTGAGCAGAGCATTATGTAAATCAAGTAGTACTGTATGGTTCTCAGTAGCTCTCAACTATAACTCAAGTAAAGTGTCAAGTGCTTCTTCATAGACATATAAAAACTTGTTGTACTCTTCATGTTCCTTATTTTATTGCACATTAGTGCTCTTTGCAAACTCATCAAATCTTACATTTGCACTTTTAATCATCTTGTTAGTTGTTGTGTTCAAACATTTATAATCTTTTCTCCTAGATGAATAACCAAGGAATATATCTTCATCTCCTTTAAAATTAAATTTACCATCCCTTCTATCTTTGTGAATATAACACCTACTTCCAAATTTTTTGAAATAACTTACATTTGGTGTTTGATTATACCAAATTTCATAAGGCATCTTTTTTGTTCCTTTCTTCAATTGAACTCATTTGAGTGTGTAAATAGTAGTGCTAATTTCTTCTCTCTAAAATATCTGAGAAACTTCCTTCACAATCATCAAATTCCTTGCACAATCCACAATTGACTTATTTCTCCTTTTAGTAATCTCATTATTTTGTGTCATCCTTGGTGCAAATAAGTGTCTTCTAACACCATTCTCAGCACAAAATTTAGTGAATTCAACAGACATAAACTCACCACCTCTGTTAGATTTTGAACATTTCAAAGATTTATTAGTTTCCTTTTCAAATCTAGCTTTATACCACTTGAACATATCAAAAGGATGTGTTTTCTTTAATAATCATCAACAAACAATATGAAGTATCTATCACCATAGTAACTATAACCACTAATTGGGCCACACATATCAATATGTACTGATTCTAGGATACCATTTGAAGTTGTGTTTTTCTTGAAAAACTTGGCTTTTTCATCTTACCAAGATGACAATCTTTACACATAACATTCTCTAGTTTTTGTAGATTTGGTAACCCTCTAACTCTTTTCTTTCTTCTATTTTTCACCATGCTCTCAAAATTTACATGACACAACCTTTTGTGCCATAACCACACATTCTCAATTCTAGCAAGTAAGCATGTCTCAACATTAGGATAAAGATAGAATAAGTTTCTTTTTTGTTTTCATTCCCATTCCAATCATATTACCTTCATCATCAAATATCTTGACCTTTCTATCTTGAAATTCCAGGTTATGACCTAAGTTGTTCAACTGTGTAACTCTCAAAAGATTATATTTAAGTCCTTGAACCCAATATGCATCATCAAACCCAGTCTTATCCTTCAATATTAGTGATCCTTTACCCTTCACTGGGCATGGAACATCATTATCTAGCTTAAAGATTTCACCATCATCAATTTCTTCAAATTTATCAAACTTACTTAGATCAACATTTGAATCTTCCTTGATTGCAACATAATCCATTTCAACTACTTCTTTGTCATCATTAGAATTGGACTCAGTATGCTTCGTAAGAATGATTAGAATAACTTGGGGGGGGGTGTGGGTGAATCAATTATCCTTAGGTCCATGTCTTCCAATTCAACTTTTAACAACTTCAAACAACTTTTTCAAACTTATAAATCTACTTAGCTAATATAGAAACTCATCAATAATTCAACTTATTCATATTGTCACTAACTCTTTTTTTAGTATATTTCAAGTAATAAAAACATATAATAGTAAATATCATGAAACATGAAAACAAAATTCACACATGTATGACACCAAGACTTAACATGGAAACCCAATTTGAAAATAAAACAACAAGTAACATGCTACCACTTTTCACTCTTCTAAAGTGAGCTTGGTTAAGAGCTTATCATATTCGGTGTGACCCTATTAAAGGATTTAATCACCCTTTTAGAGTGGTCTTGTTAGAGATCTTTAGAATATTTCATTAGAATGTCACCTTGATTAAAGGAATTACAGTATGACTATTAGGCCAACCTTTATTAAAGGGTTTTACTATCACAATGGTTAGAAATTAACAACTAGGTTGATTTGATAAAATACAACTCACAATTCAAATTTAGATCTCCATTTGGCTCATTCCTAGTTCATTGACTAGACTTCATCACATTCTCCATCCCTAATCTACTTAGCAACTCTTCAAACAATCTTGCTTCACCAATTTCTCACTTTCCTGTACAACTTTGTTCTTCAATTATTTTCCATAAATTCATTAGACCAACAACCAAAAAATCATCTCTTACGTCTCCTTAAATTGATAGGTTTAATCTTTTTGCACTTAAACATAATCATAGATCTTAGGGTTTGATCAAATTCATTAAAAATGTTCATCATTTTTTCCTTCATCTTCTTTCTTGAAACTTTTAGAAACTTCTCATTCAATCCTTTTCCTAGATCTCTCAAAAAACTAAATTCATGCATTAAATACACCATCTCATCAATCTTTATCTTTTATGCATTTTGAACAATCCATAAATTCAACTATGTCAGTCTCAAATCTTGATTCTTTCAAAAACTATTAATTTTCTAACACTTGGTCATCACTATATTCTCCAGCTTGGTCATTACTAGGTATCTCAATCTTTCTCAACTTACACTAGCTCACTTGGTTAACTTTGTGCTCAATCGCTACTACCATTTCTCTTAATTTCTCTCGACCATTACTGTCACTCGATTAACACTGTTTTGCTTGGCTATAAGTTAAGTTCCTTATTCTTCTACTTAGTAATGCTTAACTTCTTCATTGACTACAAAATACTAGATCAAACTTGTTTTTTTTTCTTATCCTCAATCATTACTTCCTCACTTCATACAATGATCAAACAACACATTATCTTGTCAAATACTAACTAATCAAGTTCTCATTGTAATTTCATCGTACTTGCTCCTCTTTACTCAATAACTCTACTAGTTCATTTAGTTATCTCTCTTTTCAAATCCTCTTCATCAATCAACTGATATAGTACTCTACACTATTATCAAATATCTTACCAATAAGCTTTGACATCAATGACAATATAACAATTGTTCCAATTGTAGTTTTTAACAATCTCCCTCTTTGGCATTGATGGAAACACCTTTAGTTACCATGCAATGTAAAAAATATTCACTGAACTTTCAATATCAACTCCCTTTGTGTTAAATATCATATCTTTATTAATATCCTTAGTTTTATTTTGATTCTCATCCCTACAATCTCTAATATGCTATCTCTCTTTGCTTCTTCCTTACACTTCTCCCTTTATTGTACCAATTGTATTAGCTCCCTCTCTTGCATATTTCTCATGATGGTAACATAACACATCTTCATAGATTGGATGGTAACTTAGCACATATCTCCCTCTTTGAAAATAATGCCAAAGACATCATCCTTCTTTATCACTTTCTATACTAACTAGTCTTTGAGTAATCTCTCCCTCTTTCATGCTTTTCCATGTTTATCTCACCATGTAATAACTTGCAACTTCATCAACTCATACTATTATCCTTCTTTTCACATCTTTAGGTAGCTCCTAAAGTGTGACCTCATGCATTAATTTGTAAGATATTTTGATCATAAGAATTGATGCAATGTTGCATCTCTTCTTAGTTTTCTTTAGATAGGGGAATGCCTCCTATCTTACCTCTTAGATACACAAATGAATCCTTAGGTAGTGCCTTAGTGACTATATCAAAAAAATTTCCCTTTGTATTCACATATTCTAGTCTTACTTCTTTGTCTTGCACTAATTCCATGAAGTAATGATACTTAATTAAAATATACTTTCTCTTTGTGTGCATCACGAGATTCTTGGATGTGTTTATAGAACTTGTATTATCACAATATATCACCACAGGTTCAATAATCTCTTCCTTCATACCTTCCAATGATTGCTTGATTCACACAATGTTTGAATAATTAATTTCTACTACAACATATCCATCTTTTGTTGTGGATTGAGAAATATAATTTTTCTTCTTAATTGTCCATGAAATCAATCTCTTTCCTAGAAATAAAGTGCATCCACTTGTACTCTTGCTATCATCAATGTTTCTATCCCAATCAACATCTATGTAAACTTTCAACTTAAACTTTTTATTCTTCTTGTACCATAACCATAGTCTTCTATACCTTTCAAATATCTCAATATCTTTTTCACAAACATCATGTGATTCTCCTTAGAATTGGTAGAAAAACTTGCAGCAATTCCAACAACTAATGCACAAGTCTGCTATGAACAAAATATTGTAATTTTTCAATCATTGACCTATACAATATCTGATTTACTTTAGTAGAATCATCACTCTTTAAATTTTTATGTATATTAGCCATAGGTATTCCAACTAGTCTTGAATCTTTTGTTTTAATGGTTTTTAATATCTCCTTGATATACTTCAATTGTGTAATGTATATGCCTCCTCTCATTTGATAGACTTACAAGCCAACAAAGAATTTTATATCTCTAAACATTCACATCTCAAATTCTTTTCTCATATCATTAGAAAATGGTTTTCATAATATATCATTTCCTCCAAATATGATATCATGAACAAATATTTCAGCTAGCAATATCTTATCCTTTTATTCACTCTTCAAGTACAAATTGCTATAATCATTAGTTCTTGCAAAACCGATTTTCACCAAATATGTATGTAACCTTTCATACCATGCTCTAGGATCTTGTTTTAAATAATACAATTCATTTTCCAACTTACAAACCATATTAACCTTTCATACCATGCTCTAGGGTCAACAAATACTTTAGGTTTTTCAATGTATACTTCTTCTTCCAATATTGCATTCAAAAATATAGATTTGACATCCATTTGATATACCTTGAATCCTTTTTAAGTAGCATATGCAAGCAATGTTTTTACTCCTTGCAACTTTTCACTTGGGGAAAATGTCTCTCCATAGTCAATTCCTTCCTCTTATGCATATCGCTTACAAACCAATCTTGCTTTGTTCCTTGTGACTTCACCTTTCTGATTTAACTTGCTTCTAAATACCCACTTGGTTCCAATCATATTATTATCCTTTAGCCTTGTTACTAGTTGTTGATCTCCAAGTCATGTTCCCTATTAGTGTCAAACACTTAGTCATTTCCTAGGCATAGTTGGTTGATCATCACTACGATTGAAGGCTAGATGATCTTATGGACTTATTTACATCTAAGTGCAAGTCAAGAAAGTTTTAGGTTATCAAGCACCCTAGTATGGAATGAGTGAAATTTTATGCCAAGTCAATCAAAAGTCAACAAACATCGAGAAAAGTAGAGTTAGTTTATGCCAAGTTTCACAGGTAGTGATCAACATACAAAATTTAAGTGACAAAATGAATATCAATTGTGACTTAGTGTCAAGGTATTAAGGTTCTAAGTAAACTAGTTTTGTTATATGTGTTTATGATGGCACAAACACTTATGTAAACCATTTTTAGCTGACCTTAATACATGATTTGAAGATTTTAGAGATGGCTAAGGATTTTTTTGAGCATTTTCTTAGAGATCATTGATCCCTATGCAAGGTGATCAACCAATTAGAAAATTGGAAGGAATAATTGGCAAAAGAGATAAATCTAGATTGTTGATCATGATCTAGAACCTTCTCTAGATGGTTATTCAAGGAGGGTTCATAACCCTAAATCAGTGTGTATGTGCATGAGAAATGAAGGAAAGATTGATGAGTCAAGTAAATGAGAGAAGGAAGGCTATGTTTGATGATTAGAAGAAAAGATCAGACAAAGCAACCTAGAAGTGAAGGACAAAACAAAGTATATCAGATAAGGAGATCATATCATAACTAAAAAGAGGAGATATTTATCTAGCATCAGAGTACTAACTGAAAGGTTAGGTACTGGTACATTCTAGCAAGCGAATCAGGATAAATCTCTTAACAAATTAATTCTAGCAACCCTATCTAAATACCCTAACAAAGTGTTTACTGAGTTGTAATTTTAAATCCTTTATTCATGGTAGACTGAATAAGTCTTGTAATCTCTTAGCAAGGAAGAGTCCTCATAGGGTAGATCACCAAAAGTGATCAAACATTGTAGCCTTAATAGGAACACTTTATTGTTGTAGTAGTGAAGATTTGTGGGTGTCATCCCCACCCTAATTTTACCTTCACCTTAGAAGGTTTCTATGTAACCAACTTTTGTGTTGTGTGTTTACATTTATTCTCATGTGATGGATAGTTAGATATATTTTAGTTTATGGTTATGTGATTCATGATGCTGATATGAAATGTGTTAATGGTGAATGCATTTGATTTATTTCAAAGAATTAAAAGTTTTATAGATCTTGATTCCCCCTCTCAATATCTTACTTTCATGGTAGAATTCCAATAATTGGTATCATAGCATTGTTCTCTTAGAAGAATTATAACAACTTGAGAGTTGAGATCTTGGAGATGAAGGCTTACAAATTGGGAAAAATCATTAAGAATCATAAACTTGACATCTAAATCACACTGCAACAGCAAGAGAGGAGTTAAGGAGATCCTTAAAGAAAAATAAAGATTTGGCTATTCAAAAAAATGATACACCTAATCAAGGAGAAGACACTATGACAATGGAAATTCTAGTGAAAGTGATGTAGCTATAGAAGACCTATTGGAGAAGAATGAAATTTTGAATGAAGAAGTCAAAGGATTGAAAAGAGAACATGAAATCCAATCAGTAAGACTATGTGAAGTAACTAAATAGAAAAAGAAAGTTGGAGAAGACAAAATTATGGTAGAAGAAGATAAGAGACAAATGGCTACTAGGCTTGATGAAAGGACATATGATGTTAAGAAGCTCACAAACATTCAATTGGACATGATGAATCACCTACTACTTGCAAATCAAGAACTACATAGGAAGGACATAGAGATTTCAAATTTGAGATCACAAAATGATCAACTAAGGAATGAGTTAAGATCTAAAAAGGAACTCACTAAAAGGATGAACAAACCCAATGAAGCTAAAAGATACTTAATAGAATTGACAAGATCACCAAGAACACCTAGTGACACCTCTAGACTAGGATATACCAAGCACATATCATCCACTAAAGAAGAAGAATCATCAAATAATGGAGAATAGAGTAATGCAAAGACAAAACAAAGAAAACCTACATGTCATCACTATGGGAAATTAGGACATACAAAAAATATCTACAAAAGCAATCTTGGTAAGTAGAATCCTAAACCAAATTTTAATGGATATTGTTTTAACTACAAAAAAAGGATACCAAGAACATGAATGTAGGTCAAAGGCTAGCAATAGACTAGTAGCACCTAGATTTGAAGGTAATTGCTATAATTGTCAGAAATATGGACATAGAGCTCAAGAATGCATATCCAAGGTAAAATCCAATTGGACAACCAAAAGGAAAACAAATTCATCCAAACAAGGTAACTCCCATAACTGTAATTACAACACATGGTAGAGTTGTTATTACTATGGTGAATATGGGCATATTGTAGAAAATTATATCAAGACACATTTTAGAGGCAAATCCAAGATTTGGATGAATAAAAGTTAAGTTTGTTATAGTTTTCATAAGATTGGACATGTAAGAAAGAATTACAAGACCCAAGCACCTCACCTATTAATAAATAGAACAAAGGAAAAGATAAAGTTGATGTAGAGAAAACAAGCAATGAGATGACACAAACATGAAGAAAGAAGGTAGAAGCTAGAAGTAGAGGTACCAATGAAGTTGAGGTCACCCATGTGAATAGATTAGGTGATCACACTACCTCTAACTAAGCAATAAGGTATCTAAGGTACTATACATTTGAATGCTACATTTCCCACTAGTTACTAACATAAGATATATTAAAAATTCATATTTGCATGAATTAAGATGCACAAAGACATATTTGAGGAAAGAATAAAGCAAAGATATCATATACATAATTGATGTCGAGCATCAATATAGATTTTTATATGTGACCAAGTATCACTATGTTAGCCAAACTCCCATACAGACCAATTTGATATTTAGACTGAGCTAAAAATGAAAAGGTAATGAAGATTGAGTTATGGTCTTGACCAAGTAATGGAAGGAATGTGTTACAATAACCATGTTTTATGCTGAGCCCAAGATAGTTGTATTTCACCTACCATAGTATGAAGCATTTATTGAAGATCTAATTCGACCGTTCAAATCTATATAGTGAATTTTGAAGATCATTTTTACTCACCAAGTGATTAGAGAACCTATAGAGTGATTCAAATGTGATTGAAAGAGCTATTTGTGTGTTTCTACAACATGTTGTCAAAAAATTACAAAGAGAAGTAAGTAAAGTTTGTGAACCAAATTCTATTATTTTTGTGAAGTTTTTATATTATTTTTAAAACACTAGTTCAAAATGGCATCACCTGCATGTGGAAGTGGACAGGAAGTTTTGAAAGATAGTAATGCATAGATTGTAAGGAACGATCAATGCCCCCCACCAAAATTTAGGGAATATCTAGAGATTGCAATTACTGGTGACACATCTAATGCTTTGTCGTTGATTCCTCCTAGAGTTATCATGGTGCATGAGTGTGGTCATGCTATATGTGCAAGATAGGGGAGATTGGAGATTTTAAACTCAGAAGTGCCTATGAAAAATTGTGTGAGAATGGAATACTAAAAGTGGAGAACAAAATTGTTGCCAAGAAAGGGCTTACTTGTGCCCTATCTTTTCCCAAGGTTTTCAAGGTTGAGTGGATAAAGGTTATTTTGATTAGAGTACAAAACATGAAAATTTGGCTAGAGAATATGATAGTTAAGATAACAATTACAATGATTCATTGAGTGACTACGTACCCTACCCTAGATCAAGTAAAAACCATGCGATACTCAACCATGAACGTTATCAAAGAACAGGCAAAGGCCAAATGGAATGGTAGAGGAATGTCTATAGATGGAATCACTAGTCCTATTATTGAATTCATAGTATGTATGATTGTACACAAATTCTATTAGTTAAAATGACCAAATAGTGTCTCATGCATTATAGTAGACTTGGGGTATAATATTGTGAAGAAGGACCACAATTATGACCTTGTCGAGCTACAACTGATCTAGTGAGTTAAGAATCTTGGAGCCATCAAGAAGGCTAAAAATGCTTCATGAAAGTTTAGATTATTCCTAATGTGTATATTATTCTATGTGAAAATTGCATTCCCTACTATTAGATAAGTTGTGTGGGATAAGACCAAAGTAGTAACCATGCAAACAAATCAATGGTTACATTGAACAATTGGGAGACAATCTTGAAACTATTTTGGATAGATACTTTGATGAGTTTAAAACTAAAATAAAGAGCATAACGAGGATCCCTAAGTCAGTTGTGGATCATTATTATGATGATATTTTCTTCATGGTGGATACTAACTACACCTATGCACAAGCTATATTACCAAGGGTTGCATGGCTAAGGCCTATGCAGTATGAAGTAAACATTGATGAGATATCCACAATGGTGACAACCTTACTATCAAAAGAGATAGATCAAAATACAGAGCCATTCAAAACCTATGAAACTACAAAGATCAAGATGCTTACGCAAACTAAAGTGCCCAAGATGGATCAAAAAAGAGAGAAAATGATTGCAGATCTTGAAGGAAAACTTGGAGAAGGACCTCTATAGATTACTAAAGGAAAAGGGGAAGATGAAAAAAATGATGGAGATGAAGAAGATGAGACAAAAAAAATAATTGGTGGTTTCCAAGCCTAAGACAAAAAATAGAAGAAAATAATGATTGTAGATCGTAAGGTAAAGAGGAATTTGAAGAAAGGTGTTACACCTTAGAGAAGAGTCACAAGACAAGGATATAAGGTAGTATATCTTTCAACTGATGAGAAAAAGAAAGGGACAACAAAGATAACTAAGCCAGTTAAGGAAAAGTCACTGGCAAAGAGGAAATAAGTAACCAAAGGGACCAAACAGAGTCAAAAGAAGAAGCCAAGGCGGAAACTCATAGTTATGCCTAATGATGAAGATGATGAAGGAGAGAGAATTGAACCAGATGATATGAGAAAGTTTCAAATTGTTCCTAGGAAACCTCCTAAAGATATTGATTAGGTTTACAACAATATCATAAATTCAATAGAAATTTTAGGTTTCAAACATGTTACTATGATTCTCTAGAGAGGATTAAAAAAGAAAAAATTGAGAAAGAAGTGCTAGATATGATGATAAAATTTAAAAATATACCTATAAAATTGGGTAGGGAAATCCCTAAAGAATTATACAATAAGATGGATAAAAAGTGGAAATGGCAGATAAGAGAAAGCACATTAGACCAGACTATGCCAGATTTAGGGAAGACACACATGTCTATAGACCAAAAGGATTTTTAAATTAGAATGTTATGCCCAAGTCAAGGGCTTATAAGATTTTGAAAAATAAAATAGAAGATGTAGTGCAAGAAAGCATCTTAGTTTGGAATAATGCATTTGGGTTGTTAGCCCTAACAACAAAAGAAGAAAAGGAGGAGGAAGCATAAGTAGAACTAGAAAATAAAGAAGAAGATGATGAGCTAGATAATCTTGAGGAAATAATAAGGAGAAAGGTAGAGGAGAGTGAACAATAATATGTTGTAACTATTGAAGACATTTATGAGGAGACATCTAGACAAATATTAATGTCTTGACCGAGGAAGAACTCAAGAATGAAACATTCATAAATGCAACCTTAAACACTCCTCTACCAAGCATCAATCTATTGTTGATAAAAATTCATGATTATCCAAGGATTGATAATTCACCATGAATTCAACACATGTTCATTCCATAATCATAGTTGAGGAGAAGGGTCAGCAAGGTGTAAGTGTCAAGGAGCAGGGAAAGGCAATAATTATACTTTTACATCCAATGCCCATGACCAATCTTGTCATTAACAAAGAAGAAGGATAAGAGAAAGAGAAAGTAGATAACTATGTAATTGATGCCTCAAGACCTCACACTGAGGGAGAAAAGGAGGTCAAACCACAAAATTCTAAGGAGTCTTAGAAGTGAAAAGAACAATAGGCAATCCAAGCATTAGTTTAATTGCCTAGTGTTGTGCCCACATCAACTAAAACATCAACTACTACACCTTAACAATAGGTTGTATCCACTTAGAATAAGATTTAAACAATAGGCCAATAGATGTTGAGGTTGAGTGCTTAAGTGATTGCATTTCAAATCACATTTTGAGTGCCAGGACACCAAGGTCAAAAAAGATGAAGAAAAAGGTCAAGTCACTTGGAAATCTAGTGACACTAGAGGAGGTAATTTTAATTCCTAAATATGACCTTGAGATAATAAAATTTGACAAAATGAAAATATTACAAGAGCTATTGAAGAGGAAAACAAATATAGAGAAACTAAGAAGAGAACATCAGTAAAGGTAGGTATTGCATCAAATAAAAGACATTTTTGTTGATGCATTTGAGATTCATAATGTTAATGAGAAGACACCTATGATAGATCAATTAGTTCATATTTTTGAGAAATTCAACAATGATGATAATGAGGAAAATGAAAAGCTCATGAGATGGTCTGAAAATAAATTTGAGACCAAAGTTTTGGAGAAAGTTTCAACAGAAATCGCTATTAAATAGGTTGAACTTTCACCTTTGTACATATTTTAGAAAAGTTATACAAAATGTGCATTCTTTATATAAGAATATTTGTGTTGTTGAGCTCTTCATTAAGGAGAACCAATAGTATATTGCTAAGATTTAGTTAGATTTGAAGTCAACCAGACATTCTTTGAGCATGGATGCAAGTGCAAGATCCACTCATTTCAACAGATTGACTTTGCACAAGGGAAATTAGTCAAGTTAATGGCTAAAGATTACAACATTAGAGAAAAATTGATCTCTATCTAATCTATGTTGATACCTCATTTACAGGTGATGTAGAAAGAACAAACGATTGTAAAAGATTTAGTTTAGAGAGATTCACATCTCTCAACAATAGATAGTTTAGTGGATCTAGTTGCTCACCTACAGATCAAGATACAAGTTTTGGAATCTGTAAAATCCAATTGAGATCACACATTGGCTATGATTTTAGAGATTCATAAACCATTTATGGATGAATATTTTTAATTTACCCCAACAATCCCAAAGCCATAAGTGACAAAAACAAGGGAAAATAGTAATCATGTCATATATTCAAAGGGAAAACAAGAAGGAAGGAAATAGGAAAAAATGAAGTTGAAAGATCAAAGGTATGACAATGTAATATTACTCATTTTTGGAGACATGCATATATGATGTATATAGACCAAGTCATAGTCTAAGGGGGAGTGTTATTTTGTAATTTTGGATGTACTAATAAGTCATGACAAAATATTTTTTCCACTAATGTCAAAGGGGGAGATTATTGATCTCTAAGTCATGTCATATATTCAAAGGGAAAACAAGAAGGAAGGAAATAGGAAAAAATGAAGCTGAAAGATCAAAGGTACGACAATGTAATGTTACTCATTTTTGGAGACATGCATATATGATGTATATAGACCAAGTCATAGTCTAAGGGGGAGTGCTATTTTGTAATTTTGAATGTACTAATAAGTCATGACAAAATATATTTTCCACTAATGTCAAAGGGGGAGATTATTGATCTCTTATTGTTGGAAATGATTGAAAAGATCATGAATGAAAAATAGTAATCATGTCATATATTCAAAGGGAAAACAAGAAGGAAGGAAATAGGAAAAAATGAAGCTGAAAGATCAAAGGTATGACAATGTAATATAACTCATTTTTGGAGACATGCATATATGATGTATATAGACCAAGTCATAGTCTAAAGGGGAGTGCTATTTTGTAATTTTGAATGTACTAATAAGTCATGACAAAATAATTTTTCCACTCATGTCAAAGGGGGAGATTATTGATCTCTTATTGTTGGAAATGATTGAAAAGATCATGAATGAAGAATAATGAAACTGGTAAAGAATTTTTTCGATCATTGTTTTGTCATTGATGTCAAACTTGCCACTTGTAGGAATGACAATTGCTTTAGTGATCCAAGTACTATCAATCGGTTGATTGACAAGGAGGTGGCAATCAATAAGATGTAACTAGAGTAACTAGAGAAAGGTTGAAGTTATGATGTTGTAATGAAGTATAAGGATCAGCTAAGCCATTGATGAAATAGTGTATTGATGACATACTCTAAGACACAAAGGATGGACACACTGAGACACATGATGTGAGGATTAACTAAGTTCTAGTTAGTGCTGAGCAGATTCCTAGTTGAAGCTGAGCAAGTTCAACTTCAGTGTAAGCCGAGTGATTATTCAGATGCCGAGTCACACATAATCCTTTAGGTGTCGAGTGAAGATAAGAAGCTAAGTAACACAAAATTTCTTTAGGTGCCGAGCGCTAGTAAATAACAATAGAAGCCGAGTAACATAGAAGGAGCCGAGCATTAGTAAACCAATGATGCTGAGTTGCTACATTATTTTTTTAGTCAAAGATTCGCTAGATCAGCAATGATAAGTTTGTTACATCAAATTTTGTGAATTAGTTGGATGATAGGGATGATGAGTAGATTCACAGAATTCTATGTAATCCATGCAAACCATTTTCAAGGTGAATGCTAATGGATTTATTATGAAGTTTCTAGAAGAAACAATTTGGAGGGGAAAAAAATACCATTTTCTCAAGAGAAAATTAAGATTTGAGTGAAAAATCGAGAACAAAACTTCTTTATAAGGAGCTACAGGTCAGAGATCAAGTGCGCATGTATGAGAAGGAGTTGGTCATGCAAAGAAGCCAAGAGGAGTAAGAACAGAGCATCAAGACTCTGAATTGATCAAGTGACCAAAGAGAGCATTAGGATAATGAGTGTAAGAACTCAAGGAGATAGATCTTGAAGGGTGAACAAGCTGTCAGCACTGTAAGGGAGGAAAGCCAAGAAAAGAAAGGAACTAAAGAAGTGATCTAAAATCTGCATAGTTAGGGTTGCAAATTTGTATTAGGGAAAAACCCTTCTAATACTTTCTTACCATTGTATTAGATATCAAAACCCTACATTGCTAGGTTAGCTTAACAACTAGGTAAATAAGCCTCAGGAAAAGGATAAAGAGATCCCTAGGAGAAGGACAAAGAGATCCTTAAGAGAAGGATCAAGATATCCTTAGGAGGAGGATAGGAGATCCTTAGAGAGGGATGAAAGATTCTTTTGAGAAGGTGATTGTAAATCCCATGGACTTGGGTGAGCCTAATAGCTCTATGTAAATCCTTTAATAGGGTGACTTTCTAAGTTGAATGTTCTTAAATCCTTTAACAGGGTCACATTTAACAATGTGTTGTAGCGTTTAACAGGGCAGAACATCAGAAGTGGTTGAAATCAATTGCATGGTTATTCAGTGGGTATCACCCCCACCCCAGTTTCACCTTCTTATTCTTGGAGGGTTTCTGTGTCATCAAAATCCTTAGTGTTATGGTGTGATGCATGTTTACTTTTCATGGTTGTTTAATGTTCAATTGCATGAATGATGAGTTCAGTTATGTGCCATTAAGGATTTGTAGAAAAAGTTGTATTGGACATCATTGGACCTTGGATAACCGATTCAACCCCCCCCCTCCCAGTTATTCTAAAGAATTCTAACAGTAATCATGTCATATATTCAAAGGGAAAACAAGAAGGAAGGAAATAGGAAAAAATGAAGCTGAAAGATCAAAGGTATGATAATGTAATATTACTCATTTTTGGAGACATGCATTTATGATGTATATAGACCAAGTCATAGTCTAAGGGGGAGTGCTATTTTGTAATTTTGAATGTACTAATAAGTCATGAAAAAATATTTTTTCCACTAATGTCAAAGGGGAGATTATTGATCTCTAAGTCATGTTGCTTATTAGTGTCAACCACTTAGTCATTTCCTAGGAAGATTTGGTTATTCATCACTATCATTGAGCCAAACAATGAAGGTCAAATAATTATTGACTTATTTATATCTCAATACAAGCTAAGAAATTCTTAGGTTTCTAAGCACCCCAGTATGGACCAAGTGATGGTTTATGTTGAGTCAATTAGAAGTTAGTAGATGTCGAGAAAAGTAGAGTTAGTTCATGCTAAGTTTCACAAACAATGCCAAGAATATAGAAGTTGAGTGACATCATAAATATCAGTTGTGACTGAGTTTCAAGGTATTCAAGTGTTGAGTAAACCAGTTTTTGTTGTATTTTTTGTGATGGCACAAACACTTGTAAACAATTTTGGTCAACTTCTATATGTGATTTAAAGATTGTAGTGATAGCTAAGGAGTTTTTAATGCATTTTGTCAGATATCATTGATCCCTATGCGAGGTGATCAAACAATTAGAAAATTGGAAGGACTAAGAGGAAAAATGGAGAATCTAGATCATTGATCATGATCTAGAACCATCTCTAGATGGTTATTTAAGGAGGGTTCATAACCCTAAATTAGTGTATATGTGTGTGAGAGATGAAGGAGAGATTGAAGTCAAGTATATGAGAAAAGGAAGGTTATGTTTGATGATTAGAAGAAAAGATCAGATAGAGAAACCTAGGAGTGAAGGAAAGAACAAAGTATATCAGATAAGGAGATTAGATCAAAAGTAAAAAAGAGAAGATCCATAATCTGGCATCAGAGTGCTAAATGAAGGATCATGTATTGATACATTCTAGCAAGTGAATCAGAGTAAATCTCGTAACAAAATGGTTCTAAAAAGCCTATTTAAATCTCTTAATAGAGTGCTTACTAAGTTATAAGTTTAATTTCTTTAATCAAGGTCAACTAAATAAGTCATGTAATCTCTTAACAGGGAAGACCCCTCACATGGTAGATCACCAGAAGTGATCAAACATTATAGCCTTAATAGGCACACTTTATTGGTACAGTCCTAAAGATTTTTGGGTGTCATCCCCACCCTAGTTTTATCTTCACCTTGGAGAGTTTCTAGTTAACCAACTTTTGTGTTGTGTGTTCACATTTCTTATCATGTCTATGCATGTGATGGATAATTAGATATATTTCAATTTATAGTTATGTGATTCATGATGATGATATGAGATGGGTTAATGGTGAATGCATGTGATTTATTTCAAAGAGTTAAAAGTTTTATACATCTAGATTCACCCCCCTCTCAGTATCTTAATTCCTCAATAGACTTCCAACAATTATCCATGTTTTTTTCTTCTCTATTTGATCAATTTCCTCATTCATTAATCTTACCCAATATTTATTCTCCAATGCATCTTTAACTATTCTTGGCTCAAACTCATATAAAAAACATGTATCATTCTTCAATTTTTTTATTGTCATGACTCCTAAATCTTTGTCTCCAAAAATTTGATCTTGTGTGTGGTGTCTTCTTACATACTTTGCTAAAATAGGTTTAGATATTATTTCTCCTTATGGTAATTCACTTGGTTCAGACTGCTCATCTACTCTAGATGTTTCCTTCTATAACTTGACTTTCTCTATCTAGTGTTTGGTCTCCTCTCTCTGACTTGACTCATATAACCTAATGCTTGGTACCTTTCTAACACTCAAAAAATTTTCTTTGTTGTTGGTCAGAAGTGCCTACCTATTAATGCTCAATAGTATATTTCTTTGGTTTGGGTAAATTACTTGGTTCTCTTTCATAAATGTATAGACAAATTTTGTATCTTCATGTTTGTTTTTGCATTCTTCTTCATTCTTTTTTGCAAATTCATCAACTCTAACATTTTCACTTTCAACAATCTTGTTAGTGTTAGTATTCAAACACTTGAATGCCTCATTTTTAGTGGAATATTCTAAGAGTATACCTTCATCACTCCTTGCAACAAGATTTATTTTCCTTCCATCTTTCAATATTTAACACTTGCTTCCAAAAACTTTAAAATATTTGACACTAGGTGCATAACCACACCACAATTCAAAAGAGTTTTTTTGGTACCTTTCTTGACTTGAACTCAATTAAGTGTATAGATATAAGTACTTACAACTTCTCTCCAATACTTTTGTGAAACATTATTTTCCATCATCAATGTTCTTGCACACTCCATGATTGATCTATTTCTTCTTTTAACTATCTCATTTTGTGGTGGAGTCCTTGGTAATGTTGATATTTGTCTTTTGATTCCTTTGTCATTGCAAAATGTATTGAACTCCTTTGAAATAAATTTACCTCCTCTATCTAGTCTCAAGAATTTCAAACTTTTACCTATTTCCTTTTCAACTCAATCCAAATACCACTTAAACATATGAAAAGAATCAAATTTTTCTTTAAGAAACATCACAGTAATTATTTTAGAGAAATCATATGTTGGAATACTTTAGAATAACTAAGAGGGGGGAGGGGAAGTGAATAAAGTATCCAAGGTCCAAATGTTCAAATAAAACTTTTCACTACTGCAACTTATTCTTATACATGCATTGACCATTCAATATCTTAAACATATGCATATTGTTGTCCTATGTCAAAAGAACTTTGTAGAAATGTAAACATGCAATACCAAAAAATCAATCACACATTTTGACACAAGGATTTTACATGGAAACCCAATTTGGAAAAAATACCAGTAACATGTTACCAATTTTTACTCTTCTAAAGTGAGCTCTATAAGGAGCCAACCCTGTTAAAGGTTACAATGCACACTGTTAAATGTGACCTAGTCAAAGGATTTCAATCACTCTATTAGGAGTGAGCCTTGTTAGAGGACTTTAGAAAATTCCATTAGAATGTCACCCTATTAAAGGATTTACTAATAATTGTTAGGTCAAGCTTAGTCCAAAGGATTTATCCAGATGGATACAATTGTTAGAGAGTAATAGTAGGACTTGATCTGATAACAATAAGAACACACTTGAAAATTATAGATCTCACATTCAGTCCTCCATTCTACTTGCCATTCATCCTCTTTGTCTATGATAGCTTGTTCACCCTTCATCACCTTGGTCTTTCTTTCTTTGTATGCCAATTGTAGACTCTTCTATTTAGCCACCATCATTAGTAAATTTAGGCTTAAATTTTGATGCAAAAAGGTCAAAATTTCAACAAGAGTAGGTCGATAAGGTGACCAAGCTTGCTGTCAGTCTTTTTTGGTCAATTTTTTGCCACATACATTCTGCGTCAAAATTTTGACTACATAAAGGTGGATTTATTGATGCAAATTTCGTCGATTTCGCTAGTCCAAGCTAAAGTGGTATTTCCTCATTTTCTAGCGTTGCTCGTCAAAATTTTGATGTAAACCTTCATAATTTTGCGTCAAAATTGTGACGAATGCAATTTACATTTCTCCACTGGTGGCATACAAGCGACACCAAAGTGGACCAGTTTTGCGTCAAAATTTTGACAAAAATATTGCATTTGCGTCGAAATTGCAACAAAATCAATTTACATTTCTCTGTCGGTGCCATACAAGTGATGCCAAAGTGGACCAATTTTGCGTCAAAATTTTGACTAAAATATTACATTTGTGTCAAAATTGAGACCAAGATATGTAGAAATTTCAACGAGCTATCCCATTTATTGTAAAAGCTTTGCTCTCATAGGAGCCTTCTAAACTACACAAAACTTGATTCTAAAGTGTAATTGCTCGGTGCATGAGAGTCAGGGTATCATGCACATTTCTACCTCCACACCATTGTTTCATTTGTCACATGCTTTATTTCATACAAAACAATGGGAAGGAGGAAGAAATGTGCATGATATCCTGAGTCTCCACCGAGCAATTATGCTTTACAACTCAAATTTTGTGCAGTTTAAAAGGCTCCTATGAGAGAAAAGCCTTTGCAATAATTGGCATAGCACATCTAAATTTTGGTTCCTGCAGGGAAGAATAAAATTAGGAAAGAATTATTTATCAAGAATGAAAGCCAATAATTTCATCTATTTTTCAAACAGATAAATGTGACAAAAAAAATTACAGTTCTAATCACATCATCATAAGAGCGCATATATAACTATAACTATGTCTAAAACCAACATAATTTACAAATATCCACAATTCAAATATTATCCTTTGATGTTTTGCCTAATGCAAAGTTTTAAGTCAACTATGTTATCACCTTGGATGTAACACCAAACTGTCATTAGGCTAAAGACTGCAACAAGATTTACGATTTACAAATGCAAGGAGAAACACCCAAACAAAGTAGAAAATGACATGAAAAGTTAACAATCTATCAATTAACAATCTAGATGAAATATTTCTAGCAATTGAACTGTACATTATAGAAACAAAAAATTGCCTTAAAATTGACACTTCACCAGTTGTTCATTTGCATCCATAATGGCTTCACAAAAGTTGAAAGCTTACGATTTGTCAAGAACATAAAAGGAACTCGTAGTTCAGCTGCATCAATAAAACTAAAGTAATTCAATTGCATGGTGAGGGCAAGAGACTATCAATATTGATTGTGGAGTTGCAGATAGGTAAGCGATAAACATAAAAAGGTAGTACAAGATTTTAATAGCAATTGTGACCTTCACAGTTTTTCTCAATAGTTTTGGGTCATTAAATTTGATATAAAATTGATAGTAAAATGTGAAAGAGAACACACATAATGTCACATCAAAATAAGTTTACATCCTACATATGAGTATGCATCAAAACTGAATTTTTACCTCCTCAATCTATCTGTATCAATAAAGAAACAAGACGTTTTTGTAATACAAAATTCTTGAACCCTATTTCACTGTAATCTTTCAAACCTGCAAAATAAAACAAAAGCCATAAGAACTAAAATAAAAGGATTTATTTCTAACAAACTATCATAGATGCTTTGTATATACCTTAGGACATGATACAAGCTGTTTCACAAGCAACACTAAACATTCCAATTTTTTTCTCATTTACTAGAGTGATGATAAACTATATGCAAAGCAGAAATAGTGCAGCATAATAGATGATTAGTATCTACAATTTTTAATACTGAAAATTATAAAGAATGTAATACTCACAAGAGTGTCGCTACCTAAGAGAATGCAACCCAAGTTTATCACGATCTCTGCAACATTCATTGCATTGGGAATATCCTACTTATTTGCAAACACCAGTGATACTGCATCTCGTAGTTCATCTTGCAAGAACAAGAAACTTAAATGATAAAAAAAAATTCTACGGATAACATGAAAATAATTGTCAAAAGAATGAGGCCAATTTTACACATAATAACCAAAGTTTCCATGAGAAAGACATAAAATCTTCTTGATCCATTTTCCAATTGTGTTTATATAGTCCTAAAAATTAATTTGATAGTTCTGACTAATTATTGTTGGAAGGATTTTATTTGCTTCATCAAACGAGTGTATATTGTAGTCTTGGCTTCTTGTATTTTTCAAGATAGTATCATTACTCGTCTAGTATTGTTCAATCTGAAAGGATGATATTGATATGTTGTTTTTCTGTAATAGCCAAAACAAGGGGTTGTTAACCCTTACACAAACAAGGGATGAAAGCATAAACATAGGGCATCAACAACACAACAAAATAAACCTTTTCCTATGCACTTGGACAAAAGTCTAAGCAATGCTATTGTTAGGATTGCAACAAAGGCAACCCCACTACAACCTGTCAACAAGGCCCAAGAGTGATTATTTAAGAGTCAGCATTATTAGTAGAATTTTGTTCAAAACAAAAGTGGGAGCAATAACTTCAACGACATAGGCCACAAGGCTAGCGGGCATCACACCTGAAATACGGTCTAAAATCCAAAATTGTGACAAGAATGGAAGCGATAGAAGTCTAGCTTAGATCAACAACATGAGAAGCATCAATATAATCAAAAAAAGTTTCTTCTTCATTAGAAAAAAAGTCCTTAAAAGGAAAATCTAAAACAGAATCAAAAGTTATAATTGTCAAATGGTCATTTTTGATAGCCCTCCATCAAGTGATAGCACCTATCCAACACAAAATGGCAATAATTAGGCATGTATCCTATAGAGATGCAATCTCTAGAACAAAATGGAAAACCCTCATATTCAATGCTTCACCCATGGCCTCTCATAAAACATGATTGAAGTGGAGAGATCTCTATTTCAACTAGAATACAAACATAGAATAGCCCAAAATTGTACTAGATCCATCCAATTTTAGGAACTAGCAAAGGGAGTTTCCAATGTCCTCGGGCAAAACAACTCACAAAACTAAAATGAAGATGAGGAAGGAAAACCCAAACATAACTCACATAGGTATAGCTCAATGTCACCAAACATTAGGGACTTCAAAGAATTAGTCACCCAACGGTGTAAATCTTAGAGGCATTAGAGACTCTAAGAATTTATAGACCATACTTCTGCACTGCTAAAAGTCCATGTTATCACCACAAAATAGGACAAACTTTGCATAAGACTTGATAGCCCAAGCATAGCTCCTTCAACCAAAATTTTAAAAACAATTATCTAGAGCATTTAGTGGGTCTAGAACCACCAACAAGAGAAAATATCCTAGCACCTAGAAGCCTAGCTTAGTGCTACACCAGGAGAGTCAAACCCCAACAAAAACGATCCAATGGATTTCTTCTGATGGGGTATGTTATGAGTATGTTAAGTTCCCCTTTTTCTCCAGAGTGGAAAACATCATGAATTTTGAGTTCAAATCTATGTTATGTAATACTGCTTTACTCATGTCTAGAGACCCTTACAGTATATTTAGAGATACTTATTATATCTACTCTATAATAAATGGTAGTGTAATAGCATACTAGGATCAGAGTTCATAACCCACATCAAAAGTGGTTAGTTACACAAGAAGAAGCATCGAACATGGGACATGAGAAACAAATTTAGATTGATTTTTCCTCTATTATCAAAGGATCATAGTAAGGCACAACACAAATTCTCAAATATAAATAATAGTCAACTGTCATTTTACTTAGATCCCTATGAAAATGTAGCACTGAAATACAATATACATTGGAGTTAGGAATTTGGTTGACAACCAAAATCAATTGAATTGAAATAAGAAACTTCACCAAAGAATCAACTAGATATGTAATTTTAAGCATATTTTGCTACTCAAAATGTTATGACTTCTTCCTTTTTGACCTTAAACTAGTGACATTTTCTAGTTTTACGAGGGGAAACATGATCTCTCCAACTGTTAGTTCTAAATGGTTTCCACCTTAGGCACATAGAGTCTTTGAACTAGATAGATAAAATACACAACCATGCTAAAGACCATGGAAATAGAGGATAACATGGAAAATACCAAACAACAAGTTGGATGATGATGAAGACTACAGTGAAGGTAGAAGATCCCAGACATCATCAATTAATACCAAACTAACAAATGGAGTATACAAACTTGAAAAGATAAGACACCTTATAACTAAATGAAACTCTAGAAGCTACCATCAAATGGCATGACATTGAGTCATTACCAATAAATGAATACAACATAGAGAAGCTACTAGATATGGTATTTCTATTCATTTTTCAAATGAAAGAGTGCAGTAGGTATGCAACCATGACTAAGGAAAGTGAAATTTCACACCATTTGCCATGTTGATGTTGAGATACAGACCTATGCAATCCAATCTCCCAAGGAATAGACAGCACCACGTATCACCATCTTTGCCAAAACAAGATTTTTCATAAAGCGATGTTAGAATATTTACTAAAATGGTCATAGATTATGTTGTTATAGTAAAAGAATACTTTAACTTAAGAAAAAAAACTATACAATATTAAAACATGATATTGTGCTTTAAAAACTAAAAAGGTACCTGTAACGAAGAACTTCATTTCGACTTGCTAATTGGTTGTCACTATTAACTATAAGCTTATCTTTAAAGTTTGAGCTTCACTTGGTTTTGAGAATAGTTAAATATTCTCTACTTAATAGGGCCAACCATGTGAAGGTGAAAGCTCATTTTGCCCCCCCCCCCCCCCCCCCAACCTAACATCACTCTAAATTCCCTATTAACATTTAATAACATTCAATTCATCCATTTTTGAAATATAACATTCAATCATTATAATCACATGATAACATTCATTAACACGTTAAAATTCATAAACACACAACATTCATGAATAATTCAAAAGTAAGTCATTCATGAATAATTCATTAACACAATATTCATTAACAATATTCAAGAGTAATTCATTCATTAATAATCATATCTTTTTTTCTTTCTTGCCGTTTTTTTTTTTTCATAAAATTTCTAAGAGGAATATCAATGTCCTCGTCATCCCCATTAACATTTAATAACATTCAATTCATCCACTTTTGAAATATAACATTCAATCATTATAATCACATGATAACATTCATTAACACATAAAATTCATAAATACAACATTCGTGAATAATTCATTAACACACAACATTCAAGAGTAAGACATTCCTAAATAATTCATTAACACCCAACATTAATGAATAATATTCATTAACACAATATTCATTAACAATATTCACTAGTAAATTTAGGCTTAATTTGCGATGCAAAAAGGTCTCAATTTCGACAAGAGTACGTCGCTAAAGTGACCAAAGTCGTCGTCGCACAAATTTGGTCAATTTTCTGCCACATTCATTTCACGTTGAAATTTTGACTACATAAACGTGGATTTACCGACACAAATTTCGTCGAGTACTCTAGTCAACGTAAACTATTATTTTCTCTTCTGACGTAAACTTGCCCAATTTTTCGTCAAAATTTTGACCAAACACGCTTAGCTTTCAACGTCGGTGCTATACTCGCGACCTAAAAGGTTGCCAATTTGGTGTCTCAATTACGACGAATATTGGTCACAATTGATACCAAAATGTGTCGCAATTGAGACGCGCTGTCCCATTTTTTTTGAAAGCTTTGCTCTCATAGGAGCGTTCAAAACTACACAAAACTTGATTATAAAGCGTAATTGCTTGATGCATGAGAGTCAAGGTATCATGCACATTTCTTCCTCCACACCATTGTTTCGTTCGTCAAATGATTTATTTTATACAAAACAATGGGAAGGAGGAAGAAATGTGCACGATATCATGTTTCCACCGAGCATTTGTGCTTTACAACTCAAATTTTGTGGAGTTTAGAAGGCTCCTATGAGAGAAAAGGCTTTGCAATAATTGGCACAGCGCGTCTAAATTTTGGTTCCTGCAGGGAAGAATAAAATTAGAAAATAATTATTTATCAGGAATGAAAGCCAATAATTTCATCTATTTTTCAAACAGATAAATGTGACAAAAAAACTTGCAGTCCCAATCACATCATCATAAGAGCGCATATATAACTATAA
This sequence comes from Cupressus sempervirens, assembly GCA_028749045.1. Taxonomy (NCBI): domain Eukaryota; kingdom Viridiplantae; phylum Streptophyta; class Pinopsida; order Cupressales; family Cupressaceae; genus Cupressus; species Cupressus sempervirens. The sequence continues at coordinate 316,180,456 of CM053783.1, forward strand.
CTATAACTGTCTAAAACCAACCTAATTTACAAATATCCACAATTCAAATATTATCCCTTGATGTTTTCTTTAATAATGCTCCAATGCCTTAGGGCATTCAGTTAGAAACTTCAAAATTAATGCTATCAAGTTAGATGTCATTTCATAGCCACCAAGGATAAGGTCCATAATAAGATTCAATATCTCTTCATCCATAATGTATATTAATGCTATCAAGTTAGTTGTTGTATTAATAAGATTCAATATCTCTTCATCAATATACCTCTGGTTCTTGATGGAGACGTGCTCTAATCAATAGGAAATGTCATCATGAAGCAGGAGGTGAGGTTGAAGGATTTTATGGAGGCATTCGAAAGTTAATTACAGAGGAAGAGATTTTAGCCTAGAAGAAGTTGTGGCCAAAAGAATCGCTAGAATGATTGATTGTTACATTAGAATTATCTTCATTTAACATTAAAGCTGCATGCATATTGGAATGGCTGACATCATCGTTAAGTGCATTTGATGATAGCACATTTGTTTAGGATATACATAGAGAATGTCAAGAGTGTTGTTGACAACTTTTGTATTTCTTTTGGCTTTTTCATGTTGGTTAGTCTACTAACCCTAACTCATCTCATCTAGGTCATATCAAATCTTGATAAAGGCTAGTTTGCAACAATTTAACTTCTAATAGCTAGTTTGTAAAAGTAGTTAAAATAACTTGTTAGTAATACAATTATCTTCATAAGGAGGTCTAATTTGCATTCTCAGTACAACACTCACCCAAATATGCTTTCAAAAGGTATTTAAACAACAATTAGATCTTGACAAAATTAGATATGAAAGTGGAAATGATAATTAGGTCATGTACCTCTTCTTCATCTCGTTTGCGCTTGTTTTCCTTAACCTTTTCGTGAAGATTTGAAATGTATTTATCAGATATCTCTCGAGAGAAGCTTTCATCACTAATTGCCCTGAATATTCATATCCAATATATTTATAGCTACTACTAGTGTAAGGTACATGATAACTACCTTTAAATTCTCACAATAAGATTAATTCCTGATAGTGGCTCTTTTACATGTATGGTTCCGCATCTTTGAGAAAAGGTATGCAATCCTCCCATTCTGAGGAAGCAACAATTTCCTGAAATGGAAAAATAATATATAACTAATTTATCATTACATAGATAGAAATTCGTTTATGATAAGAATAGAAATTCATTCATATTCAGGATTTTTAATGTACAAAACTCTGTGAAATTTTACTCCAGGTGTAAAAGTAGTAGAGGAAAAAGAGACTGCATTAGAAGGATTTTTTCCAAAATGAATAATGTAAACCTTTAGAGAATAAAGCAAAGTCATGAAATCATCTGCCAACCTTTCCCTCCTTTTTGCTTCTTTCTCTTCCTTTTCCTTTACTTGTTCAATCACTTCTTCAAACACAAGCTACAAGCAATACACAGGATGTCAGTAAGACCTAACAAAATCATATATCCAAAAACAACTTGCATTACTTTCAACATTTGCAATTGTTTCAATTTAACCTAATAAAAATCCATTATCCACTAATGAGAATAGACTAATGCATTTGTGATAGCGATTCACTTCCAGCAACTACTTACCAGTGCAAATGAGTCAAAACATAATATAGCTAATGCAATGATCAAATCAGTTAGGAACCAGAGTCATATGGAACATAAGGATAAGATCCTTGTTTGTATAAATAGTAGTTACTAGGAACATAACAATATGTGACAACATTGTTCAAAGGAAAATACCAAATACTTTTATTGTGAAGTCTTCTGTAGCTGAGACAAAAAATCTAGAAATGTAACCAAAACAAACCTTAAGATTTGTTTAAGATGTAGCAGCCAAATCATATAGTTCCCCAATGGAGGCTTTGAACTTGTCAAGAGTCCATGCTGATGTTACTGCGAGCTGCAATCATTACATCAAAAAGATTACAATATATTTTACATCCAATGGAAAATCTTAAAGCACAAAAGGCACACCTTTCCTAACTCCATAGCATCTTTAATGTTTGATTTGTCCTCCTGGTACTACCAAAGATACATATTCAAAAAATGGTTACATCAAAGGAATCAAACATACATTGCCTTGAGTAATAATGATTGCAAGCCTGATTGTGAAAGTGCAATTAAATCCTGCAATCAAATCATTAAAATATATGCTACTTTCTTACTTGCTTTTTCATCCCTTCTGCAACATCTTCAAAAAAATCCTTGGGTGGTGAACCAGATGTATTTGAAGCAAGCTCTTTGCTTTATGATCCTCTAGTTCTTTTCTTTATCAAAGAATTGGAGGATCATAAAGCAAAGAGCCTGCTTCAAATGAAGTGTGTCTTTGCTGTAAGCAGGCCAGTTGCTTTATGATCCTCTAGGAATCTTTGAAATTCATCTCGGTTTTTACGTTCTTTTTGGTGCAGTTCTTCCTGCATTTAAAAATATTCAAGTCATTCCAATATACAAAAATAAGATAGATGAAAACTATGGAAGCACACTACTCTCTCATTCTAGACAACCTTTTGAATAGTTTGTACTTCCTCCTCCTCCAAATTAGATATAACATGTCAAAATTTTAGGATGTTCTCAGATCATTAGGTATGACAACTTTTGGAAAGATAAGAGTTAGGTGCTCCTGCACCATAGACGGAGATGCTGATGCAAGGTATGATGTTACTGACTTCTTTCTTAGCACCCTAGTCCACCAACTCATACATGAAACCATGGGACAAAAAAGAAAAAATGTTGGATTTAAAAGCTTTTTCAATCGATTATTAGGAGTATGAACGAGGTTTGCATGTTAGATTTGAATGAAGCCCTAATATTCATTCAAAGCCCCCACACCAATATTGGCATGGAGGCTTTGAGTGAAGCCCCTTAGGACCTTCATTCAAAGATTTGGCTTCATTTGAAGCCCCTAAAATTTAGCTTCCCCACTTTCCATGATAGAAGCCAGTTGTTTTACAAGAGTCAAAAATAGTTTGTCCTCCATTGTAGAAGCCACTTGTAATACGCAGTTGTTTCATGCAAATCAGAGTCCATAGAATTTACCATCAATCTCTTTCAATAGCTTAGTCCATCTTATCCACTACACAATAATTCAGAGGAATGTGCCAAGGCATTCCAAATCTTTGCCAATGTATAGACATGTGTCTTAAAATGGACCCACATATAAGATAAGATTCAATGTATATCTGCACGAAATGAAGCTGAATTCTGAAACCATTTAGCTTTCATTTATTTCACTATGGCCCATTTAATTTGCTATATAAATGTCAAAATGCAAGAGATATTGAATTGAGTATAATAAAGTAGAGAGGAACAACCAATGTCTTTGGTAAATGCAGTGAAATTGAAGTGTGTAGCATTTGCTGCACTGCCATTATTACCAACACAAGTATCTCAGTGTGAAAGGAAGAGAAGGCAATCAAGAGGTCAAGTGAGGTATGCATTCAATGTGAGTTCAAGTAAAAGTGTGGAAGTGGAAAGAGAGGAGAGGATTGAGATTGTGGAAGAGATTCTGTCTAGAGAGTGGCCTGAAAGTCTTTCTAAACTCAATTTTGAGGATTTGTCAGTTTACTATGAACCACTTGTCTTCAAAGCTCGGGTAGATTTTGTTATAAATGTTTTTGTTATTATGTATTAAGTTTCAATAGATTCAAATCTAAGATTTCCAAGATGAAAAATTTACAATTTAATTTGATTGTCTCAAATTGCTTTTATCAATTTTTGAAATCACACCCATCATCAGAATTATATAGATCTCAGAAAGTAGAAAAAAATTATGAACTATAATTAATTTTCATGATTCTTAATTCAGATATATAAATCAGAATTGAGGTGTCTATAAGTGTGAGGAAGCCAAAACTTATGGACAAGAGATTTTTCTATTGAATGTTTATGGCAGAAATGATCAAAGGCCCTGTATTTGACAGTCACAGGTTTTTGAAAATTTGTATAAAGTTTTCCCTTTTATCTAATACAAGCTTATGAATTTTGAATCTATTTTAGTAAAAAGAACAGCAATACAGGCATCCACTTTGGCTTCCAATAGAATCCTAGGTGGATCCATTTACCACTCAAATTTATGTTTGCTCACTCTTTAGCTTTTTCCTTGGAGTCAAGATAAATTTTAAAGAAAATATTAATAGATTATATAAATAAATCTTTTAAATTCACATATGTGCTAGTTTTAACATCTGAAAAATTTAGTTAATTTTTTTTACATTTACACTAGCCTATATCTTTTTCATAAGAAATATTTTGGTATTAATTTTATTTTGTAAAGATTTAATTTTTTTCTTATAATATATTACTATAATAAAAATATATTAAAGTAAATATTAATTGACATTGTGGTAAATATTAATAAAAATATATTAAAGTAAATATTACTATAATAAAAATTATGAAGACAAGGCAGATTTTGTGTTGCTGAACAAGAAAGCATATTTCTAACTGAAGTATTGACATAAAAAGTTTAGTAACTATCCTAGAAAGTAATCTTGACGAAAGAGAGCATATTCTTAAAGTAGTGACTTGGTAGAAATCCATTAAAAGTGTCCATTAAAAAACACAATACAGCCTGAATATGTCAGTATATGGCAGAGAGTTTTACATGGCATTCCTGGGATAAATAGAATAGTAGTCAAGCCCTATTCAAGAATGAAAAATCTTGTTATTTTCCAAGGAGAGGACTTCTATCAAGATGAATCATTAAATGTGGAGTGCACTTTGTAACAGACACAAAAGATTGCATGAAAGTTGTGAAAGGGGTGAGAAGATGCTCACTTTTTCCTTGCAGAGTAACAAGTAGTTGGTGTTGTTGTTTCTATTACTGCGAATTATGCAAAGTAGCCAATTGCATTTGATAAGAAACTCAGTGTCAATTCAGACGACATCCATTTCAAAGGAAGAAGACCTGATAAAGATAAGGCTCTTCAAGCCGTAAGGAGATCAAAAGTGTTCAAAATTCTAGAACCCTACATAGTCGAGAGAAGACAGAGTGTGCAAAGTTTCCCCTAATAGTTGAGATCATGAACATAATCCAAATAGGTAGTTCGTGGAAAGTCGCATAGTATGAGTGAAGAATCTAATGAGATGATACACTACATATCATAAAAAATAAGCCCCAAAAAAGAGTTACAGACTACAATCCTTATCCCTAATTATGTAATCTGATCTATGTCGAAAGCTAATCATGTCACTAAACATCTCTTTGACTCCCTAAAATCTCTACCCTTAGTTTCACCATTTTAAGATTTATGTATTCACCCATGTTTTATACAATTTTTTACATTTTTCTATGCAATTTTCCAATCATTCCCTCAACAGACATACCCGTAGTATACGGTAATAAGTTGAAAGATTGACCACATGATGACCATTTTGACTGTGATGTTAAACGATGTCTTGCATGGGCTATATAATTGAGATATTGAATAAGTTTCAAGAAGGTAAATTTTTATTATGGTGTGTGATGTGGTCTTGTTAAATAAAAGATTTGGAAAAAGATGTGCAGTGTAAATGGCATTCAACTATGAGTGTTGTGGCTTGCCACCCAACTCATTTGTTCCCCAATACTATGAGAAGCAATCTCTTCAAAGATTTATGTAATGTTTTTTGGCTTCCTATAAATGCCTATGAAACCATCTAATTCAAGTAAAGTATCAAAAATTCAGAGATAAAAGTTGTTTCTTTGAAAAGTCGTTGTTCTGAATGACCCACTGACCATTTTTATCACTATCTGATATAAATGGTTAGTGATAAAAATGGTACTGTGATCGGTTGGAGTTCCTTCAAAAATGAGAATAAGTGGAATTTTATGCCTATACAAATCAAAACATTGAGCCAACTTTAATTTTATACAATAACCAATTAATATGAATGCACGTAAGCGCATCAATTATTCCCACCTCTGGGCGAATCAGCAAAAAAAAGGCGTTGCCGCCCGCCTGGGCAGGCTTGAATGCCCTACTATTTGCCAGGGGAAGGCCCCTAAAAAGATTATTTCTAACCCTGGGAAACAGATTGGTTGAAACCAACCTAACCTACCCAACTATCGCTAACGGGGGGCCATATCAGTAATCTTCGTTCAAACTATCATAAACCCATCAATTGATGTCAAAGCGTAATACAGTAGAGTGTTTGAAAGCAATTTCAAATGGAAATAGAAATGAAATGCACCCAATACATTATTTTAAAGGAACATTGCAATGGTTTTCATAAATTAGTCTAATGGAATCACATGGAACTCCTCAAAATTTTAGACGTGCCCTCAAAATTTCTACAATCAAATGCACCAAATCAGACGTGCCCTCGCGCCAAGACATGCCCTCACGCCAATGTTGATGGAGACCCTCACGCCAATGTTGATGACCCTCGTGCAATGTTGATGGAGACCCTCGCACCAAAGCTAGATGAAAAGGATCTGTAGTAGAGCCAATGTTGATGGAGACCCTCGCTCATGCCAAAGCCAAATGAACCTCGCGCCAAAGCCAAATGAAATGTTTTGCCCTTTTTTTTTGTTTTATGCTTCCCTGTGTGTTGCAATTCCGACCAAAATAATTGGTCGCAATTGCGACCAACATGGGCTAGTTATTAGAAAAAAACAAAAATTTTCTTTATAACGCGACCAAGCAACCCATTTAAAAAACTTGGTCGCAATTTTTGGTCACAAAATGACCTCAAATGCACTAGTGATTGAAGAGTAAGTCATTCATGAATAATAATTTCTTTTTTGCTCTCTTGTCGTTTCTTTTTTTATATAAAATTTCTAAGAGGAATATCAATTTCCTTGTCATCCCCCTCCTGTACTGGTTTTAACACATGTCTCCTTCTCATCCGTTCAGGAACATCATGAGGCCATTGCACCAAAGGGGGGTCTGCTGCAATAACAAGTACTCCATGAGTTAAATTTGCACCATTTTATATTAGTGAATTACGAGTTTTTATTTAAGTAAAAGAACTATAAATCAATAAATTAATTTAAAAGAACAAAACATAGATTTTCTTTACCTGAATGTGCGACATGATCTACCTGCTGATCAGTCTGAACATCCTCCAGCACTCATTCAACACGACATGATTCTATATCCTCAACACAAAAAGGTTACACCAAGTTCAATTAAAGATGTTAAATTGTATTAATAATTATATAATTAGTTTAAAATAACAAATGAGCACCTCCATCGATAGTACAATGCACATTAGGGGCTTCATGATGTTGTGTATGATCTGTGTCACGATTAATAGGCTGCATTGCAATGTCATGCACATTATTATCAAATAAATTAATGCTCAAGTATTCAATTTCTAATATATATGTTGGCATATTTACCTGTGCACATGATGCAGGAGACTGTTTAGTTGGGGCAATGGAAGTTTGCCGTAGGCATTTAGCCACTGCTAGCCTTGCTTGAAGGCAATTTTTTTGTGTTCTTCTGTGACCTCCAGATTAAAATCAACGCCCTGCATTTTTTTATTAATTAAAAAAATTATTTTCATTTTATAAATCATTTTTCTTTGCAATTCATTTATTGCTACTTACAATGCATGCTTTGATTTTCGAATATCCCCCAAAGCCAAGTCTGTGCTGCCCAACCTTTTCCAGCTTCACCTTTGTTGCCTTTGATGTGTCTTGTAACCTATGAAAAGTTTGAAATATGTTAGATGATATAGATATAAAGATCAGTACTAAATAGTGGATTATTATATGGTATGAAGGTTTTAGCATAAAGTAGCATGTTCCACCAAAAATATGAAAAAAGGGAAGAAATTATAGCATCATACCTTTAATTGACATGTGTAATCATGCTATTTATCCATGGAGTTCATGCTAAGTATTTATCCATATTCTAACATGCCTCTCCATAAAATTACACATCAATTTTGATAGTCTATATTATCCATTGTCACAAAAAGTAAATGATAAGCTAAAAGTTGAAACAACTAGTAGATTTTATAGATTAAATTTTTATCCCTATGTTCCACACTCAAAGTGTTTTTATCCCCAAGGCTGGAACAGGTATAAACTTGAGGGTGAATGTCAAATTTCATATTGTTTTAGTAGCATTCCTTTTTACTCGTAGCTAAAAAGTAAGTATTTTTTTGTTTTCAATTTAAAAGACATCACCTTTGTGCATCAAGTGCTTCTTTAGCCTCCACACTACATGGAACTGATTTTATAAATGGTGGTTGTAACTGAAACAAAATCCCCACTAATTTGCTAAGATAACTAGCAACTAACAAGAACTACCTAGCATTGTTCTAGCAGAAGACTCACGACTTAAGACTTGTCTTAATCTATGTTTATTTTGATTGCTTCTAGCAGTGGAGCACCATTCAAAATGTTTGAGAATATCAGAAACATTACATCATATTTTGGAGGATGTTTTGTATAGTCTACATCCACAAAAAATGATTTCAAAGCTGACACTTGGATAGAAAACTGTTTAGATAAGCTTCAACTATTCTTAAATGTCACACAGTAAAATAAGAATTAAGGATAGAAAAAAATAAAAAGTCAACTTTAACACTTTTATTGTAGAAATTAAGAAAATTACTATGTGATCATGTTTAAGCCATTCGCTTTAATAATGCCACATAATTTTAATCCTATAAATAAGGTATAAGAGTTTAAGAAATAGTAAATTTCATAGAGTGGAAAGAAATAACAGAAATTATCAGCATTATTTATAAGAATGAAATTTGGGTTAGATTTTTCCAAAAAAAAATTCATAACTTTAAATGCTTGCAAACAAATGCTTTCATGCAGAATAAGATAACATAAATGCTTACACTTGTAGGGGACATGGCCAATAATGGAGAATGCATGCACAACTCCTCAAAATAAGGAAAGCATTGTAGAACTTTGACATTAGCAAAATCTTCATCATCATAACAGGTGATTTTCCTGATCGATTTCACTTTTGCAAAATGTTCCAGAAGTTGAGTGTCAGTTTCCAAATAGAGACATTTAGGTAAAAAGAAGCTCACCATTATCTTACTGGGCAAACTGCAATCGATAATTCTAATGCTTTCTAAGAGTGGACAATTCACATCCAGTGTCATATATATATCATTGACATGTCAGAGGGGTGATACAATCAAAAGATCAAAACTAAGTGCTAATCAGAGCACTATCAATATCTCAAGTCTCAAAATGATACATCAAATATACAATGAATCTTATGATCAATATAAAGATACAAAAAGGAACAAAAGATAGCATGGACCTAGCTACAGCCTTCCCCCTCATCACCAAGAGGAGGAGGAGTAACATTTGCACGTGCGGGAGGTACTACACCATCAAAAGCTCAAGCATAATCAAAGAACCTTGAGACATGTTGAGCTAGAGGTACTGCATTTTCATATACTACATAATAATGAGCAGCCCGAGAGGTATGATGACAGGTCTCATCTCGCTCTAACTACAGGTCTTAGGTCTGATTACTATATTATATTACAATTATTATATATCATTATATATTACAATTACTGAATATCATTTATCACCTATACTGCTAACACATACAACTATGGTACATGTAGTTGAGCATTACTATATTTTCAAGATATAATATAGCTATATGTGAAGTTATATACATTGACAATTCACATCCAGTGTCATATATATATCATTGACATGAGCAGCCCGAGAGGTATGATGACAGGTCTCATATCGCTTTAACTCTATCTATCTCTTTAGCTCTATGATCTCAAACCATAGATCTACTATCTCACAGTTCCCCTCTTCTAGCTAGTCATGCATCTCTAACTATAACTTGCACCTATAACTTTCCCACCTACCTCTGAGAAGTCCTCAATCTCTCCCTCACATGTCATAGAGAATCTTGAGTCTGTGCTAATACATCTCCTATGGGTGAAACCTGTGGAGGCTAATTTGGCATGTCATCATCCCCATGCCACCCACATCCTTTTGTGGTGGCTCCTCTACCCTATGTCTCCTAGAATCACCTCCTACTACACCCATGGTGCTCATCTCTCTGTGAGTTCTCACATGAGTAGGCCTATGTGCCTATTCATTGTTGCTCGATCTAAGATCCAATCTAACAGTATGAGAAGGAATTGTAACAAGAACTACCAGTGGCCATTATAATGGTCTCTCCTCCCTCAAATGATGTTCTTGTGGTTGTTGAACATCAGGGTGTGGTGCCCGACTAACTACCCCTATAGGATCAGTTATATGAGGAAATGAATGTGTGGCCAAATTCTCTATGTACTAGAGAGTGACACCATCATTCACTAAATCTAAAAAGTAGTCCCACCTATAAATGGTAATGCCACTAACATCTTCAATACATCTAATTGGGTCCAATCTAGGAGAACAACCTTTCTTTACCTTCTTGGTGAAGCAGGTGTAACTACAATACTCCTGTGATATACTGTATTGATAGTTGAATTGTCTCTAGACATGGGTTAACGGAAATCTCTCTATCTTCAATGAAGAATGGCCATTCAGTGGCTAAGATACCAACATGAATCCTAGCTAGGAGAAGACATCATCTTATGGCTCTATGCCTAGCCATGGTCTATAGGTAACATACATCATGTCATCCAAATGAAGTCTCAAATAATTTGTCTTACCTAGTGTAGGCTGGATCATCTCTCCACAATACCAATAAATATAAATCTACAAGGGCTGTTGTCAGTCCTCAAAGATAGGAACGTGATTGTTATCATTAACTTGTGTTTTTGGCATTGAACGTGATGCTTATTACTTTTAGGAGACTGACCATTAGTAAAATTCGTGGAAATTTTTTCAAAAAAATTGTACTTGTCATTACAATTACTGAATATCATTTATCACCTATACTGCTAACACATACAACTATGGTACATGTAGTTGAGCATTACTATATTTCAAGACATAATATAGCTATATGTGAAGTTATAAGTGCACTATTTATATCTTATGTAGGATTTATGCCCAGATTGAGATATATACAGTTGTGTTAGCATTGAGATTGAGATTTATAAGCAATTGTGTTAGCATATGAATTTAGGATTTATAAGCAGTTGTGTCAGTTATATCTTGTGTAGGATTTATTCCTAGATTGAGATTTAGATTTATAAGCAATTGTGTTAGCATATGAATTACATACCTTTCATCAATAGATAGATTAAATTGAGCTAGTTGAAATTGTTGATACTAAAGTTGAACCCTAAATTTGCTCATTAATGTACTAATAGTTAATACTATTGCATACCTTTTCGGATTTGCTGGTGTACTTTCTTTTGGACGTTCCCTTTTCTCCTTTGCATCCAAACTGAACTCATTCTAGTCCCTCACTGAAACAAAGGGAGGATGCTCGTACTTCGAGTTTAGGACAAGGCTCTTTCTATATGTGTCCCTCACAACCTTAAGATGTTTGGAATCTTTTTGTAACAATTTCTTATGATCAAAAATATTACTACCAAACTCATGCTCTATATCTTTGATGAGCTCATCTTTTAATTTTTGATCTTGGTAGTTTCACCTTTTAAGAAAAAACACAAAATTGTTAGATATAGATAGTATAAGAAAAGACCCGAATGAAAGGAAAAATGCTGCACCAATTAATGATATGAAAAAAAATAGTGGGATAAAATTAGTTCAGTTATGATGTTCCACCTTTTACGTATGGTGGGCTCGAATCTTCGCAGTGTGAGGTCATAAAGCCTCCTATAAAATGTATCATTTCCTGCAAAAAATGTCATGGGATAATTAATAGTAAGAACCATTAAAATGAATCATGCAAAGAATACTTTTTATAGTGAATAAAAAATACATAAAATGAGATACATTTCATCTTTTTAGTGATCTATTTCAGGGTTGGAGGATCAACTTGACCAAAATTGACCAAAAAAGAAGTTTGGAAATTTTTTTTAAATGTCTAAAACCAATCAAACTCTACCAACGTTCTATTGTTGATGTTCTGAAACTAAAAAATGTATTGTGACTATATTAGTCAGTATACCTTGAAAAAAAAATATAGTGCATAATACATATAACTTGCCATGACCTTCATTTTTTGTCATTCTTAATTGATGTTTTTGCTGATCATACCTGGGATATTATGGAAAATAAATATTGCTAAAATAGATAGTGAAGCTGAAAGTGAGCACTCTAAAACTCTAACAGGCAATAGCAATGATGTGGGAAATCATTGAAAACTGAACATTGAATATGAAAGAAGACTCCCACTTTTGGTTCGCTATACAAAAATTGGTTAGTATCTTCTACTGAAAGCATGAAATTGCAATGTACCAAATTACTAAACTAGAGAATTACTAGTATAGACAAAAGGTCGTTGATAATTTAGATGATCCTACCAAACCACTTCCTATCATGTTTACGTCTTGCAAGAAAATCCTTATTACAATATAAAACAATATTATTTAAAGTACCTAGAATCTTAGGACATTTCAAAGGCATTGATTCATCATCATCAATCAAAAATGATGTTTGCATAGTTCCCGTGCTAGAAATACGAGTAGCTCTAGGAAATGATGGTGAATTATCACCAATACATGCACTATGATCTGCATTTGGCAGAGTACCAGACAGTGCATCTCCTACCGCAAAAAAAAAAAATACACTATGTGATGCACCCAAGATTAAAGTGCATATTATCAACTCATAATTAACACAAAACCAAATATAGCAAAATAAGGATTTACTAGCTAGACATCCCCTTGTTGCCGACATTGCAGTCAAAAATCTCGTACGGGCATCCGTCAACCTCTGAGGAGTCTCCTGCACTGGATGACTTGAACAATACATTGTTAGCAAAGACATTCTGAAATAATAAAAGTAAGAGTTAATAAGTTTTGAATGTTTGAAATAAAAAATTCCTTCTAACTTGTCAACTAAAAGATTATTTTACCAGTGGTAGTCGGAGCTCTGCTACTACCACCTCATTGTGTTGTCCTTGACCAAGTTGTGGATCAGTTGCCAAAAATTCCCGTATAACAAGAATTTAGTAGTTAAAGTTTCTTACAACTCTTTAAAAAAATTGCATCAATAAAGTATTTTTGCCAATATTACATATTTTACTTCACAACATAAAAGATTATAAAATACAAATCTTTATTAAACTTTTCTTATAACTAAATATTCATTGGAGCTTACTTCATAACGACAAGCTTGCGCTCTCAAATCTAATAGCCTCTTCATCATCTCCTCGAATTCCATATTTGCCTCATCCAAAATTTTCATTGCTTCTAAATTAATTTTTTTAATTTTTACTTCAACATTTTTATGAAATCGGGAGTTTCAGCAATATCCTCATCAAAAGGCATAGCTAGTGGCTCGACACTTACTGATGTTGCTTTACCCTTATCCTGAACATCAAATTGTGAGAGAAATATTAGTAAAACTATCATAAAAACTAAAAAACCATAAATAAAATAACGTAATAATATAAAATTTTTCAACTATCTAATTTGTACAATTTCAAAAAGGTTTACCCTCGCTGAAGAAGGGGTGGGAGTAGCATCCTGGTGACCTCTATCATCTGTCAGATCCATATCATCCTATTACAAAGATTAAACATAAAAAATTCAGCTAACTAAAAGCAATAGATAGCAAAAAAAATTATTAACAAAATGTTAAATAGTACTTACATCATAAATAAACTAACGTAATAATATAACATTTTTCAACTATCTAATTTGGACAATTTCAAAAAGGTTTACCATCATTGAAGAAGGGGTGGGAGTAGCATCCTAGTGACCTCTATCATCTGTCGGATCCATATCGTCCTGTCACAAAGATTAACCATAAAAAATTCAGCTAACTGAAAGCAATAGACAGCAAAAAAAAAACTTATTAACAAAATGGTAAAAAGTACTTATAGCCCTCATGATAGTAACTTTGTTTGTATCTATGAGATTTAAATGGTAATCGATTAGCAGTTCTTCCCCTGCACTTATTGATTTTATTGTACAGACAAAAACTTCATTCCCCTCACGTGCGTCAAATATGCAATTGGGTTGCTTACTAGTTGAAGAAGGTCATGTACTATTTATAAGACCTGCAATATTACCTATTGCTTTTGGTCTCCCATCAATGTACATAGAAAATCTTTTACTTTAATCATTTTCTTTTTGTTATATATAATTAGCTAATACCCCATACCTAGGCATACTTTTTTTATACCAAACAATCTGTATCCAATCATTGTAATTGTAACATGGACCGACATACTTGAACAATTCGACAAATTTTTTGTAACCTACCTTTATCCCATCCATGGAAAATAGGCTCAAACCATGTAATGAGGATGGAGCAATGTGATATATCCTCTCATTAACACAAAAATTTGTGTTAATTGGAGGTAGCTCATTGGGTACCCATTCTTTCTCAATGTGTGAGTACTGAAAGGGCACCTTGATGTCGCCTTTGGTCTCATCATCATAAGAACATGACCCCCCATCAACAAGGAAAAATTGCATGCATTTATCAAAAAAATTTCTATTCTTTTGACCTCTAGTTGATCTCCCTATTTTAGCCGTACTACATGTAGAGCTTTCATCTACCAGTTCCTCATTTCTCTCATTTGATGTAGATAGATCCGAAAAGTACCTATTTGGTGGGTCCTGCAATCCATCAAATGGAAAGTGAAAGTGACAAATATAAAATGTAGTAAGTTGAAAGTGATTATACAATTATATTTCTATATGGACCTTCTTTGTCTATATATACATTATATGATTATATAATATGTCTATTTATAACATATGTGCTCAATGATAAACAAGAAGAATATAAGAAAGTTATGTCTATTTATTGACTTATACCTGCTGATCCATGTCACTGTGCACAATCCACACCAAACGGGTCAAATTTCCTGTAGTCAATTGAGTGTTTGCAAAAAGGATGACAATCAAACATAATATAAACATTGGTAATTATAAATAACATACGTTGTAATCATTAGAAATGAACACAATAAATATGTAATCAAATTTCTTGAATATGTTAATCATTTACTTTAAGCTACCTAAAAATTACATGATACACGTTTGCAACAAATAACTTAGAAGACAACAAGAACAATAGGAAACATCACAAACATGAACAAATTTCCCTTATATATGGAATGCAAGATCATCAACAAAAGGGGCGACGATGTGCCCATAGTCAATTGGTTGTTTGCAAAAAGGGTCATAATCAGACACAACATAAACATTGGTAACTATAAATAACATATGTTGTAATCATTAGAAATAAACACAATAAATATGTAATCAAATTTCTTGCATATGTTAATCATTTATCTTAAGTTACCTAAAAATTACATGATACATGTATGCTACAAATAACTTAGAAGACAACATGAACAATATGCAACATCGTAAACATGAACAAATTTACCTTATATATGGAATGCAAGATCATCAATAGAAGGGGTGACGATGTTTGTAGTCATTGATTATCTTCTACTTTATCATCATCATCATTATTTCCATCATCACCATCATCATCGCCATCATCACCATCAGCATCGCCATCATCACCATCAGCATCACCATCATCACCATCATCATCACCATCATCACCATCATCATCGCCATCATCACCATCATCATCATCATCATCGCCATCATCACCATCATCATCACCATCATCACCATCGCCATCATCATCATCATCATCACCATCACCATCATCGTCATCATCATCATCTTGATCTTTATCATCTACTTCTTCATCATCTTCAATATCTTCTTCTTCCATAACATTATACTTTATCGGCCTTCCTCTTGGATCATGTCTAACAACAAATGACCAACCCTATTTATGTGGAACCTCTGGGTAAAACACTTGCTCACATTGGCTTGGAAGAACATAGGGTTCATCTCCAACTAGCTCAAACGACCTTGTATTGATCATTGTAAATCCATTATCATGTTGAATAACCGTTCTATCTGGATCATTTTGATTTAATTGTAACCTATACCATTTGACAAAAAATAGAAGTACTTTGAAGGTGTTAAATTCACACTCAATTATATTATCCAAGATGCCATAGTATTGATTTTGAGATTGTTGAGTATGTATGTCGTTTCTAGATGATATATTGGTGACCTCAAAAATTGCAGTTATCCTAGAATCACAGGTTTTCTTTGTGTCATCCAACATTTTTGTGCAAAATCTGTGGCCATGATAGTACATAGCTTTGTGGTGCTTGACCTAAAATTTTTGAAGTGTGTGTAAATTATTTGCATTGTGAGTTGATACGAAACAAACGTCGAGTTATGATCATTAATAAATTTCTATGTACCTCTCCACCTCTTAAACCCTTTACTAGATCAACTACCATCGGCATAACATTGGAATCTCTATTACAATGAGCTTCTGTAACCAATGAAGCAACACCTTCCCATGTTAATGAGCAACCATTTTGTTGACATCGTTCAATCCATTCTATCATCCAATCAAGATTGTTTGCAATATACAAATGTATTGCATCCCACTCTCGACCACCTATTTCAAAAAAATACACCAATTAAAAATAACTCATATTGAAGATTTATAAGAATTAATTAATTACAATAACATCTTAGATTTACTCTCACTTTCCTCGATCTACCTTTGCCCATCAAGTACTCCCCTTCAAATTTGTTAATTGAGTTGGGATCTCAAATACGATCTACATGGATCTTTGTTGCAAACTTAGGAAGATATTCACTAATGTACACCATGGTCTGGTATACCATATATCCCTCCACCATAGAACCCTTAGGATGTGCTCTCTGTCGAACCAAGCCTTTCAAAAATTTCAAGTGCCTCTCAACCATCCACATTGACCTGGTTGGTACAGGTCCACACAATTCAATCTCCTCAACTTGATGTATGAGGTAGTGTTCTTGTGCATTCAAAAAACTTGGAGGTAGACACTTTTGCATTTCACACATCAGAAGAGGAATTTTTTTATTCCAATATTTTATATCTTCTTTATTGATTTCTTTAGATGAAAACCACGTCATGTATTTTCCAAGATTATATATAACCTGTTTGACATTGTTGGCAAAGTGGCATGGGAGAGATAGAGGTAGAATGTATTGCAATATTTGTAAAATGATCTTGTCAATATTTTATAAAAGAATGCAATTGAAACCACATGCAGTATATAAATATATAGTGAATACAAAATAACATGAATTACCTTAATAAATGTATGCCAATCATGTGTTTTGAACCCTGGCCCAAATTCACTTTTATTTGATATGACATTGTTTATGTTCGCAACAAATCCTGTGGGAAATCGTATTTTTTAATGACTTTTTTTATAGCATTGCTCTGCCGCTCTGACAATAACCAACTAAGGGCACTTGTATCAATCTAGTCTCCATTGTTATTTGATCGAATGCCATTTTTCATTGCATGGTTGGATTCTTCAATGTCACTACAAGAATTGATAATTTGATCTTTGTCATGCCTTCCATCCAAGATTTTCCATAATGTCTCTACTACATTCTTTCCAATATGCATAGGATCAAACAAATGCACAATTGGGAGTTGCTCGTAGTATGGAAACCTAGTAAATTGCATAGGATAAATTTTTAGTCCTTTTGGAAGTTGGTCATTGATGTCTTGACAACCTTCACAAGCATCAATCACATCATCAGTAAACAAAACACAATATCAAAATATAAATTTGAAACAAAAACCATCAAATGGAATGACATTATCTCGACGATTTATTTTATTGTATGCCAACTTCCATAGGCGAGGTGTCATTCTCTATGGCTTTGATGTAGTCTCTTCTAGACTATTGAAAAGATGTTTTTCGGTAATTCGATACTTATGATTTTTGTGCAAAAAGTGTCTATTCTCATCAAACACCTTCTTTCTTAAACTTTTTGAATGATGAGATTTCATCTTTGGACCACAAACTAGACATGCAAATTTACCCTTTGTCTGAAGACCTACAAGATCGTGTATAATTGGATTAAATGTGTTAACTTGGACATACCAAAAAAGAGGTGTCAAGAAGAGAACATACCATAAAAATGTGTTAGCCCAGGGGCATCATGTATTGTCCATACAAGCATTGCATGAAATTGAAATTGTCTTTGTCCTATTGGTCTACAAATGTCATACATAGTAACCCCATTCCATAACACCACCAACTCGTCGATAAGGGGTTCAATATATATGTTGATATCTTTAACTTGGTACTTACCTAGTTGAATGAGCAAAAACATTACATAATTATTTTGACCATTTGATGGATTAGTAATAATAAATTAATTTAGATGACCACTAAATAAAAAAATACCTAGAACAATCAGTGTCAGCATTATGTGCTCTCTCTTTATGGACAACCAAGGAGGTATGTTATTGTTGATAACAAAAACAGGCCACACCGAGTAAGTAGATCTCATCTCTCCAAAAGGATTGACACCGTCTGCTGCCAATCAAAGCTTGAGTTTACGAGGTTCTTCTTTAAAGTGTGGCCATTTTTTCTATATTTCCTTAAATGTCAAACCATCTGCAAGAATTTGCATAATGTCATCTTGACTTCTATTGCGTGCATGGTAATCCATAAATTGTGCCAAGCTATTGCACTTGAATAATCGTTGCAGACGTGGAATAATGGGAATATGCTGAAGAACCTTGCGAGGCACCTTTTTTGTTAATCGATCTGATTGATATCTACTGATATGACAAGTAGGGCATTGTGTTGCAAATTCATGTTGTTTATGATATATAATATGATCGTTTGAACATGCATGTATTGTTTGATACTCCATTCCAATATCTTTCATAATGGCAGATAATTCTCGATACGAGCGAGGTAGAATGTTTGATGGTGGTGACAAACACTCACCTATCAACCTATGACCAAAAATATAATTTCTTAATTTAAAGAATATTAATTGCTACATGAACCTAATGTTAATTGTAAGGGAACTACAAGTAAAATAATGAAAGACGATGGCATACCTTAATATACGTGTCATTGCTACGCTGGATAAACCATTCATAACCTTCAAGTTCACCAATAGCAATACAATGGCAAGAAGAGTTGTTTTGGAGCCTTCATATAGGGACTATTGTACCTTCTCAAGTAAAGGTACACCAAGCTCTACATCATCATCATCATCATCATCATCATCTTGATCATCATGATCATTTTGATCATTGTGATCTTCATCATCCTGGTCTTCTTCCATGGTATAATTACCTTCTACTTCAATATTCACACCTCCATGTTCCCTCGTTGGGAAATCCGCATTCTCTAAATTGTCATGGTCCATAACATGAAACTCAGGGATGTTGACCTATATGAAAATGATGACCTTATATTAACCATGAATACGATGTCATCATCAAATCATGTCTTATGTAATTTATAAACTATTAAAATACATACCAATGGGTGATACTCATTTCCCCCTTCAATGTGACCATGTTGCCTACAATGTTGCTCAGCTGTTGTGATTAGATATCTTCAAGTCTTTAAGCCCTTACACATTTTGCAAGGACAATAACATTTTCCATCACCTTTTCTTGTTAAGTTAGACCACAGTCTAGCAATTGTCTCCCTATTTCTTTATGTGTTGATATCGTCAGACATGGTCTTTGTTGAATGGAATGACTCATTGGTGGAAGAAGGATGATTTTTTTGCAACCTGTAGATGGAGTAGTAAGAGGAAGACACATATAAAAAGGAGTTAGGTCTCTGAACCAAGTAGGAGTTAGGACATGTTGGAGTGGGGTCAGCCCAAGATATTTTGGAATCTTGAAGAACCTGGTAAAGGGTATCTAGAAAGGTGAAAATACACAAGTATTTTTACAGCTACAAAGGAGGAATCAAGAGCATTATAAATAATGAAGAAGAAACTTAAATCCATACAACTTTAGCTCGATTTACAATTTGACCTTTCTGCAAGTGAAATATGACAACATACAAAATTTTCAATCACATTTTTACTTTAAAAAGAACACCAAATATACCTTTGCTACAATATCTTCTTCAAATTCTTCACTATCAGATTCTTCAGAACTGCAAGCTCTTGTGCAGAAAAAAGATGAGATGTACTAAGTAATTTTTGATGGGCAATATTTAAACAAATCAACTATCAAAAAAATAATTTATGAAATTAAATTGCTTTATTATGTAATGAAGACTTGGCAAGATGTTCCCAAGTCTAACTATAGAATGCCTATCTGCATGGTTGTTTGCAAATAGTCTAGTATGATGCTGCTTTTGAACAACAACAAATGTCACCAAGGCTAGTAATTTGGCTCAAGAGATGCACAAGCCTGTTGACACCATAGAACTTTTAGTTCATATAGCATTCAACTATCTTCTTTAACAAAATCCTAAGAGAATACAAACTAACTAATGAGCCATGTCTATCTCAATTAAATAGCAAGTACTATAGTGAGTACTAGGAAACTGACGTTGCGAATAGCATCCTTTTCATAAAGTATTAGGAAAGTGACCTTGCTGATTAGTTTAACATAGATTGGTGAACAGAAAATTTGTAATAAAAATCTAATTTTTTCCCACACTTGTTCAAACTATATAATGAAATGACAAAAAATGAATTGTATACGAGTCACTCCAAACCCTTATCTTTTAATACACTTCATAGATGAGATTGCATTATATGGTTTGAACAAGATGTGGAAAAAAATCAAATGACATAGATATAAGCATTCTCACACCATGAGTGAAGCAACAATTGCATAAAGCTTTATTGCAAAAAAATTGTCAATATTATTTACATTGTACATACTTGTTTATATAATGCTTCAATTCCTAAACTAAGAAACTATAGCTAGTGTTCTAACCATGCATAAAAATAAAAGTACAGTGCAAATGTATGAAATCATATGCATAACTACTCCTATACTAGTTTATATTACTAGATTATAATACAAAAATCCTCATCTGAGATTTAGAATACTACTTTGATGATAACCCCAAGGCTTTTGTGACCTAGACCAACACACAAGCTGATAGAATAAGATGGTCACATAATAAGGAGAAGAAAGAGGATCAAAAGTTCAGAGTTACTAACTCAAAAACTTAAAAGTGATCCCCTTGAGGTCTTCTATGAGGGACTCTCATGCACATTAAAAACTACACATGCAACCATATAGGTAAAACTTCAAAAGATGAAAATAAAAAGCTTGCATGCAGTTTGGAAGGCACTACTCCATGTGGGAACTATTAGTTAAATGGCACAATTCCCATCAAAACATGAAAAATTACCTACTAATTATTAAGAAGCAACACTTTGAAAACAAAACTCAAGGGGCATATGGGAAAGTGATGAGAGGATTTCCATTACTAAGGGAAGCCGACTCTTTTTTCTCATCCATATTGGATCTAGCGGATGAGATCCAACTTTAGGATATGTCCTAAGGATTTCTACTTCTCATCCACTAAAGAAAAGTATGTCTGATAGTAACAATGTATGTCATTGGTAAGCCAATATAATTGCTAGTAGTCTTCACATTCTACTCCTTCCATGCTACAAGGCTTTTGAATGGTCTCTTTCAATGCCTTATCAATGGCTTCTCTTGCCTATTTTCCGTTGGATAGTTAAAAGCCTAATGGTGAGTGGAAGATACAAAACTCTACTATTGCTACTTTAATAACAAGGTTAAGAAATGACGCCCACAACCATTTGTTGTCTGTTTCATAATCCTAAATATAATTAAAATTGGTTCATGCAAACTTGCATTGTATTTACCTATTTTCAATGGTCCAATTTTGAAAAAGCTACTCTTGGTTTGATTGAGAAGTTCAAGAGGTCATAAAGTGTTTTAAGAACTTTCTAACTCTCCAGCACACATCACAACCTGTCAGGTACTATTTAACACCCTACTATACTGATGCCCACCAAGATCTTGCTTGCAGTACTTTATGTTGCATCATGTCTTTGTATATTCCATCTGTACATATTGAAATATTAAAACAAAAACAATGACAATGAAAATAATTGGATGACACACAACAGAAAAAGGCTTGATTTGGTGAAGACTCTTTGATAGTAGACAATTGAATACAATAGGGCTTATTAGCTCCTGCTTGGCCAAGGAAGAATGCCTTACAAACAGTCTATACAAAAGCATGAGCAGAGAGTTAAAGAATATTTTCTAGGAAAACAAAACATCATCCTTTCATTTTAAGATGATATATAAAGGCATTCTTCCAAAGAGGGGCCAACTCGGTTCATTTTGAGTTTGTTGGGTTTAACCCATAGGCATTACTACATTGAATTGGATCTCAAATAATGTTTATATTAGACCCAAATCCAGGGACTATGAGTGCCAAATTGATAACTTAGCTTTTTGTACAATCAAATCAACATATTAAAGACATAAAGCCATTTGTAAAAGGGTGATATTTCCTCAAGTTTTCTTTGTTGCCAAATTCCTTTAGATAAAGATAGCTACTGTAAATAAGTGGATAGATTCACCCAAGAATCTCTCCTCTCTATGGAATTCCTTCTCAATTTTCGAAGGATAATTTCACAAATATTGTAATGTAAACTTCTAAAATTAGTTCATCCAGACACAAAACCAACAAATGTCTACCAAATCTTATGAGAGAGAACAAAAAAAAATGATCAAGAAATTGAAGTGGGTTATAGGATCAAACATTTCACATACATTTCCATGTAATTATTGGTCTAAAAGGTTGAGCCCTATCTTCCTTATGAGAGTAGTTTTGGTTTGGATAATAGTTTATAAAGCAAAAAAGCTATGTTGTGGACTGAATCCTTTGGTAGATACATATCCAAATTAGAGAAGATTATAGTGCCAGGTTTTATTATAAATGCTTTTTTTGTGATTTGACTTCCATATCCTTGAATCTTGATCTTAATGTTTTGTTTTAATTTGTATTTTGATTATGTAGGTATAATGGGAGAGAATTGGGGTATGTATAATTTCTTTTCTTCCTCGTAAAATTGAGCTTCAAATGAGGTTCAAGGGTGGACCCAATATCCATTTGCATTGGATTTTCTGTAAGGTTTACAATGGCAAGTTCAAATTGCATTTTGAATGGGTTTCATGGGTGGTGGCAGCATTGCTATATTCCAGCATTGCTTCAAAAATCTAGAGGTGAGTCATTTTATCCAATTAGATTGGATTTGCTGAAATTTTTTAACATTCTAGTTGATTGGAAAATTATTTTATTCTTTTAGTTGTCATCTTTTCTTAGTTTTCAATCTTATCCTTCTTAGACATGGTTTGTTACTCTTGTTAATTGAGACTTTAACTCCTTTATTAATATTGAATCTCTAGGGAATCATTTTGTGTGTCATTACATTTTTCAATACCCCTATCCCCGAGATTTTTTGGATATCCAGGCATTATATCAATCCTGGCCATGCATCCACATGGAATTTCATTTTAAGCCACTAAAATCTATATATTCAATGATATACTCCTCTCTAATTAGTTTCTGAGAAAATAGATACTAAAAATATAATTATGCCATGGGATTTATACTTCTATGAAATACATAAATTCTGAAATTTTTGAACTTAGGAAAATTTGACATATCTATCTATGAAGTCTTCAAAGATAACTGAAAATATCATGACTTTATCTTTGATGCCTTCACAGATCACACAAAGTGAATTTTTTTTTGAAGCCCTTGAAGATTACTGAAAATATTGTAAATTAATCTATGAATCCTTCAAAGATCAGTCAAAAATAATTGTAAATTTAGATCTATGAAGCCTCCAAACATGATCAAGATCTCAATGCTAAAGAACAATGTGGCTGCATCACAGATCATCTGCTATAAAAAATAAAATAAAAACATGTTAACAAGGTTATAGTAGTATATTAGTTCATGTTAAGGGTTCCAATATCTATCTTCATAAGTCACACAATATGATCATATCCCCCTTATTTCTTTAATTTTCTATATCCATTAGGAATGATTTTTGAATTTTTATGTGCATTGATGAATTTTTTTGTGCATTGACTCTTTTCTAACAAAATGAATATGTTGAGAAATCTTTTCTAACAATGCCTTATCAACCATGAACATGGTTTTGAGGTAATATGTTTGGTGTCCAACCTCAACAAAAATTGGTTCCATAGAATAAGAGAATAGCATAATTTCATAAGCTATGTCAGCTTCTTCCCCTGCATGCTCCTAGAGGCTTGAAAATTATATTTGGAAAATAAATGTTGATGACAGTCCTCGTTAATTATAATCCACCTTTTCCTATTCTATTTAGAATAATATCTACTCTATTAGATCTAATCTATTAGTATATCAAATAAGATTTGGGGACATTACATTGTGATAGAGGAGTGAATCTAAGTAAGCAAAAGACTAAAACTACACTAGCAACCAAAGTAGGTCATTGAGTTACAAGCTCAATCAAAAGAAATAGCTCATGGATAGATGAATGAAAGGGGGTATATTTTTTGGATGATAATAGCTCATAGAGACCACAAATCAGACTTCACAGTCCATCAAGCTTGAGTTCCCTTCTAACATCTCAATGTATCATACCTTGAATACATAGGATTAGCAGCACGTAGATCAGCAAAATGGAGCAATTCTAATTGATAGATGAATACATTTAAGTTCATTTCCATCATCTTGGTGTATTAGACCCTTGATTTACAACAATATCAACTCATTGATCATGACATATGCTTGCAGTTTTACGAATTGACTATTTATTATTTATTCAATATTTTTAGGCATCTGTCCCAGTTGATTTTGTAGTTCCAATATCTCTATTCTTCTGCATTACTATTTTCTGTCTTATTTTTCATTCTATGATTTGTTTCAATACATACATAGACTATTGTCTTAATATTTCTTCCTTTTGTCTATTTCTTATAGGTAGCTCAGAAGTGGGTATTATAATGGGCTCAGATTCTAATCTGCCAGTCATGACAACTACTATAGAAATTCTCAAATCATTTAGTGTCTCATATGAGGTTGGTTTGTGAAGCCTATTTGAATTACACACAATTTCCTGAAGAATAATTTTAAGAAATGCTTAAGTGAATGGAATGCAACAATATTTGGTACCACACATTTTGATAAGATATTTGAATTCTGGTTGTGTTGCAGATAACCATTGAATCTGCTCATGGAACACCTGATGGAATGGAAAAATATGCTAAAGAGGACCATGGAAAAGGAATCAAAATTCAATTCTTAGTTGGGTACACTATTCAACTGTAAAGATTAATTTTTGTTTACTATTAAATCCAAAAACTCAAATTTCAAAAGTTAAATCTCTTTGCTATGTTTTGCTTTAGCACTACTTAGGCTCCATAGCATCAACTCAATGAATATGAAGTTTTTAAAGAAATAATGAAATTAAAAAATTGGGTACATGAAAGATGAATTAGCATTTCAAACACCTAAAGTATTGATAGTAGGGAGTTCATTTCATCCAGTGATGAACCTTTAACTGGGACACCAAGAACAGTAAGTGTAGTCATCGAAGCTATCATACCTGTGTTATAACTTAATTGTTTCATTAATAAAGATTCAAGAACCTATCAAACCTTTTGTTTCTTTTTAGAGATGTGAACCACAAATGACTTTATACATTATTATTTCATTCATTAGAGGTTCACTCACCAGGCAGGGGTGATGCTCCACCTGCACTTGATTTTATGACACTGCAAACATAATCATCAAATCTAGCTATTGCCATTCATGCAATGCATCAATAATCAAAGAATTGATGCCAAGGAGGCTCGTTTTTGGATGGAATAGACTCCTTACCATCAATTTTTTAGGTGTTTGAAATGCCATTTCATTTTTCATGTACCAAATTTTCTATTTTAAAAATTTCTCATAATATTTCATATTCATTGAGTTGACGCTATGTGGCCTATGCGGCGCTAAAGCAAAACATACCTAAAAGATTTGATACAAGAGTTTCTTGATTTAGTTGTATAGGGAAACTCATCATCCCTTCACTTGAATAGTTTAACCCATCTAACAATTAAATACTAAAAACATAACCTTCAAATATAACTACTATCATTTGTTCCATATATCAACTATCAAAACATTAATGCCCAGTGGGCATCTCAATTGTTCAGGCCAGAAATCTAGATGATTGAAAAAGTGACTTGATGGGTTTCAAACCTTTCCTTTTTAGCTAGAATCAGTGCCCATTCATAGAAATATCTAGGAAACAAAAGGATTTATGTGTTTTATGAAGAATTTTGTAGATACTATAGTCACGACTCCAAGACTCCATAAATGTCCAAAATGATATAGGAGATATTTTTGTTCTTCTCAACCATACATGAGCCTAGAAGAGTTAGCAAAGTTTATGTAGCAGGTTGATTAAGTGAATTGGGTGCTCATACATACGAAAGCATCAATTGGCAATGAAGTGTGATATACATGTGGCAAAAATTGCTAAAGAGATTGCAGAGAAAAACTTTGTTCAAAATGACCTAATAGGTGCCATGGCTAAGATTGAGCAAAAGATGGTAGAAAAATGTTAAGAGCACCTTGATTCCTTGCCTCTTCCTCAATTTTTTCCTCTTCTCCTAAATTTCTTGTGTAGCTCCCCCGCGTGTGCTTCGTAGAATCTTTGAAACCAGCGGAGACGAGAAAGATTATGTTGACCTCATTGTCCAAGCGTATTCACATCCAAATTGAGATGCACATGCCCTATGAGTGTTATACCTCCCACCCTCTATGCTAATCTACCGCCTCCGAATTTAACAGAACAATGAAATGGGCGACAAAACCCTTATTTAACAAAACAATGAAATGGGCGGGCACAACCCTTTTTCATTTTCTCATGTTCAACTAAGTGCTGGTCAAAATTTTGACCAACACGGGCATGGATTAAAAAAAAAGAGATTTTTCCTTCCATATTGCGACCAATCTAGAACATTTTAATAAATTGTTGCAAATTTTGGTCTCAAAATCACCTCAAATGTACTAGTGCATATGAAGCAATACCCTAGACTTCTTTTCTTCCTTAGGTTCTCACACATGACACTAATTGCTTCTAGCATGTTATCTCTATAAATAAAGAACTTAGATCTTTTGCCACTTAACCAAAATCATCCATTCTAGGGTTAGGTAAGATTAAATGAATCTACCCACATTTCCATTTTAACCCTTTCTAGAAACTTCCTCTACAATCCTCTATGAATTCACCTCAAAATGGTTTATCTTGAATTGTGTACCACCAAATCTTCATATCAATCTTCCTCATGCTTTACAAAATTCAAGAAATTAACTTTATTAGGCTAGATTTGTTAAATCTTTGATCTAACACATTTTACTAGCACTCAGCAATAACACTTTGTTTGCTTAGCAAACATTGTCTTCTGATGCATGACCAACACTAGGTTGCTTGACATCCACTAAGTCTTTACTAGTGCTTGGAACATACTAACTTTCTTCACTCAACAACAATTAGATTTCTCTTTTTTATCTCATACTAAACTTACTACTTAACTTCAACTAATTTTCTACTCGGCCTGCACTAACTCTGCTCGGCTTCCATTATTTACTCGATCAGGATTGACAAACACATTTCTTTACTTAGCCTTAGTCTAGTCTTTTCTCTAGAATCCTTTCATTATAGCCTTAATTAGATAAAAAAATATTATATCATCAATGTCTTTCTTGGTCTTAGTGCTCCTTTTATACACCATATACCTCAACCTTTCTCTAGGTTTTCTTGTTATCCTTTATTTTCAAATCCTCTTCATCAATAAATCAATTGATAACATTTAGACCAAAGTAAGCAATTGTCTTACCAAAAAGTAGTAGGTTTGACATCACTAACAAAAAAATGATTATTGCATGATAGATTTCATCAATCTTCTTCACTTCAACAATTTATTAACATGAATGTTGATGATACTAAATTAGGGGAGTATTATAAGCATTGGAGAGTATTGAAATGTTGCATTCATGACTCTATTTGTCATTGATGTCAACATAGCATGATTTCTATAAATACTGGCTGAGTAGTAGACAAAAATCTTGATGGTACAGACAATGATTTGATTGTCTAGTGATGTGCAGTTACAAACATGTTCAACACTATGTCCTGATGACATGGTTAGGTGTGTAGAGTCTGAGTTGAAGATGTACAAAAGTTGTACCTAATTTATAGAGAGTGGTTTAAAGATAGAGTATTGGGAAACTAGTTTTTGATGTTTGTTTGCTAGTAACATTTGAGATGCAGTAAGAAGATGTGTAGTCAGAAAATGATAGAGGACATTTAGCTGATGATGTCAGTGAGTGCACAAGCTCTAGTATCACACATGTGAAGTTTTATATAAACTATGAGCTGACAATACTATTGTAATTGTGAGTAATTAATTACCTTATTATAATTAATTGGGAAAGCCTCAAGGTTGACTCAAGAAATTATTATGAAGATATGGTATAAAGGAGAGATGTTTTCTTTGATTGTAGAGGTTAAAGGAAGTATCCATTATTGCAAGAAGTGTGAAGTGCGAAAAGAAGTAGAGTGCTTTCTGAAGGTGTGTAAGCAATCCAAGGGATTATTGGATGTAAGGTTTATGATCTAGTTACAAGATCAAAAGGAGCAAAAATCTGGTTGACTAGACAAAGAAAGAGGAAAGGAACAATATAGTACAATTCTATTATTCTACAAGGAATAATACATAGATCATCTTGACAGTGGTTTCATTGGTCTTACCCTTGAAGCTATTTGGACAGTGGGTCTACTTGTGTTCCACAACTCCTAATAGGGTTAGAATCTCCTAATAGGGATTCAAAGTCTCCTAACAAGGACTCATATGTATTGAATGTATTCATAGACTCCTAATAGGGTCCATCCTCTAACAAGGAACATTTATATTAGTACATCATATTGAAGGTACCATCTCCACCAAGGTTTTCCCTTTGATCAAAGGTTTCCCTAGTTAACATATATAGTGTTATTTTGTATGAGTATCTTGTTGTGGTTTCAGTTTATATTACTCAAATGGCTAAGTTTTTTTAAGGTTGATTAATGGTGAATCTTTTTAGAAAGGATAGTCCTAGATTTGATGGGGCCAACTATGATACTTGGAAGGAGAAGATGAAGAATTATCTTTTGTGTATGGGTAGGGGATATTGGATCTTGAAAAAGAGTAAGAAGACAATTGTTGAAGAAGAAAATCTTGAAGGATGTAGTGAAGAAGAGAGAGATCTATTCATGTGTAACATGAGAGTAAGAGAAACTCTACTAACATCTCTTCTAGAGAATGACTACAATCAAGTAAATTCAATTGAAACTTCTTATGAAATTTGGAAAGAATTAGAATCTAATTTTGAAGGTGATGATCATGCAAAGAGGATGAGATTACAAAGTTGGATATGTGCATTTCAAGATGCTAAAATGATGGAAGATGAATCTGTAAGAAGCTATATTTGTAGAGTATCAAAAATAGTTGTAGGAATTTGGTCTTATGGTGCAACCAAGGAAGATGATGAATTTATATGGAAGATCTTGAAAAGATTGTCACCACCATTTAGGCAAGTAGATGAGATTATTCAGCTAGTAATGTCCTACACTAAGGATTTCACTAAGGAAACATTGCTTGGAAGATTAGAATCAACATAAGTAGATCTAATATAGTCTAGAGATATAGAAAAAGTCAAAATAACTTTTAGTGCCCTAAACATTTGACCTAATCTGACAAGGAGTGCAAGCTGATGTGGAGATTTTGCTAGTAGCAATAAATTTGATGAAGACAAGAAGATTGAGGAAGGAATAGCTCTTCTTGTGAGGTACAAAAAGATGGCAAGAAAATCTTTAAATTTTGGACTTGTGATGAATTTTGTCATCATACAACTAAATGTCCTAAATGAGAAAAAAAGTATAAAGGGAAGTTCAAGCCTAGAAGAGATAGAGATAGAAATTGTTTGTATGCAAATGAAGATGAAGAATATGATGATGAATTGGGATTTGTGGCTATTAAGGAAGGATTTGTTTCTATTGTTAGACTTGGTAACAATGCAACCTGTCATATAATAGGAATTGGATCCATTACTCTTGATGGTAAAACTAACACTGATGATGTTTAATTTATTGATGAATTGAAGCATAATTAGTTGGGTGTTGGACAACTAATATAAATTGTTTGTATGCAAATTAAGATGAAGACTCTAATGAGAAAGATCAAAGTGAAAGTGATGATGAATTGGGATTTGTGGCTATCAAGGAAGGATTTGTGGCTATTGTTATACTTGGTAACAATGAAACCTATCATATAACAAGAATTGGATCCATTATTCTTGATGGTGAAACTAACACTAATGATGTTTATTTTATTAATGAATTGAAGCATAACTAGTTAGGTGTTGGACAACTAGTGGACAAGGGTTATCAATTGTAGCTCACTAAGAAAACCTGCACTATCAAAGACAAAGATGGTAAGCTAATTGGAACTGACACTAGATCCAGAGGTAATGTTTTTAGTTGAATCCTACTAAAATGAAATTTTTGGTAGCTAAAGTAGATAACAATTGGTTGTGGCATAGAAGATTCTATCACATAAAATTTGATAATATTGTGAAGGTTACTAGCACTTTTTCAGTCAAAGACTTTCCTAAGATTACAAAGTCTACTAGTGTTGTGTGTGAAGAATGTATTTTGGCTAAGCAGAAGAAAGTATCATTTCCTAGAAATAAGTTCACTACCATAGAGAAGCTAGAGATTGTTCACATAGATCCAAGTGGTCCCTCTAGAACAAGAGGATTCTATGGTGAAAGGTATTTTATGATTTTTGTTGATGATTTTACTGGAATGATGTGGGTAGCATTTCTTAAAGAGAAACTTGAATTTTTTGAGAAGTTTAAGATGTTTAAGAATAGAGTTGAGAATGAATCTAGTGTTAAGATAAAATGTTTGAGATCTTATAGAGGAGGAGAATTCACCTCTAGAGAGTTTAACATATTTTGTGAAGAGAATGAAATCAAAAGGCAGCTATCTTTACCTAGAACAGTAGAGAAAAATGGGATTGCTAAAAGAAGGAATAAGTTAGTAGTAGAAGCAACAAGATTGATATTGTTTGAGAATGATGTTTTCTAAGACATTTTGGAGAGAAGCAGTCAATACAACAGTATACACTCTGAACAAAGTATAGGTCAAAAAATGTATGAACAAGACAACTTATGTACTATGATTTGGTCATTCACCATTAGTTAAGTTTTTCAAAATATTTGGGAGCAAATGTTACATTAAGAGATATAATGCCATTAGCAAGTTTGATCCAAGAAGTGATGAAGGTATGTTTCTTGGTTATTCATTGAAAAAAAAGGAATACATATGTTTTAACTATAGAACTAAGACAATAGTTGAATGCACAAATATAAGGATTAATGAAAGGTTTGGAACTAAGGAAAATATGGTAGAGTATAATTCTAGATGAAGAAGAAGATAATTCTAGAATTGTTAGACAGAATTTTGAGGTTTTCTTTGAGACTAACAATGATTTGTAGAATGATGTGCTAACCATTAAGAAAAGAGGAGATTAAATATTTAAACCTAGAGAAGAGATAAGAGTTTAGATGTCAACTCCCACCTCTAATAAGAAACTAATAAAGAATCACCCTCCTAAGAAGATAATTGGAAGCAAAGACAAAGGTGTGATGACAAGGAACATATTAAATGAGGAGATATGTTTGATATCTCAAGTTGAGCCTAAAATTGTAGATGAATCATGTAAAGATGATCATTGGATTCAAGAAATGAAAGAAGAATTAGATAAAATTGTGAAGAATGAAACATGGGAATTAGTTCCTAGACCTAAAGACAACAATGTGATAGGAACCAAATGGGTATTCAGAAACAAGATGAATGAGCAAGGGAAAGTTATGAGGAACAAAGGTAGACTTGTATGCAAGGGAAATTCACATCAAGAAAGCATATACTATGAGGAGACATATGCACCTATAGCTATAATGAAATTAGTAAGGATGTTCTTGGCTTATGCAGCAAATAAAAAGTTCAAGGTTTATCAAATGAATGTTAAATCAAACTTCCTAAATGCAGAACTTGAAGAAGAGGTATATATTGAGAAGCCTAAAGGTTTTCCTTTATCAAAAGACAAAGACATAGTATGAAAACTAAAGAAAGATTTATATGGTCTAAATCAAGCACCTAGAACTTGGTATGCAAGGTTGGATAGTTATTTAAAAAAACTTGGATTTGCTAAAGGTATGATAGATAGTAACTTGTATTTGAAAGAAGTTGAAGATGGTTTGTTGATAATTGTAATATTTTTTGGTGACATCATTTTTGGAGGTAATGATGAAGCAAGTTATAAGTTTGCTAAAGAGATGAAGAATGAGTTTGAAATGAGCATTATACGAGAAATGAAGTTTTTCCTAGGATTGCAGATTGTACATAATAGTGATGGTATTTTCATTTCAAAAGCTAAGTACTTAAATTATTTGTTGAAAAGGTTTGGTTTGGAAAGTTGTAAACTTGTTGATAGACCTATGATAATTGGCCACAAGTTATCCAACAAAGATCAGACACCTACAATAGAGCAGAAGAAGTATAGATCCATGATTAGAGGTTTGCAGTATCTGACTCACACTAGACTAGATATAGAAAATGCAGTTGGGATTGTAGCTAGATTTCAAGATGATCCCAAGGAGTATTTTTTTGCAAAAATGAAGAGAATATTCATATATTTGAAAGGGACATCTGACTATGGAATTTGGTATGATAGATCGAGTGATTTCACTCTATGTGCATATACTAATGTAGATTGGGCAGGCAATATGGATGATAGAAAGAGAAACAATGGTGGAACATTCCTTCTTGGAGGAAGATTGGTTTCTTGGCTAAGCAAGAAGAAAGATTTTAGTTTGCAAAGTACTGCTAAGGCAAATTATGCAGCAGCAGCAAATAGCTATAATCAAGTTATGTGGATGAAGCAAATGCTAAAGGATATCAAAATTGAGTTTGAAGAACCTATTATCATTTATTATGATAAGACAAGTATAGTGAGTATGTCTAATAATCTTATATTGCATTCTAAGACTAAGCATATATCTATTAAGTATCATGTATTGAGAGAGAAAGTAGTAGAAAAGGAGATTAGATTAGAGTATGTGAGTACTAAAGATCATATTGAAGATATCTTTATGAAGCTTTTTCCTAAAGATACATTTGAGTACTTAAGAGGTATGCTTGGGGTCATGCCCCTGCCTAATTTTGAGTAAATGATAAAAAGAGTGCATCAATCCAATGGTACAAAGCATTATCATTAGCCTACAGTGAATGTTGATGCTTCCTGTGTGGGGCAGTATTTGTGTGTAGGAAAGTTATTAAGGACTCTTGGTATTTGGTATTGAAAAGTGTCTTTGGAAACTCGATCTAGTTGTAGATTTGGAGCAACTTATTAGCAATTGACATCTATAAATTGGTATGAAGTAACATTGAGATTGAGGTCCTTAAAATTGATGTCAATGGGGGAGAGTATGATGCATGAAAAAAAAACTTCTCCTAAGATATGGGGGAGAGTATACACCTATTGTGCACCTATTATTTTGAGATTCTTTTTGGCATGTGGATAACTCATGTTGGTCAACAGTAGCAATAAAACACTATTTGGTATTCTTGGAACTTAAATGGTTTTTTCATCTATGTTTCTATCAATGCCAAAGGGGGAGATTGTTAGCATGAATGTTGATGTTACTACATTGGGGGAGTATTCTAAGCATTGGCAAGTTTTGACATGTTGCATTCATGACTGTGTTTGTCACTAATGTCAACATAACACAATTTTTGCAAAGACTGGCTGAGTAGAAGACAAAGGTCTTGATGGTATAGAAAATGATTTAATTTTTTGGTGATGTGTAGTTATGGACATGTTCAGCACTATGTCCTAATGACATGTTTAAGTGTGTAGAGTTTGAGTCGAAGACATACGAAAGTTGTACCTAACTTACAAAGAGTAGTTTTAGAGATAGAGTATCGGAAAAGTAGTTCCTATTGTTTGTTTTCTAGATTAAATCTGAGATGTAGTAAGAATATGTACATTCAAGTAGTGATAGAGGATAGTCAGCTGATGATGTCAATGAGTGCACAAGCCCTAGTATCACACATGTGAAGTTTTGTATAGACTGTGAGCTGAGAGTGCTATTCTAATTGTAATTAATTAATTATCTTCTTATAATTAACTGGAAAAGCCTCAAGGCCAACTTAAGGAATTATTATGAAGATGTGGTATAAAGGAAACATGTTTTCCTTGATTGTAGAGATTAAAGGAAGTATCCATTGTTACAAGAAATGTGGAGTGCAAAAAGAAGTAGAGTGCTTACTAAATGTGTGTAAGTGATCCAAGGGATTATTGGGTGCGAGATTTATGATTTGGTTACAATATTGGAAGGAGTAGAAGTCTGGTTGATAGGACAAAGAAAGAGGAAGGAACAATACAATACAATTCTATTATTCTGCAAGAAATAATAAAGAGATTATTTGGAAAGTGGGTTCATTGGTCTTGCCCTTGAAGTTTTTTGGGCAGTGGGTCTAGCTATCTTCCACAACTCCTAATAGGGTTGGCACAACTCGTAATAGGGTTGGAATCTCCTAACAGGGATTCAAAGTCTCCTAATAGGGACTCATATGTACTAAATATATTCATAGCCTCCTAATAGGGTCCATCCTCTAACAAGGAACTTTTATATTAATACATCATCTTGTGGGTACTATCCCCACTAGGGTTTTCCCTCTAATCAAGGGTTTCCCTAGTTAACATATATGGTTTTATTGTATATGAGTATCTTGTTGTGGTTTTAGTTTATATTACTCATGTGGCTAAGTTTTTTTAAATTTGATAATTGTCATAATAGTTGGATAATTGATTCAACTCACCCATCCCCCTACCCTCTTAGTTATATCAGTGGACTATATATTCTAACACAATCTCCTTTCAACAATATCCCTCTTTGGTATTGATGGAAAACCAATACCAACAACAATACCAAAAATAAACTTAATACATTTTATTGAAATCTCCCCCTCTATTAGTATGTGATCCTTCCTTTGTATACTCTGATCTCTTCCTCTGATTTCTCCCTCGTCTAGTCTTGTCCCTCTTTGACAATATTTCTCCTTTCTTCCCATATATCTCTATCATTATGATATTTATATCCCTCTCAATTTATGCTTTAGGTACAACTCTCTATTTTGTCTCCCTCTTTGACAACAATCCCAAAGACTTGTCATCTATACATGTAGATATAATCCATTCAAGTTCTCCCTTTGTCACCTTGCATGTGACTATAAATCTTCTATTTTCAGCTCCTTATTTACTTCGTGTAGGTCTTAAAGTAAGCTCCATTGCATCAAATTGTAAAATATGTCGTTCAACTTAGTTGATGTAGGGCACTACTCTTTCCTCTTAAGTAGCTTTGGATAGGGGTATCACCCCTAGTTTACCTCTAAGATATTTATGTACATCCTTAGGTAAAGCCTTTGTGAATATATCAGCTATATGTTCTTTTGTATTTACATATTCCATTCTCACTTCTTTGTCTTCAGCCAATTCTCTCAAATAATGATACTTTATTGCAATGTGTTTTGTTTTTGTATGCATCACAAGCTTCTTTGATATGTTTATAGCACTTGTATTGTCACAGTAGAGTACCATAGGTTTAGTAATTTTCTCCTTCATTCTTTTGAGTAACCATTTGATCCATACCATATTTGTTCAATTCACTATAGCAACCACATATTCAGTCTCAACAGTAGATTGTGATATACAATTTTGTTTCTTTCTAGTCTATGTGACCAATCTTTTTCCTAAGAAAAATTTTGCACCACTTGTATTATTTTTGTCATCAATGTTTCTAGCCCAATCAACATCTATATAGGCTCTTGGTTCAAACTTGTCATTTTTCTTATAGTATAGACCATAGTAGTATGTTCCCTTTAGGTATCTCATGATCCTTTTAACAATCATTAAATGATTCTCTCTTTAGGATTTTCAAAAAACCTTGCAACAATCTCAATAGCTAATGCAATGTCAGGTCTTCTATGAACTACATATTGCAATTTTCCAATCATAGACCTGTACAATGTTTGATTTTCTTCAGCATGATTATTAGGTTTGGATAGCTTGTGTCCTATCACCATAGGAGTACTAATAGGATTTGAATCCTCCATACCAAAGTTTTCAATATTTCTTTCATATACTTAGACTGAGTGATGTAAATACCATATTTCATCTGATATACTTGCAATCCAAAAAATAACTTTATCTCTCCAAACATAGATATCTCAAACTCTTTCTTCATTTCATTTTCTAATGTCTTACACAATGCATTTAGTCCTCCAAATATGATATCATCAACAAATATTTCAGCTAGTAAAATTTCTTTACCTCCTTTTATCTTCAAGTATAGATTATTGTTGTCATTAGTCTTCTCAAAACCAATCTTCACAAGATAGTTGTGAAGCCTTTCATACCATGCTCTAGGAACTTGCTTCAAACCATATAAATCTTTTTATAATCTACACATCATGCTCTTGTTGTTTGGATTGAAAAATCCATCAAGTTATTCTATGTAAACCTCCTCTTTTAGTATACCATATAGAAATGTTGGCTTAACATCCATTTGATAAACTTTAACTCCTTTGTATGAAGAGTAAGGAAGTAGAGTTCTCGCTTCTTCCAATCTTGCAAGTGGGGAAATTGTCACTCCATAGTCAATTCCTTCATCTTGTGCATATCCCTTGCAAACTAATCTTTCCTTATTCATTGTAACTTCACCATTCTCATCCAGTTTGTTTCTATAC
The DNA here is from genome assembly GCA_028749045.1 of Cupressus sempervirens. Classification (NCBI taxonomy): domain Eukaryota; kingdom Viridiplantae; phylum Streptophyta; class Pinopsida; order Cupressales; family Cupressaceae; genus Cupressus; species Cupressus sempervirens. The sequence continues at coordinate 316,217,246 of CM053783.1, forward strand.
ACCCACTTGGTTCCAATAATATTTTTTTCTTTGGTCAAGGTACTAGAGTCCATGTTTTGTTCTTCTCAATCTGGTCAATCTCTTCTTTCATGGCTTTAATCTACTCTTCATTTTCTAATGCATCCTAACTTAGGCTCATGCATTCTTAACAAACATGTGTCATTTATCAACCTATTCCTTGTCATTGATCTATCTTCTTTATCTCCAATAATTTGTTTAGTAGGGTGATGTATTATGACATACTTTGACAACCTTGTCTCAACTCTTCTTTCTATAATGGGTCTTTCAATTTTAGATTAACTGTTCACTTATCTATTAGGTAACTTGGCATTCCTTTCATGTAAAATAATCTCACTATCAGAATGCACCTTGGCTTCTAATGGCAATTTGTCTCCTAACTACAACTTGGCTCCTGAAAGCAACTTGACATCCATTATATATGACTTAATAGTTATTGATTCTTGTTGATTAACAACTTGGTTTGCAAAATTATTAGCATCAACAAGAATGTCTTCATTGTAGTACATAAAGGTTCTATAATTTTTCAGGTTCCTTCTTTGGTTCATCTTCACACACTTGTGTATATTCATCAAACTTTACATTTGCACTTTCCACAACTTTGTTATTGTTATTATTTAAACACTTATAAGATTTATTTCTTGTTGAATAGTCTAGGAATATACCTTCTTCACTTTTAGCATCAAGTTTACCATTTCTGTTGTCCTTAAGAATGTAACACTTGCTTCCAAATACTTTAAAATATTTAACACTAGGTGAGTATCCATACCATAATTCAAAAGGTGTGAAATTTGTACCTTTCTTGACTTGTACTTGGTTTAAGGTATAGACAACTATATTAATAGCTTCTCTCTAGTATTTCAAAGTAACAATATTCTCCATCATCAGTGTTTAGCACAATCCATTATAGATCAATTCCTCCTTTCAACAATCCCATTTTGTGGAGGGGCGCTAGGTGCATAAGTTTGTCTCTTGATTCCTCTGTCATTATAGAAATTTTCAAACTCATTTGATGTAAACTCTCCACCTCTGTCAGATCTCAGACATTTCAAGATTTTACCAGTTTCCTTTTCAACTCTTGCCACATGCCATTTCAACATTTGAAAAGCATCATATTTTTATTTTAAAAACATTATTGTCATCATTCTTGAGTAATCATGAACAAATAGGATAATGTACTTGTCACCTTTGTAGCTTTTTACATCAATTGGTCCACATATATCAATATGAACTAATTCTAGAATTTCTTTTGAAATATGAGTATTACTTTTAAAACTAGACTCTATCATCTTTCCTAACTGACATTGTTTGCAAATCACATTATCAAGTTTCTTCAATTTTGGCAAACCTCTAACTCTGTCATCTTACTAATACTGACCAAATTGTCAAAATTTACATGACATAACCTCTTGTGTCATAGCCACACATCATCAAATTTTACAACAATACAAGTAGCATCATTCATATCAAGATTAAAGAGATTACCTCTAGTCTTATCTCTACTTCCAATTAGTTTTCCATCAGTGTCATAGATCTTAGCCTTTTTGTTATCAAATTCAACTTTACAACTTGAACTATTCAGTTGTGATACACTCAATAGATTATACTTAAGTCCTTCCACATAGTAATCATTATCACACATAATCTTACCTTTCAATATTATTGATCCATTTCCTTTAAAAAAATAGGGTACATCATTACTAAATCTAACACTATTTCCATTCTAATACTCAAGGTTAATGAACTTACTTTTGTCTATAGTCATATGATGCAAACATCCACTATCAATTATCCATCTATCACTTTTGTTCACATAAGATATTGATACAATTTCCTTATCTTCATTAGAATCATCCTTCATAGCAACATAGACAACTTCATCATCATGATCTTTAGATTCATCATTAGATTCTTCTTTAGCAATGTAACAAGCCTTCTTTCCTTTATCCTTGTAGCCTTTGTTACTACCATGTTTTCTAGCTTTGAATTTGTCTTCATTCTTATTGTTTGAATTATGAGGACATCTTGTTGTAATATGACCAAAATCATGACAATTAAAGCATATTATGGGTAACTTACCTTTGTATTTTCCTTTGCCTCTATGAAATTTTCTAGCCAACAATGCTTCTAGTTCTGCTAGCTCTTCATCATCTGTATCACTGTCACTAGTTGTGGGTTTGACCTTTTTCTTTTTCTTATCTTTAGGTTCTTTTATGTTAGCTTAGCTTTGAAAGAATATTCAACTTTCTTAGATTTGAAATTATCAAAATTTGAAATTTCAAAAGTAGTGAGTCTACCAACCAGTCCTTCAAGGGTCAGATTACTACTAGGGGCACACCACATTTATTGTATAGAAGAGACTCTAATAGCATAGATAGGCAATAGGGTTCTCAATACTTTGTTGATCACAATCTCATCTTCAATCTATCCATCAAATCCTCAAATTTTATTAACAATATCTTTGATCTTTTCACAATACTAGACTATAGTCTCACCATCTTGCATTAGATCATTTCATCAAATTTTCCTCTTAGGCTTTCAGCTTTGGCTCTCAACACATTCTTGTCTCCTCCATAGATTTTTTGTAGGGAATCCCACATCTTGTTATTAGAATCACATCCTTTGATGTCATCAAACAATGAATAGCTTAGGGTAGATGAAATCTCCAACACTACTTGATTGTGTTCCTTCTTCTGTTTCAATTGTTCAACAATTGGGGACCTAGTTGGATTAACATGCTCAGTGGTGATAGTTGATTGTACATAATCTCTAAGATTTCTTACATGTAGCTTCACCAAAATTTTCCATGAAGGAAAGCTTTCCTTGTTTAACTTGGGCACCTCCTTTCTATACATCTTAATCTTTAGCTTTAAGTACCCTCAAACTTTTCTATCCAGGACTTGGTGCTCTAAAACAATTGTTGGAATACTTTAGAATAACTGAGGGGGGATGGGGTGAATGAGTTATCCAATTTCTAAATGTACAAATAATTTTTTTCAATACTGCAACTTATTCTTATGGATGCATTGACCATTCAATATCTTAAACATATGCATATTGTTGTCTTATGTCAAAATAAATTTACAAAAACATAAACATGCAATTCCAAAAAATCAATCACACATTTTGACACATGGATTTTATGTGGAAACCCAATTTGGTAAAAACCACCAATAACATGCTACCAACTTTCACTCTTCTGAAGTGAGCCCTGTGAGGAGCCAACCCTATTAAATGTTACAATGCACACCAGTAAATGTGACTTGGTTAAAGGATTTCAATCACCCTATTAGGAGTGAGCCTTGTTAGAGGACTTTGGAACATTCTATTAGAATGCCACCCTATTAAAAGATTTATTAATGACTGTTAGGTCAACAATATTCCAAAGGATTTATCCAAACCAATACAATTTTTAGAGAGTAACTATAAGACTTGATCTAATAACAATAAAAATTCACTTTTAGATTACAGATCTCACATTTAGTCCTCCAGTCTTCTTGGCATTCATCCTCTTTGTCTTTGAAAAATTATTCACCCTTCAAGCCTTCATAACCTTAAGCCTTCTTACTTTGTATGTCAACTGCATAGTCTTCTATTTTGCCACCATATGAAGCAACACTCTAGACTTCTTGTCTTCCTTAGGTTCTTGCATATGACAACAATCTCTTTTGGCATGTTATCTCTATAAATAGAAAAATTAGATCCTTTTACACTTAACCATAGTCATCCATTCTAGGGTTAGGTAAGATTCAATGAATCTACCCACTTTTCCATTTTACCCCTTTCTAGAAATTTCCTCTTCAATCCTCTTTGAATTCACCTAAAAATGGTTTATCTTGAACTCTATATCACTAGCTCACCATAATACTCTTCCACATGCTTCACAGAATTCAAGAAATCAACTTTGTTGGCTCAAATTCATTAAATCTTTGATCTAACACATTTTACTGGCACTTGGCAATAACACTCTATTTTCTTGGAAAACATTGTCTTCTAATGCTTAGCCAACACTAGGTTGCTTGACATCAACTAAGACTTTACTGGTGCTTAGCACATGCTAACTTTCTTCACTTAGCATGAACTAGATTTCTCTTGCTTGGCTCATACTAAACTTGATGCTTGGCTTCGACTAATTTTTTCCTTGGCATGTACTAACTTTTCTTGACTTGCATTGTTTGCTCGGTCAAGCTTGGTAGACACATTTCTTTACTTGCCCTTCTATTCTTTTCTTAAGTATCCTTTCCTATAGCCTTAAGTAGATAAACAATACACTATATCATCAATGTATTTCTTGGTCTTAGTGCTCCTTTTATACACCATATAACTCAACCTTTCTCTAGGTTATGTTGTTATCCTTTCTTTTCTAATCCTCTTCATCAATCAATCAATTGATAGCATTTAAACCAAAATAAGAAATTGTCTTACCAAAAAATAGTAGATTTGACATCAGTAACAAAATAATGATTATTCCATGATAGATTTCATCAATCTTCTTCACGTCAACAATCTCCTTTTAACATCATCAACAAATAGAATAAAGTACTTGTCACCAAAATAAATTTTCACTCCAATAGGACCACATAAATTAGTATGAACCAAATCCAAAATATCATAAGAGGAATAGATATTTCTCTTGAAACTAGACTTTTCACTTTTCCCATTGACATTGTTTGCACATCACTTTATCGAGTTTTCTCAATCTTGGTAATCCTCTTACTCTTTTTATCTTACTAATGCTTACCAAATTGTAAAATTTCACATGATATAACCTATTATGCCATAACAAAACATCTTCAAATTGTACAGATAAAAATATTTTTTCATATAGATCTAGATAGAATAAGTTACCTCTAATTTTCTCTCCACTGCCAATTAGTTCACTAGTGGCATTATAGATATTTTCTTTCTTGTTTTGAAATTTATCTCAGTAACCTAAACTGTTCAGTTGCACTGCACTCAAAAATTTATATTTCAATCCATTAACCCAATATGCATTGTCACATCTAATCTTTTCATTCAATATAATAGATCCTTTATCTTTCACATAACATGGTGCATCATTTCCAAACTTAACATAGCTACCATTTTAATGGTCTATCTTGTCAAATGTACTTGTATCAACAGTCATATGATGTGAGAAAACTCTATCAATTATCCTTTATCATTCTTACTCACACATGAAATTGATCCATTTTTCTCAAGTTTTTTATCTTCATTAGATTCATCTTTCATTGAACATAAACAAGTTCTTCATCATGTTCATTAGAATCACTTTCAAAACCATCTTCTTTAGCAATGTAACAATATTTCTTAGCTTTTCCCTTCTAGTCTCTATTACCTCAATTGCCAATGTGTTCACTCCTAACTTGATATTTTGTGTCTTTCCTTTTCTCATTTTTATCTTTGTCAAGACATCTTGCAGAAATATGACCAACTTTGTTACACATAAATTAGATTATAGGAAGTTTACTTTTGTATTTTCATTTTCTTCTTGGTAGGTTTTTTTCCAATAATGCATCTATGTCATCAAGGACATCATCTCACAGTAGAATTTGTATAATTATCAATTTTTGATAATAGAAGGTGTATAATTATCAAATTTTGACAATTCAAATGTAGTGAGTCTACTAATTAGACTATCCAAGTTAAGATCATTACTAGGTGTACACCTTAGTTCTTTTATTGTAGATACTCTAATGACATAGATATGAAATAAGGTCCTCAACACCTTTTTTATCATAGTTTTTTCAGATATGTCTGCTCAAACACCTCTAATTTCATTCAAAAGTTCTTTGATTTAGTCACAATATTATGCAACAATCTCGCATTCCTTCATTCTCATGTCATCAAACTTGCCTCTCAAACTTTTAACTTTATCCCTTAACATATTCCTGTCTCCTCAATTAATTTATACCAAATTATCCCACATTTTCTTTGTAGTAGTGCAATCCTTCACATCATCAAACTCAACATAACTAAGGTAAGATGCCAAATCTCTCATCATTTGATTGAGCTCCTACCTCTCTTGTATTTTCTCAATTATCATGGTTCTAGGTACTTCAATATATTCATTGTCCAAGTAGTATAGTGTAGAATCTCCTACTCCAAATAGATGCAATCTCATCAAGTGTTTCTATGTTGGGAAGTTCTCTTTATTTAGCTTGGATACATCTCTCTTGTTCATCTTGATCTTTAGCTTAAGTACCTTCAAACTTTCCATACAAGCACCAAAAGCTCTGATACCAATTGTTAGAATGATTAGAAAAATGAGAGGGGGGTGAATTACTTGTCCTAAGATACAAATCAATTAATTCAACTTTTAATAACTTCAAAAAACTTATTCAAATTTATAAATCCACCCACCTAATATAGAAATTCATCAGCAATTCAACTTATTCATTTCATCACTGTCTCTCTATGTAGTATATGTCAAATAATAAAAATATCTACCAGTAAATAGCATGAAACATGAAAACAACATTCATGCATGTATGCCACTAGGATTCAACGTGGAAACTCAATTTGAGAAAAATAGTCAAGCAACATGCTACCACTTTTCGCTCTTCTAAAGTGAACCCGATTAAGAGCCAACCCTGTTAAAGGTTACAAAAACACTATTATGTGTGACCCTATTAAATGATTTAGTTAGGAATGGCCTTGTTAGAGATCTTTAGAATATTCCATTAGAATGTCACCTTGATTAAAGGATTTATAATATGATTGCTAGGTCAACATTGATTAAACTATTTTACAACTATAATAATTAGAAGTAATGGTTAGGTTGATCTGATAAAATGCAACTCACTTTGTAAATTCAGATCTTTATTTGGCTCATTCCTGGTTCATTGACTAAACTTCATCATATTCTCCCTCTATTATTTTCTTTGCAACCCTTCAAGCAATCTCACTTCACCAACTTCTCACTTTCCTCTACAACTCTATTCTTCACTTTTTCTCCACAAATTTGTCAGTCCAATAACCAAAAATCATATCTTATGTCTCCTTAAATAGATAGGTTTAATCTTTTGCTGCTTAAACTTGACCATAGATCTTAGGGTTTGATCAGATTCATTAAATTTGTTCATCATTTTGTCCTTCTTCTTCTTTCTTGAAACTTTTAGAAACTTCTCATTAAATCCTTGCCTCAGATTGGTTTAAAAACTCAATTCATGTATTAAATACACTTTCTCATTAATCCATATCTTTTACATGTTTTGACCAATCAATAAATTCAATGGTGTCATCCTCAAAACTTGATTCTTTCACAAATTGTTGATTTGATGATACTTGGTTGTCACTATATTCTTCAGCTTGGTCATCACTGGGTAGCTCGGTCTCTACTAATCTATTTCACTTGGCTTACACTACCTTGCTTGGTTATCTACACACTTGGGTGGTACTATAGTTTCTCATAATTTTTCTTAACCATTACCATCACTTTGCTAACATTTTTTTTCTTGGTTATAACTTAAGTTCCTTAATTGTTTGCTTGATAATGCTTAATTTATTCATTGAGTACAAGATACTAGGTCAAACTTGTGGTTTTCTTATCTTCAATCATTACTTCCTCACTTCATACGATGATCAAACAATATATTATCATGACAAATACTAATTGATCAAGTGCCCATTGTAATTTCATCATACTTTCTCCTCTTTACTCAATAACTCTACTAGTTCATCATGTTATCTCTTTTTTAAAATCCTCTTCATCAATAAACTAATTTGACACTTTACACTATTAATAAATATCTTATCAACAAGGTTTGATATCAATTAAAACATAACAATTGTTCCAATTATACTCTCCAACATGCTCTTCCTCTACAATATACATGTCTTTTTCCCTTTGTCTTTGTATTCCATGATCTTCCTATACATGCATTCTTTCATGTCATTTCTTTCACTCTTACTTTTGTTAGAACATTTAGAAACAAAGTGAGCAACCTCATTACACTTGAAACAAATCAAAGGCAGTTTACCTTTATATTTACCTTTACCTCTTGACAATATTCTTGCAAGAAATGCTTCAAGTTCATCCAAATCATCCTTAGATTTAGGTTCACTTTCCTCTTTACCTTTTTTTTCTATCTTTGAACTTCCAATGATTAGCAAAGATTTAAATGTATTTCCAATAGTAACCATATTGTTGTCATAATTACTCAATTCAAATGCAATCAACTGACCAATGAAATTATCAAGTGACAATATTGTTGGAAATTTGGCTAAGTAGGATAATTTGTAAAAGATTTGGAGTTTTCATTTATGGAAACATATATCTTGTATGGAGAAGGTATTATGTGAAGAAAAAGATTCTACAATTAGACCTAAAAATTGTCTAAGATAGTTTATCTGGTAGAACAGAGACAATTTTGATATGTATGGATGACATAAGAATTATTGGCACATGCATAGTCAGGTATAGATAGTACAAAGTGTAAAGATGGTGTGTGTAAGTGCACAAGTCAATAGAGAAGAAGATATTATAGTTTTACTAGTCAAGGCAGTGTGCATGCATAATAGAGCATGACAAGAAAAGATTAATTATGAATTAAGAAATTATTTTGTTTACAAAATAATTGCTTGAGTAATTAGGGATAACATCCTAGATATTAACCGTAAGAGAGGAAGAATTAATTTTTTATTTAGCAAAGTGTGTGAAAGCTTAAAGGTCAATTGGACAATGTTTTGTGAATTACAAAGGTATAAAGGCATATTACAATATGTGAAGTAAAGTGTGCTTCATGTGAAGACTATGTAAAATTTATGTGATGTGAATTCATATTTATGATCAAAGGATTTCAAATTTTGTGATGAGTAGTAGTGGCATACCATATATTGAAGATATCAGCAACAAGCAAGAGGTTTGTGTATCTATCTTTTTGTATCAAGGACTTACATTGTAAGTTACATGTTTGGGTATTGGGCTTAGCTTCTACATCATTTTGTATATGTATATGTACCAACCCCTAACAAGGTCGAAGAAAATTCTAATAGGATTTAGGCTTCTAGAAAGGTCTAAGTCCTCTAACAAGGACTGAGACACTATATGCATGTAATAGACTCCTAAAAAGTTCAATATCTTTAACCATATACTTTTAATTAGTGGATCATTTTGTGCATACCATCCCCACTAAGTTTTCCCTTGGCCAGGGTTTCCCTAGTTAAAAAATAATGGTGTTATCAGTTCTCTTATTGTATGGTTATGTTTACTATTTAGTATAATTAGTTTTCTTTCATATGCAAGTTTCAAGACAATTAATAATATCCTTTTTTGGGCCAAAGTTTGTAGAATATTCATCACCCCCCTCTCAATATTCCCTATTTTTAAAAATTGATATAAAAGGACAATTAACTCAAAAAAGGCTTAATAGTTTGAGTAAGATCCCTATGAATATGGAACACTTATAGAAGAACCTTGAAAAATCTCTTGAGAAGATTTATATTCTTACTAAAGAAAGAGATAACTTGAAAGAAAGACATGAAGACACAAAAGACTACATTGGGAAATTGAAAGATAAGACCAATCATCTCAAATCTAGAAAGGAACCTAAAGATTAAACAAAATATTGTGATGAATTATCAAGATTGAAGAAATAAAATGATATTCTAAAACTTGAGTTGAAGATCATTGGACTGAATCTAAGTTTGAAGAAATATGATAGAAACGTTGAGTCGGATCTGAAATCTGAGAATGTAGATCTAAGATCCCATCTTACAAAAGTTACTTCAAAACTTGAATCCATCAAGTTCAACCATACTATTGAAAAAGGAGAGTTAACCAAAAATTAGAAAAAAATAGAAAATGTATATTCTAGTAGTGAGAAAATTGATGAGAAACTATATTTTAAGAAACCTTCCTATGATAAGACCAGTCTTGGATATTTTATTACAGAAAAGTTGGCAAAGAAATCTGAATCAAGAAAAGAACTAGATCTAGTGGTTGAACATCCTAAACATAAGATAGATGAGAAAAATAAGATTGAATCAAGTCAATCTAAAGATACACCAAAAGAATTTGAGCAAGCAAGTCAACCTAAGAAAGTTAATGAACCAGAGGCAATTGAGAAAGTTGAACCACCTAAGGAAGTAAGGTATGAATTCAAAGGTAGATGCTTTATATGTAATGAATTTAGGCATATGTAGAGAAATTGTATAGGTAAGTCATTCAAACCTATTTATAATTTTTACTATTATAATTTTCATGGTTTTGGTCATAAAGCACTTGTGTGTAAGAAACCTAAATTTGATAGTAATAATAGAAATAGTAGAATGCTTAGAGATACTAACCTTGCAAATAATGAAAGAAGAAGATCTAGTAAAAGGGCATGTAGTAAAAGAAGGAGATCAAATGAAGGAACAAATGAAACAAGGAGAAATATTGTGTGTTACAAATGTAACAACTTTGAACATATTGCCAGAAATTACAAAGCACCATTTAACTAGTCTAGACCTAATCAAAGAAGCAAATCACTAGCATGTCAGTTATACAACAACTTTGGTCATATAGCAAGATTTTTTAGAATGGACATGAGAAACATCAACAAGAATCCGAATTTTAGAAAGAACAATAATAGAAATGTCAAAAAGAATGATAGTAGCAATAATAGTTAGAAAGATGAGTTGAGAGAACATGTGGAAGAATTCAAAGAGGTATTTGTCAAAGAAAAAGATCCCTTGAGCTTGCATATAGTATTGGAAGAACAATATTTTGATGCACCTAATGAGAGATTGAAATTAGCTATTGTTTGTGATTCATCCTATTTGAATTGAGCATCCTTTATAACTGAATTAGCATCATAAAGCCAAAGAAGATAGTTGACAAAGAATTAACGTTTGTGTAATTAGTATGAAGTAGTTCATTATGAGTCAAAGCTATAGTTAAGTGTGAATGTCATTTGGAGATCGTATGCATATGTTTAGAAGAAAACCAGTTCACTAGTAATCAACAACAAATTTTCATAAATTACGTCCTTGCATAATTAATGTAAAGATCACTTTGGTGAGATTTAAGGATTGTGGATGAGATCTTATGCATCATTTGATCATTTGAAAGGTAAAGAAGTAATAAAGAGAGAATTGACAACAATTGAAAGAGATCAAAGGAGATTTGGATTAAAAAGTGCAAAAAGCCTTAGCTATGCAAAATTGAGGTATTTATCATCTGCACAATCAAAATTCTATAGCTTTTAATCTGAAACAATGGCTACTCCAACAATTTTAAGAAGCATCCTTATGTGTCCTTAGAAGATGACCCATTAGGAGTGTTTTCACAAGTTCTGCCTAATTTTTTACATGTAGAAGACATTAGAGTCTATATCCACTATAAATTTGAGAGTATTAGTGGTAGTGATATCCACAAGGAGTTGAATTAGATTTAAAATAATGATTTATCCCTAAAACAAGGTAATGAGCACCTAGATGAGCCTAACATTATCAAACATATGTTTTATGTTGAGTTTGGCAACCATGAATGGAAAAGTATAATTCTCATTCATATTCATGAAGATATGTTTTCAGTAGGAGATACACTAATAATGATTGAAAATGATATGATTCACAAATTTATAGGCCTTAGCAATGAGGGTTGTAAACCTCTAAATGAGAAGAATGTGAAAAAGTCAATAGAAGCAACACTAAAAACCAAATCTGATGGAAGCAACATGAGACTTGACCTGATTAAGGATACTGATATTAGAATGTTGAGTAAGATTATTGGGTATAAAATAAATTATAGTTCTAGGATGAATTATGTGCTTGTTGGATTCATTCATGTAGCTTACCTAATGCTAATAAAGAGAGAGAAAGTAAATATGTGTAAGATCCTTAAGCGAAAAATCTTGGATAACATTGAAAGGGTTAAGAAGACTAAGAATACACCTTTTAGATTTGAGTCTTTGATTACAAATCTATTCTTTCAAGTTATGAAGAAGATTTTTGGTATGTCTGATTATGTGTGGAATGGAAACAAATGCACCATGAGCATGATCACTCATCATTACGAAAGACAATAAGAGGAGAGAGTTACAAAGGATATCTCTAGAATGATGAAATTTTTCAAACTAAAATGAAATAGAGATATATAATTTCACCATCACTAGTTGAGAAATATAAGAATGATATTTGCTTCATGGTAGAGACATATGTAACATGCATGGAAGCAGTTGAGTTGAGAGTCAAATTCATTGACCCAATGGGCTATGAAATGACTAGAGAATTGATAGATAAATATGTGAAGATAACTCTTGAGCCTAACAACGACAAGGAATGTCCTTGATGGGGAACATATGAAGAAAAGATGAAAGAAGTATAGATTGAGCTATATAGCAAAGATATCAAGGAGAAGGTTGAAAAGAAAATTGAAATACTAATGAAGGAAACATGTATGAAAAATGATGAACTAAAAGAATTCATGAGTTTTAGAAAAGAGATGAGGGCAAGTGGACAAAAAAAGGTCTCAGTTACTACACTACTAGTAGTTACATGATCAGATTATCATGGAAATTTATGAAAACCAAATATTCAAATTATCAACCTCAAATTTGTATAATTGAATAAGTTTTATGATCATTAAAATAACATGGATAGACTATAATTGGAGAATTTAATAGTTAGACATATGATTCTAATAAATAAAAATTTTGAGGATATTGACAAGAACATACCAAAAGATCTATATAATAGATTGATCAATAGAAGGAAAAGAGTGGCAAAAGAGGACAAAATAATCAAAGAAAATATGATTAGAAAACTCTATGAGATAAATAGTGATGATGACTTAGATGGAATAGTAAAAGGCATTGAACCTTTGTTAAGAAACAAAAGAAGAGAAATATTGTTGATGTGTGGTGATTATGAGGAAGTGAAAAAGGAGACAAAGAAAGCAATTGTCAAGTTTATGAATTCTACACCTAAAAAGGAAGTACCAATAAAGTTCATAGAAAAAACAATAGAAAATTGTACAAGAACCTTACTAGCAATTATATCAGTGATAGAAATAGAAAAGGACACCTTGATGACAGAGTCAACTCTGTAGATAAAGTTTTTTATAGATACTATGCAAATTGATAGCACTAAGGTAACTATTGATACATTAGATGATACTTTAAGGATAATGGCACAAATATTGTTGGAAATTTGACTAGCTATACTAGCTCAAAGGAAGAAGATGAAGAAAAGAAAAAGTAAGAAGAAAAGAAAGAACATGAAAATAAAAATTTTGAAGAAGAGAAAAGAGAAAGAGAAGGAAGAGGGTAGGAAGAAAAATGAAGAAGGTGAAGAAGAAATTAAAAAGGAAGAAGAGGAAGAGAAAAAGAAAGAAGAGAAGAAGATGAAAAGGAGAAAGAGGAGAGGAAGGAAAGTGTACCTCAAACACCCTTACTCTTGTAGCCCTAACAGGATCTAATGATGATGATCAAATTGAGGTGATATCATCTTTAAAAGAAATCATTGATAAAAATAGAAAGGTGAAAATCTTGCAGAGATCTTTAATGGATGTTACAAAGAAGTTGCAGAACACCTTAACTATAAAGCTGACAGACCCTGATCCAAAAAATAAAGAAATTTTTTTAATCCAATCTTTTGATGTTGGATTCAAAAGTTTGTTTGATGTAGAAGCAATACAAGCTCAGACAAATCATAATGCATCGATGTTTGACATTGTATGTTAAAATATCAAAAATGACTTAGGAGATCTTGATACATGCATCAAGGAGATAAGAAGATGTGAGCAAGAAGGCAAGGAATTATATGCCAAATGTACAATGTCTTTCAAGTTCACCAAGGAAAATGAATATGGGTTGAAGAGGAAACATGATGAGTTACAAACCCTAGTAAATTAGCTTCAACAACCAGAAAAGAAGATTGAAGACATTGAGGCACATATAGGGAAGGCTAATGATGAGATAAGTCTTATAGAAATGAATATAGAAAGGACAAAAAATAGGTTGTCACTTCTAAGAAAACAATTTTCTTTGAACTTAAGTACACTTGAGCATCAAGTGGAAGAATGTATAAAAGTAAAGACATATTTTGACAAGTTTGTCTACTCATACTTGAATGTGGTTGAAATAGCATCCTATGGGTTATGTGCTCTACCCAACATATCAAAGGGAGTCAAACATTCATGGGAGAAGAACTTTAAGAGTTTGAAGACAAGTTTTGATGATTGTATGACATGACTATCAACCTGATGCAAAGGTATAGAACCAAAATTTTTACTTTTATATAATTTTTGTCACCTTTTTCATTGATATCAAAGGGGGACTAGTATAGGAAAATTGTATAAAGTATAATGTAAGGGGGTGTAACAAAATAATAGTATGATGTATGTAGAAAGGGGGAGCAATATTAATGTGAAGTATTATATTCAAATAGGAATTAAAATTTAATATGAGATATAAGGAAAAGATGGTTATAAAATATGATGATCCATAAATTTTAGAATTTTGGAAATCTTGAAAAGGTTGTGTTTTTTAATGTTTTTATCAAGATTTTGGTACTTAGCCAATTTTATCATATGTTGTCATCAATGCCAAAGGGGGAGATTGTTGGAAATTTGGCTAAGTGGGATAAGTTGTAATAGAGTTATATTTGTTACTTATTGCAACATATACCTTGTATGAAGAAGGCATTATGTGAAGAAAAAGATTCTACAGTTAGACTTGAAAATTGTATAAGTACAAGATAGTTTATTTGATAGGATAGAGATAGTTTGGATATGTATGGATGAAAGAAGAATTATTAGCACATGCATAGTTAGGTATGGATAGTATACATTTTTAGGATGATGTGTGTAAGTGTGTGAGTCAATACAGTCAGTATGGAAGAAGATATTACAATTTTACTATTCAAGGCAATGTACAGGAAGAACAAAGCATGACAAGAAAAGAGTAATTGTGAGTTAAAGAATTATTTTATTTACAAAATAATTCCTTGACTAATTAGGGATGACATCCAAAATATTAACCATAAGAAAGAAAGAATTAATTTTGTATTTAGCAAAGCATGTGAAAGCTTGAAGGCTGACTAGATAATATTTTGTAAATTACAAAGGTATAAAGGTATATTACAATATGAGAAGTGTACTTATTGTGAAGACTATGTGAACTTTATGTGATGTGAATTCTAATGTATCATCAAAGGATTATGAATTTTGTGATGAGTAGCAGTGACATATCAGATATTGAAGATATCAACAACAAGAAAGAGGTCTTTTTATCTTTTTTTCAAGGAATTACATTGTCAGTTACATGTTTGGGTAGCGGACTCATATTGTACATAATTTTGTGTATATTTATGTACTAACTCGTAACAAGGTTGAAGTAACTTCTAACAGGGTTGAGGCTTCTAACAAGGACTAAGATACTATATGCATGTAATAGACTCCTAACAAGGTCAATATCTTTAACTAGATACCTCACCACTAGATTAGTGGATCATTTTGTGGGTACCATCCCCATCAAGGTTTTCCCTTAGCTAGGGTTTCCCTCATCAACAAAATATGGTGTTACGAGTTCTCTTATTATATGGTTATGTTTACTATTCAGTATAATCAATTTTATTTCATATGAAACTTATAAGAAAATTAATAATATCCAATTTTGGGCTAAAGTTTGTAGAATATCAATTCACATGCACAAACCCCCCCTCCCCCCTCAATATTCCCTATTTCTTACAAATACATTGTTAGGCATGACTTTTACTTCTTGAATACTAGAAACTTTTAATAGCATAAATAGGAAAAGGGGTTTTGAGAACTTTACTTACAATTTCAAAGTCACCACCTCTAGTAGCTTTGATTATGCTTACAACTTCTTTGATTCAATTTACGTAATGAGAAATTTTTTATCCTTCTTTCATTCTTATATCACCATACTTTTCTCTAAGACTTTTAGCTTTGGCTCTTCTCAGATTATCATCTCATCCATGTACAAGTTTCAAATTATCCCACATCTATTTGGAAGTAGTGTGATCCTTGATACCATCAAACTCGATATCATTGAGTGCAGATGCAATTCAAATCATCAGGCTATTTTGATTTATTCTCATTCACTTTCTCCATAGTCAAAGGATGAACAAGGGTAGTGTACTCATGTTCCAACCAATGTGTGATATTGTTACCAATTCTAGATAAATGCAACTTCATTCTACCATTCTATGATGTGAAGTGCTCTTTTTTCAATCATATTACCTCTCTCTTATACATCTTTGATCTTTTTCTCAAGTTCTTTTAAACTTGTTTTTGTAAGAATTGTGCTTTGATACTAATTGTTAGATAACTGAGAAGGGGATCAATAAGTTGTTTTTAGTTATCCTACAATCCCTTTAAATATTTCCAGTATCAGTAAAACATCATAAACATTATCAACAACCACTCGGTGTAACCATCCAAATTATCATATAAATATTTCTATCACTTCATTCCAATATGTTAACTTACTATTCTTTGCTTTATCGAGTGTCAATAAAATAACTAATTTATAACCTTGTAGATACTTAGTTATTATTGAGTTGCATTAAAAACTAAAACATGTAAAGAAACATGCAATACAAATAACATTCACACATTTGATACCATGATTTTAACATGGAAACCATGTGAATGGAAAAAACACCTGAGACTGGTAACTCAAAAATATTTGCTCTTCTGAAGTGAGCTCTACTAGGAGCCAATCTTGTTAAAGGTTACATACACATTGTTAATATGACCTTGTTAGAGGATTTCACCAAAAGATCATCTACATGTTGTCACTCCTTGGTATTTTCTACAAAGTGACCCTCTCTAAATGATTTAAAAACGCTACTAATCGATGTTTTCTTATAGAATTTCATAGACTTGTTAGGTCCACTTAGTTTTTAATATTTTCTACTACAATGATTAGAAAGTAACAATAGAAATGATATGTTAAGAATAGAAACTAAATTTTCTTGTTTAGATCTATGTTATGGTGTTCTCTCTATCTGATATCTTTTCTCTATTCTCTTGACCGGATGAGTCACTCCTTCACTTTATACTAACTTTGTTCCTCTCTATCATCTACTCTTCTCAATTCACCTCATTTTGTTCTTCTTTTCAATACTTTGCATTCACAACAACATCAACAAGATAAGAAATATAATCAGCAACGAGACTAGCAACAAAAAAATTCTTGATCTCCTCCTTAAATAATCATCTCTAAGCTTCTAAAATCTTCCATCTATTACAGCTTAATCACAATTGTCAATCTTAGATTCAATGTGTTTAACCACATGGAAACTAGAACTTTGTGTTCATCCTTATCTTTCTTCAATCTTCATCATCAAATCTTTATTTAATTTTCTCAATTTTTGATTTTGTAACAAACTTTGACTTGTGCCTTAGACCATCTCTAACTTTCCAAATTTTATAATGGGTCAAGATTAGATTCTAGTTCTCCAAACTTGTTCTTCCAATTGTTACTTGTTAAACGTAACATTCACTATGGTAATATAGAACTCAGTTAATACTAAAATCACTCCGGCAATACTAAATTTCCCTTTTATTTTTCCTATCGCTTGGGAAACACTATAATCACTTAGTGAATATAGTCTTCCTTCATTAACCTTGTTACTTGATTTATCTTGTGTTCTTCATTACATTGCAACAATATATGATTATGAAATAATCAAACCAATATTAGACTAGCACTGTCCAACTTATTCAAGTACCCATTAAATATCATACTTATCAATATTTTCTTCATCATACTTTCTTCAAATCCTCTTCATCAATCAAATGATATGGTACTCTACTGAGTTAGCATAATGTCTAGACAACTAAGACTTTGACATAAATGAGAATATAACAACTGATATGACTCTTTTACATACATTCATAGAATTACCAATTACATTATCAATTGGGGCTAACATATCCATGTTAGGGGAAGAAACCTAGTAGCTGATAAGGGGTCTAATGACAATGAGGGTTTCGTGATAGATACCCCCCCAATTACCACTTTCAAAAAGCCCCAAAAATGATAACACATGTACTAATAGCCAATAACACATGTATGAATAGTTGATCACATGTGTATGAATAGTTTATCATTTGTTATCTTTTTTGGTTATTGATTGGTCCATTGGTGCCAAAAGTATGATTTTTTTGGTAAGCCACTATTGGGGGGTGAACATAACAAGTATCAAGAAAGTGTTTTAAAATGACTCTTTTTAATCACTTCTCATTCCATGGCATTCACATAGAGAACCAAAAATGAAAAAATAGTGCAACATTATCTTTAAGCTCTTGAGTCACCTATGGAGCTACACCGATAAAATTGGCATAATTCAACTTACAGTTTAGGAGATCTAGGTGTGCGGAGTTAGCATGGGTGGCTACTAGGTATCTTCCCCTAGCTTTATCTTTCTCTATAAAATTATTTTGGAGAAGGCACATAGATTTGAAGGACATATATGTGACAATAATGGCATTGTTAATTTTTTTTATGCATTTATTGACATTGCATCCATAGGATATACTTGGCTCATCAATGGGTAACCTCTTATTGGATTAATTTTATGTGAATTTGTCCATGTGTTTTTTTTACTTCTTTATAACATCTCACTTGTAGGAGTTGATAAAATCTGACTCCGTAATGTGCAAAGATCACCTGCATGCAAAAAGCTTGCCGAAGAAAAACTGAAGGAGCAAGAGCTTGAAGCAAACAACGCAAGATAAAATATTTCACAATAGAAAAATGAAATTTCTATGTGAATGGAATGAATTTACAATGAGAGAGACCATTTATAAAGGCCTCAAGCAAGCTTGTAGAACAAGCTAGAAGGTGGTAGAAGATAAGGTTGACAACTAAGCACTCATCCATGAAAAGGTGGAACATGCTAGAAGGGAACAAACTCTCGTTTTGTCAACAACTCATCACTACAACTATTAACTACATGCATTAACCTAAGTAAGATTAAGTAAGTAGAATAAATAATTAATAATTAATTAATTATTTACTCTAACACCCCCCCTTAAGTGCAACTTAGGGGAATGCCTTAAGCTCACAAAACTAAGATGAAATGCATAATGGGTCCTAACAAAAAGTCCATGTTAGGTACCCATGTACAATGCAAAGAAATAAAACCTCTAAAAATTGGGAAAGAGAGAAAACCACATGGGAAAAACCCTCCCCATAAAAGAGGTAAAAAAACATGCTGAAAAAAAATATGAAGTGAAGGAAGGAAGGCCTCAACCAATCCCCCCAAGGGTAACTTCCACCGAAAATGTTTCAAGAGACCCTCTCAAAACTATAATTACAAAAAACCCCCCATGAGATATAGAAAAGATGCCAAAGCCCCCCTAGAATGATGGAGCTCCTATAGAAATGATCAAACCAATGAAACTCCAATGTGGAAGGAACAAAGGCACATAACGAGTAAACCCCTGACTGAGAGGGGAAATTGGAAGGCCTAGTTGATGCCCAAAAGAAAAAGGATGAGGATCCTAAAATGGAATCCCCAAGGCAGGTGAGATGACATTTTCATGAATGTCCATTGTACTATCGGCAACAAGTGCACCTAGAGGCTTGATGAATGAAGTTGGAGGATTAGGTAGAGTGGAAGAAGAATCCTATAAATGAGAAAAACACTCAACTAGATGTGGTGTGGCAGTCAAAACAAGGATCTCAAGAACAATACAAAGGCCCAAGTATCCAGATTGCACCACATGATGCTCCTATAAAAGAGAAGAGTTGTGCTGCAACAATGGAGATGGTGGACCAAAATGCAAGAAGGTGTAGAGACAAGTGGAAGGATCAATTGCTCCTTTAGAAATAAGACCTCATGTTACATGATCTCAAGTGAAGAATGAATCAGCAATGAACTCAACTATCTTCCCTAATCCACTGTGTTTAATCTGAGAAATTGAGAGAAGGTTGGCAAACAAAGATGGAACATACAATACATCATTGAATATACCATCCTAGATGTGAACTAAACCTTTCCCATAGACTGGTAGGCCAGTGTTATTCCCCATGAGAATATGAGGAATAGGAGAAGCCTCAAGAGTAGAGAAGACACTTTGAGAAGATGTCATATGGTGAGAAGCACATGAATCCAATATCCAAGGAACATGTGAAGGAGATGCAATGGAAGCCTATAATGCATGACCCTTTCTAAGTTTTGATGTAGATGGTGAAGATGTGGAAGAAGACTTAAAGGAAAACTCCTTTGAGGTAGAAGAGGATGGAGAAGAAACAATGTTCTTTTGAAGAAGAGCTTGCAAATCTGCAATTTGTTTCTCATAGCCATCAAATCTCTTCTGAAAACAATGTGCCTTATCATGAGATCCTATATGAAAATAGGAATAGGTAGGAGTCTCAATCTTCTTTTTCTCCTTCTTCTTAGAAGATGATGAACCAATAGAAGAGGGATCTGATATCTGCTTCAACTTCTACTCCTATGTATCCTCAACAAGTGATGCCTGTGATTGTGAACCTAAAAGTGAATCCATTTGATTGATCTTGGACTATTCACGAGTTAACCGATCACAAAATATCTCCAATGAAGGCATCCTATATCTGTCACCCAAGGCATCCATAATGGAGTAGAAAGTGAAAGAGAAGATCATATATTGGCCTCTCAACTTTGAGAGTATCCAAAAGATACATTCATCATCTCTCTTGGTTTTCTCACATCTTTGCAAAAGTGTACGCATAGATTTGAATTTCATCAAGAATTCCTCAATGGTGGGTAAGCTATTAGGTGTTAAAGAAGTCAACTCTGCATCAAGCTAAAGTTCCTGAAACTCATTCACTGTGTCAAACAAAGTCTAAAATTTGAGCTAATAAACCCATGGAGTGGTCAAACCATCTAAGTTAAATAGTAGACTATTTGAAATATTCAGTGCAATCAATCCCACGGCCTCATCCATTTTATTCTTATGCTGAAGAACCTCAAAAGGGCATGTAAGAATAGGTTTATTCTCATCCAAACATGACCATAAGCCCCTTGACATGAGAAGGCTAGTCATTTTTGCCTTCTAGGTGTGATAGTTGTGTGGCATGAGATGGGTCACAGATGGATCCACCATTGAGAGAGAAGAAGAGAAAAGCAGAAGGGTCTTATCCTAAAGTGAATTATAGAAAAGAAAATGCTCTCCCCAAAATGTAAAAGAGATCAATTAACCTCCCTAATGTATGATTTGGGCACTCTATACTTAGTGTGATTACAATAGCCAATTTAGGGCCTATTTTTAAAAGTAGTATTTTGATTCATAGAACCTATAATCTAATTACAGATCTGGAAAGTAGACCAAAAAAAATGCACTTTCAAAAAAAAATGAAACCTAATTATGTGTTTAGATGAGCTTGTACAAAGCATTTAAAGTGGAAAAAATTGAGATTTGTCAGTTGCAGAAAAAGTCAAGAACAAAGATCTCAAACCACCTATGCCAATGTGTAGAACATGAAATTTTACCCCAAAATTAAAAAAATTGTTTGAAAAAATGAGTTAGTATGAGGGAGATATCACTATTTGAAAATCACCTCTGTAGTTTTTTCCTTGAATTGTCGTCGTTGCACCTCCAAAAAATAAAGAAAAAAGGAAAAAATATATATATATCTATTATGTCAAACCTGTTGGTGTTTGAAACTACTGAGAAACAAAAATGCTCAATACCAAAATGATAGTACTTAAATAATCTAAATATTAGCCAATTCCTATAATCAATTACATAAGTAGATCGTCTAGATCCAACATCAACAAAACCAAGGATGGTTTCCTACTCTTCAGGGTCTACTAAACCAAGGTGGGTATACTTGGGGATGATTCAAATGCAAACTGGTGTATTACAACTATCTTAATTTTATTTTGATTCTCATCTTCTATCCTCATATACATGCATAGTTTATGAATTTCTTTAAATCTCTCAATCGATATGCATCCCCTATAAGTAGATCTGGTCATAAATCTCCTATAGTTTACAAGTATTCATGGGATTAGTAGCTATCTAAGATTCAGAAAACTATATGTAAAGGATTGGTGACCAACATTACAAGATTGAAATAAATTGAATATGAATGATTTTGAATTTATAATAGTTTTAACATGTAGAAGTAGAATTTACTCTCAATCATCTCTGATTTATAAGACCAACACCTTATCCATTGGGCATAAAGAGTCACTTATTAGCAAGAGACCTTGTTCAATTAGCTTGTAATTGAATCTATCAACTATAATCACCTATTTCCATTCTTACATGATATCCTCTTGATAAACTCATGAATTCTACTAATTTATTGAAGCATTTACATAATTCATTGAATAAAAAGAAAAAATATAACCAATACACACCCCATCCAAAATGCATTCAATCAAATGAACATTATCCAAATGATCTCAAAACTAATAAACTCATGAAAAGGAGATAGAAAAATGGTCACACAGATTTGGTGTAAATATCCCTTTGTATTATCCCTCTTGCTGACTAATACAATAACCAATAGGAACTCAGTAAGGAACCTAGAGAATCATACTAATTCTACATTTTTATTCATTATCGGAAAATACATTACTAAAAATAACTCGAAGCAACTACATATGACTGGACTAGCTGTACTATTTTTTGACATTCCCAAAAATATATCAGGACTCAGACCATCACATTGCCTTGAAAACTCATTTAAATGGGCATGAGCTACAAAAAGCAAAGGGAAAATGTGATCGATAGGTGTCCCTCAAAAAGATACTTACATACACCTATCACAAAAAAGACAAAATTGTAAATAATAGAAAGACTAATACATCGAACATTCCTTTGTGGGTCCCTTTCTATGACTCAACTTGGAAAGACAAAGGTACTACCATCTAGTTCTTTGATTACTCTAATTCCTCAGAGTAAGTGGTCATCAATCTTGAAAGCGATGAGTCATCTCTGATTAACTGTAAACTTACTTTAACCAGAGGATTTTCCTTGTCTTCATCATTAACTGTAAGGGTAACTTTTACTTTTGCACCTTCTTCTTCCTCATCATCTTTTGCTTCATCATCTTCTCCTATTTTCTCTATAGACATAAACTTATCTTTCCACTCATTATAAGCAATGTCATCTGGCCAATCAAAATTTAGAACTTCCCTTTGTATAGTTATTAAAGAATTTGCAACTACCTCTATATCAAAAAAATCTTTTCTGATGATATTATAGAACAACTATACTTTTACCAACTCCTCATTTGTCATTGCCCATAACAAGTCACCCATTTTATTTATAACTTTATTGATTCTTTCACAAAATATCTCATCCAACTCCCTCTTCCACTCTTCCTTTTCCTTTACTTTATCAATTGTTTTTAAAGCTCAAGGGAATAAATCAAAATTTTCTACAAAATACTTGGAAAAAAAAATAGTTAATCTTCTTTGGAAAGAATCTTGTTTATCATCAAAACCTTGCAATTTATTTAACAAATCAAAGATCTTTTCTATTTGATGACATGTCAATTGGATAACAGATATACACATAGTAGTGATATCTTCATTTATTTATGTCCACTTCTGTACAATGTGTCTAAATACAGCTTCATTTCCTTTCAATTCATCCCTAATAACTGCAATTCTTGGTAATTGATAAAAAAATGTGGGCCATTCTATCATGTCCAGTAGATACATTACACCCTGCCTCAATTTCTCTTCAAATTGATTATTTAGTTCTACATGCAATGCATACAATTTATTCCTTTCTTCTTCAAAATCCTCTACAGTGTAGAACTATGGCCTTTTTGGGGTGTCTGGTATCTCAATAATTGGAGTTGATTTGAAAGGCTCAATAGGTGACCGTGGGGGGTATGCAATCCTTCATCTACTAGTTTCTTCTACTTTTCTCTTCCCAAGTACTTTCTCCATTTGAGACACTTTGTTTTCTAATGATTGTATCTGCATACCCCTCTCCCCATATGCTTTCAGAAATTCTTCAAACCTAGCATTGAGCTGAGAAAATCTATCTTCTTTCTGACTAGATACAACACTGCCAAACTTTAGCATTTCTGAATCCATTCCCATTATTTGTTTACTGCCTACCTCACCAGTTCTAAACACTGTCAATGCACTAGTATGCTCTATAGTAGAAATTTCCTGCATCTTGGTCTTGTCATTTTTTTCAATAGACCAAATAATAAGGGCTTGGTGATGATCACTAAATTTGACTCCATTATGAGCCTGTAGTACCTCTTCTTTAGTTTTGAATTGGACATCCTTTTGTTTCCTTACTGAATCAAAAACCATGGCATTTACTATGTCCCATTCTAGCAAAATAAGGACTCTTGACTATGTAATTATTTGCCTTCCAGGCTCAAGTGTGAATTTAGAAAAATCATTCAAAAATTTAGACTTTACCTCTTCCTTAATAGTAGAATCCAATTTATCAAGTTGTTCTACCTTTATTTTTTCACAAGTTTTCTCAAATTTTCCTATGTTTAGCCTCCACAAAAATTGTGTAAATGCCCTAGACTTCACAAAACTTTCATCATTCATAAACCTCTCAAAGGCTTGGGCAAATATAGGATCTACTTCCTTACCTTGGTAATCAGCAACATTTAAATCCAAGGAAGGTGTAGGAGGTTCTTGTGGTTCTCCGATTTCCAAATCTGTGGGAGTGAAAATTACATCCTCTTCTCCACCAATCTCTCTAAGTTGTTCACTCAAAGATGCTTCATCATGTATTTAGATTGGGGACTAGCTTGGGGAGTACTGTTCTACTTGAGAAAAAGAAGACCCTTGTTCTAATGTTTATCTTTTTGGAGCACTAGCTACAGATGGACTTTCTGGCCTTGGCCTTTTCTGCAGGGGAGCCTATTGCACATTTTGAACCATCACATAACCTACTCTTTTTTGCAAAGTATATTGACTAGGAGCCACGATATTTCTATTGTTTATCCTTGTTTGCATCTCTGCAGCCTTGTCTAGATAAGTCTTGACATACATGGGGTTCTTCTCATTCATAGCTTGGATCATCACAGAAAAATTATTCATTAATGCTTGCATCTTGGCTCCCAAATATTTTTTATCTTTCAATGGGTCATAATGGGGGTCAAAAGCATTAATGAATTCTAGGGTCTTGCTGAATACTATCCATTTCTCCTTTCTCAATTCTTGCTCTTACAAATTAAAAATATTTTTGATCACATCCTTTGGATAGTAAACTTGTTGCACCATGCGGGAAGCTTTTACCCTTTCTCTTAAGAGGTCATAAAATCCTTCAAGATCAATAAATATGGCATGAGATTCTACCATGTTATATCTATCTAGGAACAAATTTAGATGCTTCCACCCTTTCCTCACAAAGAAAAAATCATGTACCAAAGTAACAATTGGAAAAAAGGTACCCTTCTTAGACAGCTCCCTCTCATCTATAGTGCCTATTTTCCATAACAACTCAGCTATTCCTTTCTTCAAACGCACATGAAATGGTAGCACATGTGGCTTTCCAAAAAACTATAGACTCTAATTACTGTTGAGACATTATAAGGGATTATATCCCCCCAATTATCACTAACCAATAGCCCTGTTGCATAATCCTTAGGTTTGACCATTTCTAATAATGCTTGTGGAATCCTAGGGTTGTCTCCTCTCAAAATTAATCTAAGCTTTGATGCAAAGTATCTATCGAACCTCACATAACTTGTATTTGTAGCTTCTCAAGTCATATCTACACTCCATAACTACAGTGGATTCCTCTCTCCATCCCTTGTTATTTCCAACTCCGTACCCTTAGAGAAAAAGGTAAATCCTTTGTACAAACATACATACATGAGTAATGAATACCAACAGAAAGGTTTATCCACTTTTCCCTATGCTATCCCCACCAAATCATTATGAATCTCCTTTGTAAGAAAAGTAGCAAAATCTAGAATAGTGCTCATCCCAAATTGAAGATTTTGAGCCATTATAAGGACAATTGAGCCTGAGATTTTCTCGGCTTTATCCATTCCAAAAATCTTTCAAAGAGAAAAATACAATGCGTAAGCCCTAAGGTTAAAATGCCTTCTTAGTAATGGCTCTCGGGTGTTGGCTATAATCACAGGCATAGTACCAATTTTAGCAACATGCTCCTATAGTGGCCATGTTCTTAGGTAAATCCTTTGTGCATCATACCTTGCTTGAAGGTCATCCATATCAATAGTTTCATGCACAACATGGTTAGGGTTGAGATTGAAAACCTCACTAATTAATTCAGGGAAAACCCTAAAAAGATTTACTCCAGCAT
Organism: Cupressus sempervirens; assembly: GCA_028749045.1. Taxonomy (NCBI): domain Eukaryota; kingdom Viridiplantae; phylum Streptophyta; class Pinopsida; order Cupressales; family Cupressaceae; genus Cupressus; species Cupressus sempervirens. Next base: position 316,243,482 of record CM053783.1, read on the forward strand.
GGTTCTTTACCCACCCTGTAATTGGATCATATTTCTTGGCCAAATCCATCAATAAATCACTATCAAATAAAACTGTGGGGATTGTTAATTTATCAATGTCTAACTCCCATGCATTTCTCATAGGAGTGTCCAATTTTTTCTCTGAAAGCCATTTTCTAAATAACTCTACACCTCCCATAGAAACCTGGGCATCTCGTACCCAGTTAGCTTTGTCATAGAAACCCTTTGCTATGACTACCCTATGGTGTTTAGGAATGAACTCCCTCATCTTAGTTATTTCAGTATAGATAAAGGGAATTGTTCTAGAAAGTCATCATGCATAGAGTGCTTTAGATAATCAATCTATCCTGTAAACTCTTTATGTGGAGGCATTTTGAGATTTTAAAATTTTTATAACACCAAATTCTTGCTACTCAAAAGTTTTAAGAGAACTTACTCATGAATTTCTTCTTTACTCTGTGAAATTCTTTAGTGTAACTCACTGGTATTCTCTACAAAATTTTGTGCCCCAACTCCAAAAATTGTATGTGCTCTAATAACCTTTTTTAATTCTATGTTTCAGTAATGGCAAGATCATGAATTATATTCAAGCATTGAAATCACACGAACAAGTCCTGAACCATATTAACTTCTAGTAGCTATTATTCTCAAGTTGCATGAAAGATTCAAATCTTATCCGTTGATTTCAATAGATTGGACATCTTTAAATCAAAAAAGTAACAAGAATTATGAGTTTAAGAACATGGCCATGTGTCGCAATACCGCTTACTCACATTCCTTAAATTTCTTGCATCTTAAAATTGTGGGTAAGCACTATCCATCTATCAAGATAAGATCAATGATCACACAAGTTTACAATTGAAAAAGGCCTAGTCAGCTTGTACTAACCAATAGGAAGTCTCTATGTGAATCTGTACCTCCTAAAAATCTCCATGCAAGTGGGTACCATATTACACTCAAAGGAAGTGGTGCTTTACATCATCCTTTCCATGTGTCAGGTTGGTGCATCCCCACTTTCCTTATGGGATGAGCATCTCCTTCTTGTGGGCTTGCGTCGGTCATTGATCTTGGAAAGATTAATGATGAAACTACTCAAATCCTGCAAGGCTTTTGAAATGTAGATAGTGACATCACCACGGACACATGTCCGCATGGGGCATACCCACTTTTCTTAAATCTTTTTCAAGGTTCTAATGCAGGCATGCACCTTTCATCAATCTGATCAAGATCAACAACAGGTGAAACTTTGAGCTTTATAGTCACATCATCCACTTGGATTAATGAAATGACTTGCCTCGACCACTACATTAATTTTTAGAATTTCCATGCCCATAGCATAAGTACTTCTAGCTAGGCACATATAACATAATCAAAGTGTGATTCAACATTCTCACATAATTTTGCCCCCATTGTGCACACGGTGCAAAGGTGCATACCACATTCCTTATTGGATGAGTAGTTTCATAATGTGGGCTTGTGCCAGCCCTCGATCTTTGAAATATCTATGGTTGATAAAATATCAATCCTATCTAGTAGACAAACTTCTTCACTGGAAAAATTGGCAGTACATATCAGCAATCACCTTACAGCTTAGCACACCATAGCACACACTAGAGATTCTTGACCCCACCTTGCTACATGTCAAAAAATTGCTTGCTCACTTTATTTATCTCTCGTGCAGCTTGAAAATACGGGCATGCACTAGCCTTTGATCTCACACAAATCAATGGTTATAGAATCATGAGTCTTAAATACAAAATTAGCTGAATTGACGAATAAAATATTACCCTCTAGTCCAACTCATCTGACATTTCCACGGAAGACATCTTAACATCACCCTTGGAAATGGTGGGCCCATGTCATCGGACTGTGCTACATGTATTGTTTATGCTTCTCCACATTATTTAATTCTCAAGCACATCCTTCTTGTGGGAAAGCACTAGCCCTTGATTTAAATGAAATCAATGGTTGATGAATCTTGGTGATAAAGGAATATCTCTATTAATAAATCAACCAATGACATTGCAATAATTCCAAAATATGCACACAAAGTACTAACAAGTCTCCAAAAGGTTCTGACAACTTATGACTCGTCACAAACTTTGCGGCTCATTGAGATTTTAAAAAGGTAAGGGCTATGTGTCAACAAAGTGCATGCCCACATTACTTAAATACCTTGCATCTCAACATTGCGGGAATGTGATACTCATTGATATGAACAAGATCAATGGTCACATAAAACTTGCATCACATAAGATATTTCTAAATTAAAAAAATGAGCAAATTGCAAACAAATCATGACAAATAAAGGTTTAAATAGGATTTTTAATGAAGTCATGCTTGCATAAGCCCATCCTTAGGGTAAAAGTATTATGCCTTATAATCATTTTTTGGAATATTATAATCGAGGGTTTTCAAAACTAAGGTAAAATAAAGTAAGGCACTAGGGTTTTCACACTTAGGGTTTTTCATTGATTGCTCTGCTGACAAACCTTGAAAATTTAATAGAATTTCAATGACACAAAGATGACGATATGAACTAGGGCAATGTAAGAATTTGAAAAATACAAGGAAAAAAACCATAGTTTGCAAGATACAAAGACTCAAATGATTTTTATTAAAATTTTCATAAAATTTTTGCATTGTGAAAAATTAGACCAATAGTGGCCCTGTCTGGGGATGATAGACTAGTTGAGTCTATGCAAGAATTTAGAATCTTTGGGAGAGTAGACCACATACTTGGTACAAGGATGACAACTTCTTTAGAGAGCACATCACAATGCACAGAAAAAAGAAAACTGACTGTACAGGGATACTTAAATGAATTTACAAGACATAAAAAATGTACAGGAAAACAAGGAAACCTATGTCTACTGTTCATGGAAAATAGATATTTCTTAAGAAAATTACCTCTTCAAGAATTGTCCATGAACTGGAAATTCAAGAATATCTCTTGTCAAATCCTTTGAAAAATATGAATCTTCTCCATTTGTATCACAAATGTTATATGGGCCAAGCCAGATTGGGTCAAATATGCCATGCTTTCCCTTATCCTCCATTCTAGCATTCCACATTAATACCATGTCACCTACTCCAAATTGGCTCTCAATGGCTCTTTTTTTGTATAAATGTTTCATCTATGATTGTAACTTGGAATTCTAAATAGAAGACTCTCTCCTTACTTCCTCTAGTTGTAAGATATCATCCATTCTATATTGCATCTCATCAACAATGTCATCTTCATATAATTTCACAAACGTATACATCTCTTTTAAGTTACTTTGTGGAAGTCTAGCCTGTATACCATAAACCAGGTCAAGTGGAGCACATCTAATGGCCTTTTTCACTGTAACCCTGTCAGACCACAGAGCTAATGGCAATTTTGAATCCTAGGCCTTCTTGTTTTCACTTAGAATTCTTTTGATAATCTTTAGTATACTCTTGTTGCTTGAATCTGCTTGACCATTTCCATAAGGATGATAAGATGAAGATGTATATCATGTAATGGCATACTTGTCACAAATTTTTGTTTATTCCTCAAATCTAAAACACATAGCATTATCAATTACAATTTTTTGTGGGCACCCAAATCTAGTCACAATGTTATTTAAAATGAAATTAATGACTAATTTACTTGTTGCATTTTTAGTGGAGATTTCTTCAACCCATTTAGTAAAGTAATTAGTAGCAACTAGGACCCAGGAATGTCCACCATTGGATTTGTTTGTGATCTCACCTATAAAATCAATTCCCCATTGTTGAAATGGTGCCTACACTTCAACTGGTTTCAATGGTAAATTCCTAGAGAATTTTAACTTTCCACTAAACCTTTAACAAGCATCACAAACCTTTACAAACTCATAGGCATCTCTAAAAATTTTTGGCTACCAAAAACTAGCCCTAAGAATTTTATGAGCAGTGGTCTTAGCCATATAATGACCACCACATACACCTTCATGCATGTCTTTCAAAATCCTTTTAGATTCAATCTCATCTAGACATTTCAAGAGTGCCCCCTCCATACTTCTCCACCATAATTGACCCTGCACTATAACATACCTTATGGCCTGTAACTTGAGGGATCTCTTCTGGCTATCTGTTAGCTCTAATGGATTTTGCAGATAATAGATTACATCTTTGTACCAATCCAAGGTATCCATATCACAAAGATTATCCTTGCAACTATCATCAAGTTGGTTAATTCGGTTTGCCTCTAGATTAGTTTCTATCATTAATTTGGCCAAACCCTGACCTCTAACCAATTTGATAATCTAAATATCAATATTAAATTCTTGTATCCTACTAATCCACCTACACCTCCTGCCAGATACCTCTTGTTGTGAAAAAATGTCCTTAACAGTAGTAGTAGAAACAAAGGCAATGACAGTAGCTCCCATTAAGTAACATCTAAAAGCCTTAACTCCTTTCACCTGTGCGTATGCCTATTTTTCATTGTTGTCATACTTAAGTTCTACTACTTGTAAAGACTTGCTAAAGAATGCAATAGGCTGCTCATAACCTTCTTCATTTTTCTATAAAAACACTACAAAAATAGTGTGAAATGAGGCAAAGGAAAATATATGCATTGGTTTGTCATAATCTGGAGCTCTAAGAATAGGGGCATCTTTAATAGCTTGCTTAATTTTCTAAAATGTAGTACTAGATTCACCATCCCATTTTATCTCAGATCCTTTCTTTAGCATTCTTGATATAGGCCTACTAATCTCTACAAAATTTGTCACAAATCTCCTAAGAAATTCAATCTATCCAAAGAATGACTGAATACCTTTAAGTCATCATATGACCATGCAAACACATTTCTATACTTCCTTAGCAGCTCTATCAAATCTTTCCTAATTTTAGGAGGCAATTTCTTACCAATATACACCTTTTTAGGTGTTTCTTGAGTTCCCAAGTTCACCTCCTCCACACTTTTGGCATTGTATTCATTTGTGACCTATCCTGATTGTCACAAATAGCTTTTAAAACAACTTGACCCTTTGGGATTTTATTTGTCTTCAATTGCACAACTTCTTGCCCAAAAACAATATATTTTCCATCTATATTCTCTACATAAGTTGTACAATAAATTTCTTGTCCTGACAACATATGCTCACAATTGAAAAATCTTAGAATATCCTTATCATCCTCAAACACTTGCCAATTCTGAACATTATCAGGGACAGAAGGTCTAGTTTGAATCTCAATCTTAAACACACCAACAAATGTGATATCATCAAGTTTTATTGCTATGTTTGCTAGTAAGTTTGCCATTTTATTATTTGTCCTATCTTTCCAAATTATCCAAAATACTTTAAAAAATTCAATCATGTCCCATACTACATTTCTATATGATTTTAATCTTTTTTTATTTGACACATAAGCATTTCTTACTTGGGATACTACCAATTCAGAATCTCCTACAACATGTAAAAACTTTATCCCATGCTTATGAGCTAATCCAAGACCTAGCAATAAAGCCTCATTATCTTCTATATTGTTAGTACAAGGGAAACTTAAAGTAAAGGAGAATTTGTATGTTACCCCTGTTGGAGATATCAGTAAAATTCTTACACTAGATCCATCTTTGTAACATGCTCCATCAAAAAACATAGTCCATAGATCACCCTTGTCTATTTTTGTGTCAGCTTCCATTTCCATTCGAGACTTATGCTTGGATTTCTTCAAATTCAAAACCTTAGTTTTGAATGCATTAATATCTATATCCACAAAACTTGTCATATTGTCTTATATATCTTCTTTTATCATGTATATACTTTTAGGCTCCCTATTGACTTTTATCAAATTCCCCTCAATATTAAAAGTAGCAAATGAAAAATCACATTTTAGACTCCCACCCATGGCATCACTCCACTTTCTTGATAATAACATGCCATACTGAGGTGGAATGTCAACAACCAATACACTCATATTAAGTTCTTTGTCAGGACAAGTTGTTAATCTATATGGCAAAGAATTTATAGTACCTATGACTGTCACTTCTCTTTTATCCATAACACAACATCTTCCTTGAGTTATATCCACCTTTAAGCCTAATTCATTCATTATTTCAAAAGGCATCATAGTATTGGAAGCACTAGAATCAATCATGCAATTTTTTAAAGTTTTACCATTTACTAAAATGCTCAAGAAAAATGGTTCAACATTTCCCAAACACTGATTTACAGAATTATTCAAAAACATTTGAGGAATCTGAGACACAACTACTTCAGCTTCATTTTCCTTCACCTTTTCTTTACTACTTTCCTTAGGACTGTGGTTTTCATTACACTCATGTCTCACATTTGTACCAATATTTTCCAACCATGCTAAAGCTTTGTTTCTATGTTCAAGGATCCTTAACAATTCAGACAAAGGGACTTTGACAGTGATTTTTGATAACATTATAGTCATATCTATAGAAGAATCAGATGGGCTATCAATGGCAGTACTCCTCTTATCATGATGCTTATCAAAAATACTTACTTCACCTTGGTGATTCTTATCACTTGTAATGATTTCTTTTGGTGTCTTCTCATCTAACTTCTTTAGAACACTATTTGGGGACTCTCAAACCTTAGGATTATTTTCCTTCTTTGGTTCCCACTTTTTATTTGTAATCTTAGCCTTCTCAACAGGGATCTCTTTAGGCTTCATAACTTCCCCTTTTTTAGGATTAACTCCTTTATAAACGTGCCAACCACCTTCTCATTGCCTTTCCTTTTAGCCATGTTTCTAGTCTATACTTGAGCTACCATGTTTGTAGTAATTTGGTCAATCTCTTCCCTAGAGGGCTTCCTTAAAGTGATTTCTTCTTTGGCACTTACCATGTTACACACAGTATCTTCAACATCACTCATCAGATAACACTTGTTATTGCACTTTATTTTGAAATTGCCTTTGCTCATTCACATCTCTATCATGATCTTCACATTCAAAATGATCATAATATGGTTCAAACAAGTCACATCCTACATCCTCTTGGTCTTCTTAATGTTCTTGACATTTTTATATTACATTATGATTTCCAAGGAAAGACAAGGCTACTGCACAAGATTTAGGAGCATGAGGTAATTGACACACAAAACATCATATAGGTTTAGCAGTAAATTTAGGTTCATCTACCACATTCATAGAGTTTTTAGATAAGGGATCAGGGGTGACCTTGTTGTTAGTATTCTTGGGAAGAAAATTGGGTTGACCATCTTTCCAAGTGGTAATATAAGGGAAATTTTGCAACCTATTCTGTCTACTGAAATTTGATTGATAAGGGGTCCTATTTTCAGTGGGATTTCTATTATTTTTCACCTAAGGGATATTTAGATTCTTTATAGCATTTAGAACTTGAGCTATCTCACTAGGCTCTTTCTTCTTCCCACCTACACCTTTGTTATCGTCCTTTCTATTTCCTTTATTTCCAAATAACCTAGGATCATCTCTTTTATTTTCCAGCCTTCCTGAGATCCTCAAATTATTTTCCACATTTATAGCAATTCTAAAAGCATCCCTTAGATTCCTAGGTTCTTTATCTCTAATTTGATATGCAATTTTTCCATCAAAAGCATTCAAATAAATGATCAAATAGATCTTGTCATCAACTCGCATGGCTTGCATGAGTTTATAAATTCTCTTTTGGAACCTATTGTTAAATCCAATGATAGATTCATTAGGTAACCTCTTAATATTACTGAATTCACTTAGGATATAACTCTAATTCTGCTTATTACCATATTGCTCTTTAAAACAATATTCAATATCCTTCCAATCAACAATAGATAATTCAAGAAGTCTTTTGAACCATTCTCTAGCATCTTCAGTCAATGACTGAACGAACAATTTCATAATAACATCTTCAGCCTCAACCTCATAATCACTCATCATATCAAGAAAACTCCTCAAATGGTCTTCACAAGTGATAGCATTGTTCCCAGCAAATTAGGCAACCTTTTCCTTATTTCTTGTGGGATGGGGTTAAGGTAACCAGGTATTCTATCAAAAAATTGCCTATAGCCTTCTAACTAGACAGGTCTTCTTTGTAAATCAATTTTAGGTTGATGATCAACATCTTGTCTAGTGTTTATCTCAGCTATGGCCGCTTCATTTTCTGCAATCTCTAGTCTCTTTACTAGAGCATCCTTTTCCTTCCTTTTCTTCTCCAACTCAATGTCTAAAAGTGACATGGAATCATGGATCTGAACAATTTTTGCTGGTTCATTAATCTTAACACTAATCTCCTTTTGTTTCCCCTTATCTTTAGCCTTAATAGCTTGTCCCACATCTTTTTCTTTTTTCTTTTTATCTTCTAGAGCACTGTAGTTTTTAATATGTTGTATTACAGGTCCTTCTAGGTTTAGGTTTTAAGTTTCCAATAGCTTTTGTTCTTATATTTTAAGCTGTTTGACTTGACCTATAATCTCTGGTTGCCATACCTTAGCTACTATTTCATTTTTATTCTGTAGGGTATAGGGAAGCTCCTGAGCTTACTATAGCTGAGAAAATCAAAGGCCTAATGACAAAGAACTATGCCATAACCAGAGAAGGAGACATTAAGGTTGGAGGGAATAGCAAATCCAGGAAATAAGACAACATCAAAAGAAGACAGGAGGCTATTTGTTCTTTTCCCCCTGAGAACTAGCATAAAGCCAATTTTGATGGGGTGGCCAAGGGGAATCCAGGGCTAGCTGGATGCAAAGGAATCATAAGAAATGGTTTGGGAGGTGGCATTGTTGCTATCTCTTCCCCTATTGGCCACCAAACAAATCATCTAGCTGAAGCCAATGCTTCTAGGTTCATTGTTAAGTTGGCCCTGGCCTCAGGGATTGTGTAGTTGTGGCTTGAAGGTGACTCCTTAAATATAATAAATTGCATTCTAGGAGCCACTAAACCCTCCTGGACCATTGAAAGAATTATTAAGGACCTAAAATTGAACCTAAGGAAATTTAAAAACTTCCACGTCAGCCACGTTTATCATGAAGCAAACACGGTCGCTAACTGGTTTGCCAAAGAAGCAGTTGTAAGTAACTTGGTGATGACATGGGGAAGAAATAATGTTTTTTCAGTGGCAGCTATTGAGCTAATTCGAAAGGATCAAATCCACGGCACCAAGATAACATCTCTTTAATGATGATAGGATTTTCTAAATCATACTTTAAAAAGGGAATTATTTGGAGTTATGTGGAACCCCCTCCACTTCATAATCATGTGTATGGAAGACACGAGCGTAAGGAAGCTAGAAATAAACCCATTAACCAGTGCAAAATCATTTTTTCTCTCAGGGCCTTCTGCTACTCTAAATTTGGTAAAACTTCTAGTGGATTAGGGTTAGTTGAGCCGAAATTAGCTATGGTGGGAGAAAGGATCAAAAGAGAGCCATGGGGTGAAGTGGAGAGGTGGAAAGAGAAGAGGAAGGTTTGGAGAAAGCTCCAGAGGGGTGTTATAACTAAATACATGGAGAAGCTTCATGGTTTTGATGCGGGGGTCACTAAAGCTATGGTTGATTCCTGGCAAGATGGCAGGGTCAAAATTGATGGAGTTTCCCACCAAATCACTGAGGGTCTTATTGCAGAGGTAACTGGCCTTTCTCAGGATGGCTTGAATTTCTACAAGGACAAGAAGATGTCTGCCAACACTGTCAAAAAATTTGTCAAGGATGATAAGGAGAAAAGCAAACTGGTCAAGATTGACACCTTCTACGACATTGAGGACCCATCAAAAAGTTTTGGAGGTATGTTCTCAGTATTATCAATGAATATGTCACTCTTGACCCCAGGTTTGATAGAATCAGGACTCATCATTTTGTTCTGTTAAATTATTTTAGACACAAGTGAAAATTTCTCTTTTATTTTACATTATCACCTCCATGGTCAAGAATATAGAGGGGTTCAAGAAATGTCCTGTTAAAAATCTTACCCTCCATGAGGGTCTTCTGCTTATGGTTTATCAGTTCTTGAAAACCCTCACTATTAGTAAAACCATTGGGGTTTTAGGAAATGCTTTAGAGGACATTGCTAGTTTTGATTCTGGGGATAAGCTTGAAGTGAAATCAGAGAAAATTGACATCCCATGTAAAGTTACCCCTACTACCCATGATCCCCGCATCCCTAGCAAGAAGAGCCCCAGATGTCTTCCCCCACTCACCCCCTCTCCTCATCTCAAGGAGGTGAAAGAGGCCAGTGATGACGAAGTGAAGCCTAATACAGTGTCTAAGGAGGAGGATTCAAAGATGGGGAAGGATAATGAGATGGAAGAAGATAAGGGGAGAGAAAATGACAAGGAGGTGGTGACCCCTATGGACCCCAAGGATAACCCCAAGAAAAGAAAAGTAAACTAGGTCCTGCCCCAGGAACATCCCAGTGACCTTGTTGACGTGCCCCCCAGCCCCACCCAGCCCAATTCACCTCATGAGGTTCCCATTTTGCCCCCGAAGGAGATGATTGAAATCATGGTTGAAGAAGGGGGGCATGTTATTAGAAAGAATAAGAGGAGAGCGTGGAGGAACTTCTATGGGGAAAAAGTTAGTTTGGGTATTGTTAGAGAACCTGCCAAAATCCAGGTGCTGGAGGACCTTGACAAAAGCACCTAGTACAATGAGCTCATTGACCCTACTCTTTTGGTTCTCTCTGACAATGTGTGTGAAACTAGCTTCAACTTCCTGAACAATGCAAAGAACAGTCTGATTGACAACTTTCGGTCCATCAAGTGGCTTTTTCAAGAAATTGAGGCTCTAAAGGATAGGAGCAACCAACCCAAAAACCAGGGAACTAACAAGGACCAAGATGCCAAAGGAAGAAATGACCAGGTGGGTAGCTAGGAGAAAGATAGAAGTCAGGTCTCCAGAGACCATCACGATGACAAGCTCACCCAGCTTGAGCAGAAGGTCCAAAGGCTGGATTCTGTCCACCAAATAATCACCAAACAGATAGTGGACACCCTTCACACCTTGAATGAGAACATTGTCAATCTAGGGGACTATCTGACTACCACTGGCCTTGAAAGGGATGCGAAGTAGAACACAGAGAAAAGATTCAACTGGGATGTTCTTCAGAAAGAGGCTAGTGACAAGGCTAATCAGGGGAACTAGATGAACACTCCTACTAGGATTTAGGAGGGCGAGACCAGTCAAAAGGACAATGATGCTGCAAAAATCTTGCAGGCCATGGACACGGATGACCACTAGCCTACTCGCCAGTCCCTTCCTCTCTGGCTTTTGGTCACTGGCTTCAAGCCTTATTTTGTCTCTGGCCTTTTGAGGCAGTTTTTGTTTTTTTAGACTATTTTATTTAGCTCTTTTCACTGTAAAACTTTGGGTTTCAGGATCCCTATAAAACTTTTTTTACCTAATCAAAAACATCTTATCTAGTGTTACCCATAGTATTACTAATGCTAGCATCACCAACAGACTTGTTAAGATCTATTTTATGTGAAAATGAGGATGAGAAAGGAACATGTACCTTAGTAGTATTTTGATTTGCATCATTAGATCCACCATCATCTTTAGGCATTACTACAGATTGCCTTCTAGCATTCTCCAAGAATTTGATCTTATTGTTTATCTCAGCTATGGCCGCTTCATTTTTTGCAATCTCTAGTCTCTTTACTAGAGCATCCTTTTCCTTCCTTTTCTTCTCCAACTCAATGTCTAAAAGTGACATGGAATCATGGATCTAAATAATTTTTTCTGGTTCATTAATCTTAACACTAATCTCCTTTTGTTTCCCCTTATCGTTAGCCTCAACAGCTTGTCCCACATCTTTTTCTTTGTTGTTGTTATCTTCTAGAGCACTATAGTTTTTAATATGTTGTATTACAGGTCCTTCTAGGTTTAGGTTATGAGTTTCCAATAGCTTTTGTTCTTGTATTTTAAGCTGTTTGACTTGACCTATAATCTCCGGTTGCCATGCCTTAGCTACTATTTCATTTTTCTTCTTTAGGGTAGCAATTCTCCTAAGTAATTTTTTCTTTTCTTCAAAGGCTTTTGTAATATTTTCCTCCCTTTCCTTTTGTAATTTTTTATTTATGGCTTCTTTCTCAGCAAGTTACATTCTCAAGAGTTCAATCTCATCAAGATTTGGGATAGTAAACTTAGAACTAGCAGATTTTTCATCACTGAAACTCTCAGGATCTAGATGTTTTGGTGCTACTTCTCCTTAAGAATAGTCAGACAAGAAAGGGTTCGTGCTTCATTGAAAGAGATTATTACTATTCCTTTTGTCTAAACTGGGTGTATTATGCATTTCTATAGTTTCATGGCATATCACTTTGGGTGTGCTAAAAAAGTCATCACCAGATAGTCCAGGATGGGATCTAGAACTTTGGCAAGATGACTCCCTTTCCATAGTAGAAAAATGAATGTTCTCTCCCCTTATTTCTTTCTCTCAAGGATGGTCTTCTCTATGCATCTGAGATCTTTTCATAGCCCAATTGTGTCTTCCCCTAGGAGGGAGATCAGTATGTAATTTGATTCCCGAGTTTTTTCTCACATTTGCCTGTGTGTTTCTTTTGTTTTCCATGATTTTTGAGATAACAAATCTTCTAAATAATGACACTGGTTAAAACCTTATGAGTCACCACCCATCCTATCAAAATGGGAAAAACTTTTGAATGGATCACAATTCCTTCACAAAATTCCATAGACAAAATACAAATAACCCTCAAGATCACAAAAAATATCTCAGTAAAACATCTACCTCAGACTCTACCCAAAGGAACACAAATCTTAGATGATACGCTGGTTTATGACACATAAAGCATTATTCCCCAGTAGAGTCACCATTTTGTTGGTGTTTGAAACTACTGAGCAAACAAAATTCTCAATACCAAAATGATAGTACTCAAATGATCTAAAGATTAGCCAATTCCTATAATCAATTACACAAGCAGAACATCTGGACCCAACATCAACGGAACCAAGGATAGTTTCCTACTCTTTAGGCTCTGCTAAACCAAAGTGAATATACCTAGGGATGATTCAAATGCAAACTAATGTATTACAGCTATCTTAGTTTCATTCTAATTCTCATCTTCTATCCTCATATACATGCATAGTTTACCAATTTCTTTAAATCTCTCAAATCGATATGCATCCCCTATAAGTAGATCTTTCCATCAATCTCCTATACTTTACAAGTATTGCTGGGATTAGGAGCTATCTAAGACTCAGAAAACTATATGTAAATGAGTGGTGACAAGCATTACAACCTTGAACAAAATTGAATATGAATGATTTTGAATTTATAATAGTTTTAACATGCAGAAGCAAAATTTACTCTCAATCATCTCTGATTTATAAGACCAATACCTTATCCATTGGGCATAAAGAGTCACTTATTGGTAGGAGACCTTGTTCAATTAGCTTGTAATTGAATCTGTCAACTATAATCACCTATTTCCATTCTTACATGATATCCTCTTCATAAACTCATGAATTTTATTGATGTATTGAATCATTTACATAATTCATTGAATTAAAAGCAACAATATAACCAATACACACCCCATCTAGAATGCATTCAATCAAATGAAAATTATCCAAATGATCTCAAAACTAATAAACTCATGAAAAGGAGAAAGAAAAATGGTGACTTAGATTTGGTGTAAATATCCCTTTGTATTATCCTTCTTGCTAACTAATATGATAACCAATAGGAACTCAGTAAGGAACCCAGAGAATCATACTGATTTTACATTTCTATTTGTTATTAGAAAATGTATTACTAAAAATAAACTCAGAGCAACTACATATGACTAGATTGGTTGTACTATTTTTTGACATTGCCAAAAATATATCAGGACTGAGACTATCACATTGTCTTGAAAACTCATTTATATAGGCAAGAGCTGCAACAAGCAAAGGGAAAATGTGATTGATAGGTGTCCCTTAAAAAGATACTTACATTCACCTATCACAAAAAAGACAAAACTGTAAATAACAGAAAGACTGATACATCGAACATTCCTTTGTGGGTCCCTTTCTATTATTCCACTTGGAAAGACAAAGGTATTACCATCTAGTTCTTTGATTACTTTGATTCCTCTGAGTAAGTGGTCATCAAGCTTGAAAGTGATCAGTCATCTCTCATTACTTGCAAACTTACTTTAACCCAAGGATTTTCCTTGTCTTCATCATTAACTGTAAGGGTAACTTTTACTTTTGCACCTTCTTCTTCCTCATCATCTTCTACTTCGTCATCTTCTCCCATTTGCTCTAAAGACATAAAATTATCTTTTCACTCATTATAAGCAATGTCATCTGGCATTTCAAAATTTAGAACTTCCCTTTGTATGATTATTAAATAATTTGCAACTGCCTCTATATCAACAAAATCTTTTCTGATGATATTATAGAGCAACTCTACTTTTACCAACTCCTCATTTGTCATTGCCCATAACAAGTGGCCCATTTCAATTATAACTTTATTAATTCTTTCACGAAAGATCTCATCAAGCTCCCTCTTCCACTCTTCCTTTTCCTTTACTTTATCAATTGTTTTTAAAGCACAAGGGAATAAATCAATTTTTTTTGCAAAATACTTGGCAAAACAAATGGTTAATATTCTTTGGAAAGAATCTTGTTTATCATCAAAACCTTGCAATTTATTTAAAAAATCAAAGATCTTTTCTATTTGATGACATGTTCGCTGGATAATAGATATACGCATAGCAGTGATATCTTCATTTCTTTATGTCCACTTCTATACAATGGGTCTGAATACAGCTTCATTTCCTTTCAATTCAACCTTTATAGTTGCAATCCTTGGTAATTGATCAAAAAATGTGGGCCATTCTATCCTATCCACTAGATACATTACACCCTGCCTCAATTTCTCTTCAAATTGATTATTTAGTTCTACATGCAGTGCATACAATTTATTCCTTTCTTCTTCAAAATCCTTTGCGGTGTAGAAGTGTGGCATTTCTAGGGTGTCTGGTATCTCAATAATTGGATTTGATTTGAAAGGCTCAACAGGTGGCCATGGGGGGTATGCAATCCTTGGTCTACTGGTTTCATCTACTTTTCTCTTCCCAAGTACTTTCTCCATTTGAGCCACTTTGTTTTCTAATGACTATATCTGCATACCCCTCTCCTCATATGCTTTCAGAACTTCTTCAAACCTAGCATTGAGTTGAGATAATCTATCTTCTTCCTAACCAAACACAACACTACCAAATTTTAGCATTTATGAAGCCATTCCCATTATTTTTTTACTGCTTACCTCACTAGTTCTGAACACTGTCAATGCACCAGTATGCTCTGCAGTAGAAATTTCTTGCATCTTGGTCTTATCCCTTTTCAATAGACCAAATAACAAGGGCTTGGTGATCATCACTAAATTTGACTCCACTATGAGCTTGTAATAACCCTTCTTTAGTTTTGAATTGGGCATCCTTTTGTTTCCTTACTGAATCAAAACCCATGGCATTCACTATGTCCCATTCTGGCAAAATAAGGACTCTTGACTATCTAATTATTTTCCTTTCAACCTCAGGTGTAAATTTAGCAAAATCATTCAAAAATTTAGACTTTACCTCTTCCTTAATAGTAGAATCCAATTTATCAAGTTGTTCTACCTTTATTTTTTCACAAGTTTTCTCAAAATTTTCTATGTTTAGCCTCCACAAAAATTGTGTAAATTCCCTAGACTTCACAAAAATTTCATCATTAATAAACCTCTTAGAGGCTTTGGCAACTATAGGATCTATTTCCTTACCTTGGTAATTAGCAACAGTTAAATACAAGGAAGGTGTAGGAGGTTCTTGTGGTTCTCCGATCTCCAAATCTGTGGGAGTGACAATTACATCCCCCTCTCCACCAATCTATCTAGGTTGTTCCCTCAAAGATGCTTCATCATGTATCTAGATTGGGGACTAGCTTAGGGAGTATTGCTCTATTTGAGAAGAAGAAGACCCTTGTTCTAACTTTTGTCTTTTTGGAGCATTGGCTGCAAATGGACTTTCTGGCCTTGGCCTTTGCTGCAGGGGAGCCTGTTGCACATTTTGAACCATCACATAACCTACTCTTTTTTGCAAAGTATATTGACCAAGAGCCACCATATTTCTTCTATTTATCCTTGTTTGCACCTCTATAGCCTTGTCTAGATAATTCTTGACATACATGGCCTTCTTCTCATTTATAGCATGGATCATCATAGCAAAATTATTCATTAATGCTTACATCTTGGCTCCCCAATATTTTTTATCTTTCAATGGGTCATAATGGGGGTCAAAAGCATTAATGAATTCTAGGGTCTTATTGAACACTATCCATTTCTCCTTTCTCAATTCTTGTTCTTGCAAAGTGAAAACATTTTTGATCACATCCTCTGGATAGTAAACTTGTTGCACCATGCAAGAAGCTTTTACCCTTTCTCTTAAGAGGTCATAAAATCCTTCAGGATCAATAAATCAAGCATAAGATTCTGCCATGTTATCTATATCTAGGAACAAATTCAGATGCTTCCACCCTTTCCTCACAAAGACAAAATCATGTACCATAGTAACAATTGGAAAAAAAGGTACCCTTCTTAGACAACTCCCTCTCATCTATAGTGCCTATTTGACATAACAGCTTAGCTATTCCTATCTTCAAAGGCACATGAAATGGTAGCACATGTGGCTTTCCCATAAAACCATAGACTTTGATTACTATTGATACATTATAAGGGATTATATCCCCCCAATTATGACTAACCAATAGCCCTATTGCATAGTCCTGAGGTCTAACTATTTCTAACAATTCTTGTGGAATCTTGGGGCTATCTCCTCTCAGAAGTAATCTAAGCTTTGATGCAAAGTATCTATCAAACCTCACATAACTGGCATTTGTAACTTTTGAATTCATATCTACACTCCATAACTACAGTGGATTCCTCTCTCCATCCCTGGTTATTTCCAACTCCATACCCTTGGAGAGAAAGGTAAATCCCTTGTATAAACATACATACATGAGTGATGAATACCAACAGAAAGGTTTATCCACTTTTCCCCATGCTATCCCCACCAAACCATTGTGAATCTCCTTTGCAAGAAAAGTAGCAAAATCTAGAATAGTGTTCATCCCAAATTGAAGAGTTTGAGCCATTATAAGGATAATTGAGCCTGGGATTTTCTCGGCTTCATCCATTCCAAAAATATTTCAAAGAGAAAAATACAATGCCTAAGCCCTAAGGTTAAAATGCCTTCTTAGTAGTGGCTCTAGGGCGCTGGCTGTAATTATAGGCAAAGTACCAATTTTAGTAGCATGCTCCTATAGTGGCCCTATTCTTAGGTAAATCCTTTGTGCATCATACCTTGCTTGCGGGTCATCTATATCAATAGTTTCATGCATAGCATTGTTAGGGTTGAGATTGAAAACCTCACTAATTAATTCAAGGCAAACCCTAAAAAGATTTACTTCGGCATGGTTCTTTACCCACCCTATAATTGGATCATATTTCTTGGCCAAATCCATCAACAAATCACTATCAAAGAAAACTATGGGGACTGTTAATTTACCAATGTCAAACTCCCATACATTGCTCATAGGAGTGTCCAATTTTTGCTTTGGAAACCATTTTCTAAATAACTCTAAACGTCCCATGGAAACCTAGGCATCTCGTACCTAGTTAGCTTTGTCATAGAAACCCTCTGCTATGGCTACCCTAGGGTTTTTAGGAATCAACTCCCTCCCCTTAGTTATTTCATATACAGATAAAGGGAATTTTTCCAGACAGTCATCATGCACAAAGTGCTTTAGCTAATCAGTCTGTCTTGTAAACTCTTTATGTGTTAGTGTAGTTTTTTATTTTTTCCTATTTTGCTAGGTTTTTCCTACACTTTTAATAATCTCGCTTAGGTTAATAAAGCATGTCTTATTAGGTGAATGGTTGTGAGGTGTCACCTTCCTACATGTGAGCATTCATTAGCTATCTTGGGAAGATACTTTGCTATCTTTAGTCCGATAGATGGTTGCTCCTCATTGGTTGGTGTTGCCACCTCCTCTCTCTTCCTTGCCTATATAAGCATGCTACCTGGCTTGTATTTGTATCTCTTGTTTTGCATCCTCTTAATGCTATTTTGCTTCCAGCATTTGCATTACTCTCTTGGAGACTAAATCTATGATGCTATTTTGATTTTGTATCATTTGCATTCATAGTTTAGATATTTACTCTTTGCACTAGTTTTCTGGGTTATTAATCTTTTCAGATTCTAACATGGTATCAGAGCTTTTCTATGTGCAAGAGTAGATTTTAGTTTCCTTATTTGAGAGATTCAGGGGGGGCAAATAAACTTTATTTTAGTTTTTTGAAAAACGAAGTATGCTCTTCTCTTGCATCTTTGGATGATCTTGAGAATCAGAAAAGTTTTGACAAAAATAGTTTTTCTCTGGGTTTTCAATCTCAAATCTGACAACCAACTTGCATATTTGGAGTTTTCAATCAGTTTTGCAGGTTCCAGCATGCCATTGATGGACTTGAGAAGCTG
Organism: Cupressus sempervirens; assembly: GCA_028749045.1. NCBI lineage: Eukaryota > Viridiplantae > Streptophyta > Pinopsida > Cupressales > Cupressaceae > Cupressus > Cupressus sempervirens. Next base: position 316,261,941 of record CM053783.1, read on the forward strand.
ATTCAGCATTTGCATGTCAAATTTTGGTTGCTGGGGTCGTTTTCTGATTTTTGGAGCCATTTTTTTTCTGTTAAAGGTGTCTGATTTACACTACAGCAACATCTTCTGTTCATCAGGAAGAAAAACACTTTCTGGGTTTTGTTTGCAGCCCCGAAAAACCATCTGGGTATCTTTTAGATTTTGCATGCAAGCTGTATATTTTTTAGAATCAAGCATGCAAAGCTACAGCCATACCCCTCTCCGTTGGCAGCCGCAGATTTGAATGCAGTTTTCAAATGTCTCGTTCTTGCTCATACGGACTCCGATTTTGATGATTCTTGTTATGAACTTGGCTATTTTTTTGTGCTCTATCCACTATTGGAGTTATTTTTTGATTTTCATGCATGAATTCTTCAGAAATTGCAGATTCTCAGCCGTGACTGTGCACAGTTCTTGTTTTAGAAACTTCGGAGGATCATAACTTTCTCATACGACCTCATATCGAGGCGATTCTTTTTTTGAAAGTGCATGATTTTTCGAGTAGATCGCATTGGTGCTATTCGTTTCCTTGATTATTGTGCCCAAGTTTCACTTTTAACATATGCTCTTCATGAGGATTTGTAATGCATTGAAATCAAGACCTACTTGTGGTTTTTTTGGCCATAACTTTTGCATATGGAGGTATTTTTCCAATCCAAAAAAAAAAGCGTCGAAAAGCTGGTTCCGAGACGGAGATGCCGGTACAGGTGTTTTTGAGTTTTGATTCAGTTTGGTTGCCTGTTATGGCAGTCGAAGCTGGATGTTCTATTTTGCACTCCAGGAGGCGTATCTTGAGCTTTCGATCTCCAATTTTGGACTTCTTTATATTGTTGGAAAGCTCTTTCTGTGCTCTTTCCAGTGATGCTGGTTGTTGTTCCAGATTCTGTTCCAGACACATCCTATTCAGTCTTTTGCATTTTAGCATTCTGGTGGATATTCTGTTTGTTTCAGCTCCGGAGATCGATTTTGTTGCTTCATTTGCTTCATTTTTGGCTTTAATTTTTGTTGTTTCAGCCTTATGTTTTTTCTGATCATTGTTGATATTCACTGTAAGCATCTTTATGCAACGCACTGAAATAAAGTGCCACTCTTGCATTTTGGGATCCTTTTCATCATTGTGATTCATTGTACTTGCACTATTATATAAAGTGCCATGGGGGGGATAGTTGTTTGCCTCTTATAGGCTCTCTTTCTCTAATTCCTCATGCAGTGTCGACGACACATGCCTTTATTTGTGTTTGTACCTCACTCTCGATGAGTTTGGCTCCTGTGTTGTAGGAGATTTTTGGCCCATCTTTTCAGCTGCCTGTCACCTCACCTACCTTAAGGGGAGGTTATATTGTTGTTCTATGCTTCTTTGGTTGATGGTTCGTGCCTTCTATTTCCATGGAGGTTCCTTTGGTTGATGGTTCGTGCCTTCTATTTCCATGGGGGTTCTACAGATCAGCATTTTGACAGAGTTTTGCGGTTCTTCATGCTTCAGTGATGCTGCTTCTTCATGATCACTCCTTGTTCCTATTTTAGGGGACAATTTCCCTAGCGGGAGACTTCTTCAGTTCTTCACTAGGTTCTTACCTCTTTTTGGGGGAGGGTTTTTCCCTTGTGGTTTTCTCTCTTTCCCCGCTTTCAGAGGTTGCATCTTCTTGCATTGTACTTGGGTACCTAACATGGCCTCGTTGCCGGGACCCATTTCTACATCCACCTAAGCTTCGCTTATGGGGGGGTGTTAGTGTAGTTTTTTATTTTTTCCTATTTTGCTAGGTTTTTCCTACACTTTTAATAATCTCGCTTAGGTTAATAAAGCATGTCTTATTAGGTGAATGGTTGTGAGGTGTCACCTTCCTACATGTGAGCATCCATTAGCTATCTTGGGAAGATACTTTGCTATCTTTAGTCTGATAGATGGTTGCTCCTCATTGGTTGGTGTTGCCACCTCCTCTCTCTTCCTTGCCTATATAAGCATGCTACCTGGCTTGTATTTGTATCTCTTGTTTTACATCCTCTTAATGCTATTTTGCTTCCAGCATTTGCATTACTCTCTTGGAGACTAACTCTATGATGCTATTTTGATTTTGTATCATTTGCATTCATAGTTTAGATATTTACTCTTTGCACTAGTTTTCTGGGTTATTAATCTTTTCAGATTCTAACATTATGTGGAGGCATTTTGAGATTTAAAAATTTCTATCACACCAAATTCTTGCTACTCAGAAGTTTTAAGAGAACTTACCCGTGAATTTCCACTTTACTCTGTGAAATTCTTTGTTGCAACTCATTAGTATTCTCTGCAAAATTCTGTGCCCTAGCTCCAAAAAAATTTTGTGCTCTGATAACCTTTTGTAATTTTGTGGTTTAGCAATGGCAAGATCATGAATTGTATTCAAGCATTGAAATCACACGAATGAGTCCTGAACCATATTAACTTCTAGTAGTCATTATTCTCAAGTTGTATGAAAGATTCAAATCTTATCCGTCGATTTCACCAAATCGAACAGCTTTAAATCAAAAGGTAACAAGCTTTATGACTTTTAGAATGTGGCCATGTGTTGCAATATCGCTTACCTACATTCCTTAAATTTCTTGCATCTTAAAATTGCGGGTAAGCACTATCTATCGATCAAGATAAGATCAACAATCACACAAGTTTACAACTGAAAAAGGCCTAGTTAGCTTGTACTAACCAATAGGATGTCTCTATGTGAATCTGTGCCTCCTTTCAATCTCCACACAAATGGGTCCTATATTACACTCAAAGGAAGTGGTGCCTTATGTCATCCTTTCCATGTGTCAGGTCGGCACATCCTCACTTTCCTTATAAGACGAGCATCTCCTTCTTGTAGGTTTGCATCAGTCATTGATCTTGGAAAGATTAACAGTGACACTACTCAAATCCTACAAGGCTTCTAAAATTTGGATAGTGACACCACCACAGACACGTGACTACAAGGTGCATACCCGCTTTGCTTAAATCTCTTTCAAGTTTCTACTGCAGGCATGTGCCTTTCATCGATCTATAGGATCAACAACAAGTGAAACTTTGAGCTTTATTGTTGCATCATCCACTTGGATTAATGAAATGACTTGTCTCAACCCTCATACTCTGAAAAATCTAACTACTGCATTAATTTTTGGAATTTCCACACCTGTATCATAAGTACTTCCAGCTAGGCACATCTGATATAATCAAAGCGTGATTCAACATTCTCACCTTATTTTAGCCCCACCATGACATGTGATACAAAGGTGCATACCTGCATTCCTTATTGGATGAGTAGTTTCAAAATGTAGGCTTGTGCTAGCCCTCCATCTTTGAAATATCTACGATTGATAAAATATCAATCCTATTTTGCAGACAAACTTCTTCACTAGTAAAATTGGTAATACATATCATCAATCACCTTACAGCTTAGCACACCATAGTACACACTAGAGATTCTTGACCCCACCTTGCTACATGTCAAAAAATTGCTTGCCTGCTTTATTTATCTCTCGTGTAGCTTGAAAATGCAAGCATGCACTAGCCTTTGGTCTCACATAGATCAATGGTTATAGAATCATGAGTCTTAAATACCACATCAGCTAAATTGATGAATAAAATATTACCCTCTAGTCCAACTCATCTGACACTACCCTGGATGACATCTTAACATCACCCTTGGAAACGGTGGGCCCATGTCGTCAGATTGTGCTTCATATCTTGTTTATGCTTCCCTGCATTTTTTATTCTTGAGCACCTCCTTCTTCTGGGAAAGTGCTAGCCCTTGATTTAAATGAAATCAATGATTGATGAATCTTGGTGATAAAGGAATATCTCTGTTAATAAATCAACCAATGACATTGCAATAATTGCAGAATATGCACAAAAATTACTGACAAGTCTTCAAAAGGTTCTGACAACTTATGACTCATCAAAAACTTTGTGGCTCACTAAGATTTTAAAAAGGTAAGGGCTATGTGTCAACAAAGCGCATGCCCACATTACTTAAATACCTTGCACCTCAACATTGCGAGAATGCAATACTCGTTGATCTAAACAAGATCAATGGTCACATAAAACTTGCATCACATAAGATATTTCTAAATTTAAAAAAATAAGTAAATTGCAAATAAATCATGGCCAATAAAGGTTTAAATAGGATTTTTAATGAAGTCATGCTTGCGCAAGCCCATCCTTAGGGTAAAAGTATTATGCTTTAAAATCTTTTTTCAAAATATTATAATCGAGGGTTTTCAAAACTAAGGTAAAATAAAGTAAGGCACTAGGGTTTTCACACTTATGGTTTTCCACTGATTGCTCTACTGACAAACCTTGAGAATTTAATAGAATTTCAATGATACAAAGATGAGGATATGAACTAGGGCAATGTAAGGATTTGAAAAATACAAGGAACAAAACCCTAGTTTGCAAGATACAAAGACTCAAATGATTTTTATTAAAATTTTCAAAAAAAATTTGCATTGTGAAAAATTAGACCAACAAAACCCTCTTTCTCCTTTTTCTCCAAATACTGAAAAAATGCTCTTCCTCCTAATTGAAGAAAAAATCACAAACAAACTAGGGTTTGTGTCATTGGATCGCAGCTTGAAAAATCCTTTAGCCAAGAAGCAATAGGGAGGCTTTGATACCATGTAGGGGTTGATAAAATCTAACTCGTCAATGCACCAAGATCACCTGCATGCAAATAGCTTTCGGAAGAAAAATCGAAGGAGCAAGAGCTTGAAGCAAACAATGCAAGAGAAAATATTTCACAATAGAAAAATGAAATTTCTATGTGAATGGAATGAATTTACAATGAGAGAGAGACCACTTATAAAGGCCTCAAGGAAGCTTGTAGAACAAGCTAGAAGGTGGTAGAAGATAAAGTTGACAAATAAGTACTCTTCTACGAAAAGGTGGAACGTGCTAGAAGGGAAAAAACTCCCGTGTTGTCAACAACTCATCACTACAACTATTAACTACATGCCTTAACCTAAATAAGCTTAAGTAAATAGAATAATTAATTAATTATTTACTCTAACATTAATCACATTATAGTGTGAATCCTTCTATTTCCTATTCACTATATGTTGAGGGTACTCTATTAAATACGTTTAGAGTGCATCTTTACATCCCTTCTAATATAATGGCATTCCTATTGTAAAAAATTTATCTCTTTCTATTATTCTTTGATGGTGATTTTTTCCATAAATTGTTCCTAAAATGTCATTAATACCAAATTAAATGAATGTATAAAAAATACTAAATTATTATTATTTTGGCTCAAGTATATCAAACTTTGGAGTGGGAGCATTTTGACATGTAATTTTTTGATATATCTTCCATATCCAATCTATTGCAAGTGGATCATTTTTAAACTTTGTGTAATTTTGTCTTCAATAAATTGTAATTAATTGATGCAACCATTTTTTTTCAACAAAATATGGTCATTTATTTCTAGGAGCTTATGATTCCTCTCTTTATTCTCTCTTTATTCAAGAAGATTATGTAATCATACATGGGTATCTTATTTGTGTTGGAGTATAAGTATTACTAAGAGGGGGAGATGATTAATCAGTGATACAACAAGATTTTAAAATCATAAACAAATTTTTAATTTTAAAGTCTTAATCATAAATTATGCATATAAATGAATCCAGTAAAATAACACATCATGAGAAACATACAAAGAAAAAAATTGACACTATTTTCTGAGTGGAAAACCCTTCGACTGAAAAGCCACTCGAATTGCCTCACTATTTGATGGACTTCACCGATCATGTTTGTGTTTCATTGAAAAATGTTAGCTCATTGATAGTCTTTTGAAATGTCTTTCTAGCTATTGAGTTATGTCTCTATTTCACTTACTAACTACTATAGTCACATATCACTAACTTAGAGCCAAATGTAAATATGCAACTAATAATAATGAACTTCATACAATATATCATTGATTATATATATATATATTTTGTAAATAAAAAATGTGTTATATAAAGGTATCTTTCAAGAACATATTTTTATATCTAATTAATATCACTAAAAGTTATGAACAACAAAAACTAAAACATCTTTCTAACTTCTATATCACCAATTTCTACCTAAAGGAATGCATATATACTAGCATTCAACTAGAATATGATAGTTATTTGATTAATTATCATATTTCAATTTCAGTTGTCATTTTCCTTGTGAAATAAAAAATAATATATGCATTTACAAATTTGTCTTTTTCAAAAAAAGAACTTTAGATTATAAATTACTATTTATACTGCCTTTCCAAAAAAAGAGAATACATCTTTTTCAAATAAAATCATTTTCTAACAAAAACCTTTTTCCAAGAATTTAAAAACTGATAAAGTAAACTACATATGTCTTTTCAAAAACTTTCAATATCTATTGGATATTTTTATTTCTTTTTATTAAAGATATTCTACAAAAATTATACATAATAGTTTGAGATTTATATCAAACAATAAATTTAATTGTATCTATCAAAACTAGATAAAAAGGATCACCTATCAACTATTCTACAAACCATTTTATAATATACAATACAGAAGAGAGAGATCAAGAGTTATGGTCCTATCATAGAAGACTACATCATAAACTAGGTCATGCAACATCCCATGAGCCAATGATATTATTAATAACTTTAAATTTATTGAATTCAAACCTCCCAAATGAGGGATCAAGCTTAGGAGGATTAGTAGAGGATACATCCCACCAAGGTACATATGAGATTTTAGGCTTCTTGTTCATGATTGAAATGTTGTCTTTGGTAATGCTATTATCTTTCATGAGTTATTAATTATAATTGAGTTCTTCTTGATCCAACATGTCCTTATAAGAGTCAAACAAAATGTGCATATTTAACATCTATTTCATATATAAGAAACACCCTTTCTCTATCCAGTATTATGAAGTAACTTTTTGGAATCTGCAATACTGCAAATATTTGTAACATGATATAGAAAATTGTGATTATATGATTAAACTTGTTAAGGATCCTCTAAATTCCTTAAAAAACATCTTCATTTATATTTTTTCATTAAAGGTATTAATCTTATAATCAAAATAATCAATAAAGTTCTAACAATTCAAACCAAAATAAGTCATGTTGTGTGTTCCAAAGAATGGAATATCCAAGGAAAAAGACTAAACTTTTACAACAACAAGGTGTGCTTTTCTTAGTTGAAATTCTTCATAATATATTTTAAAACTAAAAACTAACAATTTTTTAACTATATATAATTGAGTCCATCCAGGGAAGTATGTATACTAAAAAATCAAAACTCATGCATCCAAACATATATGTGTGATGTAGTTGTTTAAAATGAACATGCATTCTAAATAATATGCACACCCAAACAACATGACAAATACTTTACATATATCCAACTATTTTTAAATAAACTCCATAAATTCATATACCTAAGCATGATTTTGGAAAGGCAAACAATAATCACTTAACCACAAGGCTTTAACAATGATTTGAACCCAACCAAGAATCTTGTAGATTCAACACAAGGTTTCAACCTAAACATAAAATCGTTGACATTACAAACTTGAATTTAGAAATACAAAAAACCATGCCCACAAAGAACATGAATATGCATTGATTATGCATAAACCATTAATTAGATGTAAAACATAATAAAACTATCATGTATGTATAGACATATGATACATGCATGTTAAAAAATGAAGAAGCAGATAAAATGATACATGTAGAGTACAATATTAACCAAAAAAAAAAAAAAAAAAAGAATTAAAAAAATTAAACCATGGTAAGAAACACCTAAAAAAATCCATGAATGAAAACCCTTGTCAAACTTCAAAGTTCACTTTGCTTCACAACAATTTAAAAATTTTAGAAAACCAATGAAGCAACCATCACAATCTTCCTACTCAACTATTCCACTTTTTTGGCAAAAGAAATTGAAACTATAATATGTCATGCCCTTACAGATGAGATTCCCTAGCTCAATAGAACTAGTATTTCATTAATATGGTGCCCTAGCTCAACAGAGCTAGGGTTTTCAAACAAAAAACCCATAAACACATTATACATGAATGCCGATAAAGGAATTTATATTAACTTTTCTTATCATTCTCAATATAAATGGTGGCATTACCTACTATCATGTTGAGGGTTAAAAATGTAATGTGTAATGTCGATAATAATGCTTACCATAACCTTTACAAAGGGGTCTAGGGGGTGACCAAAAAACCTACCTAGCAATGAACTTTTACTTATGTCATGGTCACAAATATTGACCATTAACCTTTCACTTATAAACATCAATCCAAAATCCTAATATCTTTTTGATTTACAATAAATCACTAAAATAACATATATTGTTGTAAATACCATGTACTGCATATGCATCTTTCTAATGTAATCCATATACATATATTGTTGTAAATTGATCAAAATCCACATAAGTTGATCATTTAATGTAAATTGAAAGACAACACCATTTATGAATAATATTATTGAATAATCCAAATCCACATAAGTTAATCTTGTAATGTAAATTGAAAGGTAACACCATTTATATCCATAAAATAATCATATAATATAACAAACCATTTAAGTTATAAAATTGAATCCACATATCCATGTATTTATTGATATAAAAGAGAAAAAAACATGCATGTAAACCATAATGGATGAATCCAAGTCCTATGATAGACATACTAAGACTTCTCATATAAAAACTATAATATCAACATCACTCACTGATAAAATTGTTGTGTTTGGTATCAAGGACAACAAAAACCAAAGGAAATGAGAGAAAAGATGAGGAGAAACAATTTGTTCTTATTGTTTGGACATGTATCCAAGAGTTACATACTTTATCTCTCTTTAATTTGAATGGGGTTGCTAGAGTGATAGAATGTTCACACTAGACTAGATCTTCGTGCAATTTCATTGGGATTGTATTACAACTAAATTTATTTACTTATTTGTTCATTATTCCCTCTTTCTTAAGCACACCTAAATATTGTGACATATAATTATGTGTGCATATTTTATGCACTTGATTGACAATCAAGTTACATTGATCTATCTCTCATCTATCACTCGATTTTAGTTTCATTTTAGCTTACACTTAGATGTGTTGGATTATGTTTATTAAATTGTATTTATTAAGCTAGTTTAGCTCTAGTTAGCTTCTATTCATCATGCATTGACTAGTCCATCCTTGTTTTATATACACATTGGCTCATTTATTATATGTATCATTTACAACTAACACATTGATCAATTAATCAAATGGATAATTGGCACTACTAATTATTAGTATTATTTATGTTTCAACCTATAAGTATTTGAAAATCTTGAAAATTGTGATTGATATGATGTGTTAGTGAATATGATGTGTGTAATGGGTATAAATTAAAACCACAGAAAGATTTTCATAATAATAATTATGTTTATAGTGTCATGAAAGAGAGATTAGTTTGATAGGTTATCATAAGGTGTGTGAAGGAGCCTAGCAATGGATTGTTTTGTATGGTTAATTTACAACTACAAGATTTTGGTAACACAAATTATTAAAATGACATTTGAACACCTCAAGGAGAATCCTGAGAGAGAGGGAAATAGCATTGAAGGAGATTTTTTTTTATTAATTTAGTAGCCAAATAAGAGGGATAGCCCTTACAAAACTATAGTCAAAGAGTTGTCAAACATATAGTAGTACAAACTAATGTGTTTTTTTTATAACATAAGACTATTGACACAATATCAACAATAACATGGATATACAAATTTTATTTGAAGAACAAAATGCCAAAAAATCCATATACAATACTTAGGCCAAGAAAGACTCCCACCAATGCTCATCCAACAACCCACCTATTGTGACATTCCAAAAAGGGAAAATCAAAGGTTTCGCAATTATGAACTTTTAGAAATGTACAGTTCTCTAAGACCATCCAATGATAAGAAATGCCAACCCAACTATAACTCCACCTCCTGGCTACAAAAACCCTTCTCACCTTAATAGAAAATTAGCCTACCTCTATAGGAATAGCTAAAGGATAGACCAACAAAACAAGGAGCATAACTTTAAACCATCTTTTATCCAAACATCCATAGAAAGGAGTTGATAAAGAGTTACATTAAATCTCCCTTTTCACAAAAAAGTCTATGTTTCTATAAGAGACTTCTCCACCTCCGTAGAAACCAAGAAAGAAGAAAAACTTTCCAATATCAAGCCCAGCTTCTAGACAACAATACATTATTGTTAGAATATTTGGAATAATTGAGGGGAGGGGGGAGGGTGAATCAGTTATCCCTAGGTCTAGATGTACCAATCAAACACTTTAAAACTTCAACAAACTTAACATAATAAATCACTAAATAAAAAATTTCACAATAATCCAACTTATTCATTCCATATTAGATGTTTGTACTATATGTGCCTAATTGCAAAAACTTATCATAGTCAAAAATAAAATTAAACATAAAAACACTAAGAGCACAAACACATAACAAGCATCCACACAATGTTTGACACCAATATTTAACGTGAAAACCAAATTTGGCAAAAACCACCAGTAACATGCTACCACTTTTTCACTCTTATGAAGTGAGATTTGTTAGGAGCCAACCTTATTAAAAGCTAAAAAACACATTTTTAGGTGTGACCCTATTGAAGGATTTAATCACCCTATTAGAAATGGCCTTGTTAGAGGACTTAAGAGCATTCTATTAGAATGTCACCTTGATTAAAGGATTTACAAATGACTATTACGTCAACCTTATCAAAATGATTTTACAATTGCAGCAATGTTTAGAAAGTAACAACAAAACTTTAATCTACTAACATATAACTCACTTAAAAGATTCAAATATCTTTTCAGCTCAACTCTGGTTCATTGACTTGACTTCATCATCCTAGTTATCTCAGATCTTCTTGACAACTCTTTAAGCAATCATTCACCTCACAGACTTCATACTCTCCTTAAAAGTTTGTCCACCACTTGTCTTCACAAGTTTCCAGTCCAACAACCCTATAAAACATAGGAGATACCTCCCTAAATGGGTATCTTTGATCTTTTTCCACTTAATCACAAACATAGATCTTAGGGTTCATGATCATATCCAAAAAATCTATTGAATCTTCTCATCTTGTTCTTCTTATCTTCTCAACACTTCTAGAAACATCTACTCAAATCATAGCATTTGATTGGTCAACTAGTCCTTTCCTTGCATTAAATAATATAGCTCATTAATCCTTATCATCAACATGCTTTTCTTATTCCAAGATTTCTACTTTTTCAGCTACAGATCTTGATTCTTTCACAAATTGTTCTTTTATTGTCACTCACTCATTACTATATTATCTCTCTTGGTCATTATTGTATCACTAAGTTGATATGGTCATTTCACAATCTCTGGCACTTAGCAATGCTTAAGTTCCTTAATCTTCTACTTCAACTCCTTCATTGACCATACAACACTAATACTCAATAAAGCTTATCCTTTTGACTTGTTTCAACTCCCAGGTTCATCTAACTATCCTCTATACTTCATGTATTGAATGAACAACACATTATTTTTTCAATTACTAATTGATCAAGGGCCCAATGTAATTCCATCTCACTTACACATCTTAACTCAACCTTTCACTAGGTCATCTCCTGATCTCTTGTTTTCAAAGCATCTTCATCAATCAAATGATATGGCACTCTACATTGTTAGTGAATGTCTCTCTGATAGGTTTGATACTTAGTTTTACTAGTAGGTTTGACATCAATTATAATATAAAAATTATTCCAATTAATCTCTCAAACATTTTAAATCCAACAATTACAACCCCAAAACCTACTACAACAGTCAACCAAAAATATAAGACCAAAGTGGACCCTTGAAAAGCATCAATAGTTGAATGGACATAGGAGAACAAAAGACCATTTTCCAAGCCTCACAAAGGGAACAGTGTTTTTTTCTTGGAACTCCTTTGGCTATACCTTTTTAAGGGTCAATTCCCTTTTTTGGTTATTAAATTAATCAAAATACATGTACGAGAATAGAAGATAGTATTAGAGAATTGAGAAGTAAATAGTGATAGGCTTATATAGCTAAAAAGTTAGAAGAGTTGTAAACCTTAAGTAATGTAGTAGTGTGTAAGTATGTAAGAGGAACAATATAGTGTAAGAAGAGTGTGTAGGATACAATGAAAAAATAAATATAAAATGAAAGTGATAATTTTTATAAGGTTCCTTAAAGTACTTTCCCTTTGAGAAAAAATATTAAGTGATTTAAGGGTCCTAATTAACTAGGACTTGGATGCACTATTTTCCTAGAGGATACAAGGCCACAATGTAATGAATGAGTTTGAACCATTCTAAAGTGAGTTTGAGTTGTTGGCTTGGTACACTGGTGAGGGATTTTAGGTATAGAAATGGATTAGATGGGTCTAAAAGATGACTAGACATGAAAAGTTAATCAAAAAGAAAATGAAAATGGGCATTCTACCTATTTTAGTATTTTTTTTTTGAATTCTATAACATCATCCCTAATTTAGGGATAACATGAAGAAACCCCCTCCTCAAAAAATATATAAATTTGTGGCAAATCCAACATCAGTTTCAAGGGAAAAAATTAATTTCTATTGGCATTTTTTATTTCAACGTCATGAAAGGTTTAATTTTAGATGCAACTTTCCTCTGACCATAGTAAAATTTCATAAAATCAAGGTGATTTTTTTTCCTTGTGTTAGAAAAATAATAATTTAAGAGGCAATTTTGTCCCTTTTGATAGAAAAATATATATTGTATTAGGCAATTTTTCATGTTGAATAGAAAATATATATATATATATTGGATTAGGAAAGTTTTCTTGTTTAATGGATAAAATATATATTGGATTAGGAATTTTTTCTTGTTTAATGGATAAAATATATATTGGATTAGGTATTTTTTCCATCTAATGAAAACAAACTATAAAATGTTGGTGAATGTGCACTTTGAGCAGCAACAAAGGTCATAACATCTGTAAATAACATAACTACTCAATGAATCAATGGCTAGAAATTAATTGTATTTTTATCAAATTAGTTGTCAGATTATCAAAATATTACAATTAGTATTAAATTAGATATTGATAAGAAAGCGAGGTATCTAAAGGATGAAACATATGTAGAATGTCTTATTGTATTTATGGCAGAATGGAATCTAGTCAAATAAATATTTTTTAAATTGAAATTATCCTTCTTAGTGCTTGCCATTATCCGAAACGTAGTTAAATACCAAAAATGGGATTGTATGTGGTAGAAGGATCATCGAATGAAAATCCAAGCCTTTTTATCAACCCAAATTTGATTCTGGGGGAGGATGAGGAGCAAAGTGATCTTACTACTAGGCTTATGGAAGCTTTGTAGGTTCTCTCTACTAATCCTAGGGATTCCATCAAAGAGCTGGAAAAGGAAGACCTCCAAGAAATTTAATTGCAATGGGTCTTGATCCTACTAATTTTTAAGAACAAATTGCAAATGCATTGGAACAACAAAACTAAAACTTCAACGCTTTTGGGATGTTTTGAAGGATAAAAGAACCATTTTGTGAAGAATTTTTGATTTAGTTAGGGTTTATTTTGTAAAAAATATTATCAAAAAAATTTATAAAATGTGATGGTTGGAAGCTTTTCACTTCCCTTTTTGAGGGGAACCAGAACCATTTTTTGTATAGTATGTGTATGTATATGTATATGTATATGTATATGTATGTATGAAGATGAAATGTAAAGCATATATAGAGAATATAATGCATAGAAAACCTCTTTTTGTTGGAATTTCAGTGATATGTGTTGGAAATCTAATTGAAAAGCTCATTGTTGTTAAAGATCAAAGAGGGAGATTGTTGTAAAATAATGTTTGCAATCATTGTTTTGTCATTGATGTCAAACCTGCTATTTGTAGGGATGATAGTTGCTTATAAGATCCAAGTACTATCACTTAGTTGATTGATGAAGAGGATTTGATCAACAAGATGTAACAAGAGAACCTAAGGGAAAGGTTGAGTTATGATGTTGTAATGAAGTGCAAGGATTAGTTAAGACAATGGTTAAGTCATGTATTGATGACATACTCAAGGATACAGAGGTTGGTCACACTTAGAAACATTGGAGGAAGAAGTTGTAACAAGGTTGACTACAAAGCTTAAACTAAGATCATAAGTGGGTGCCAAGCAAGTTAGTTGAAGCCGAGCAAATTTTTAGTAGAAGCTGAGTAATAGACAATTCTAGTGTGTGCTAAGTGATCTTCATGTGCCGAGTGAGGATCAAGTGTCGAGCATCAAAAAAAATTTAGATGGTGCCAAGTGATCTTCAAGTGTTGAGCATCAAGAAAAACACAGTTAATGTCGAGTAACACAGTATGTGTTGAACACTAGTATTTCAATAGTGTTGAGCTACTGCATTATTTCAAAAGATGAAGATTTGCCAAATCTAAGCTGACATAGTGGTTACATTGAATTTTGTGAATGAGTTGGAGGATAAGGATGATGAGTTGTTGGCACGTAATTATATGAAAACCATTTTTGGGCGAATTCTAAAGGATTATTCAAGAAGTTTCTAGAGAAAATAGAATATGGGTTAGATGCAATGAATCCTACCTAATCCATTCAAATTGAAATTGAAAAAATGGAAGAATCAAGCGGGAAAAGGTACTCCAAGACTTCTATTTAAGAAGTCATAAACCAAGAAGCAAAGAGCTACTGATATTATTGCTGCTGAAGAGCCAAATCTGTGAAGTGGTTAGTAGAGTGTCAAGGAGGAGACATATAGGAGAAGGAAGAGCACAAAGGCTCTACTTCTATGAGTGGTCATGAAGAGATGATTACACTAGTACATTCAATGTAGAGACTCAAGGAGACAAAGCTTGAAAGAAGGGCAAGTTGTCAAGAGTTGCAAAGATTGAAGGCCAAGTGAGGGTATGAGTTGAGAAGTGATCTGAGATCTACAAGATAAGTTTTATGTTGTAGTCAGGTCAAGATTTTTTAATACTCTATAGCAATTGTATTAGATATGAAAATCCTATGGACTTAGATTGGCCTAATAGCCATTTGTAAATCCTTTAACATTGTGGCATTCCAAGTGAATGTTCTAAATTCCTCTAACTAGGCCCACTTCTAACAGGGTGGTTAAATCATCTAACAAGGTCACATTTAACGGTGTGTTGTAAGCATTTAACAAGGCAGGCCTTTCATAGGGCATCACTTCAGAAGAGTGAGAATTGAGTAGCATGTTACTGGTGGTTTTTTCCAAATTGGGTTTCCACATAAATCACAGTGTCATGTGTTGATTTCTTATGTGTTAATGCTTGCATGTTGATTTACAGTAACTTATTGATTAGAAAAGTTAAAGCTTGGATGAATGAATGGTTGAATGGGTTCACTACACTTAGTGAAAAGTTTGAATAGGACATTTGGACCTTGAATAACTGATTCACCCCTCCCCCCCCCCCCCCACTCTCAATTATTCTAAAGCAAAATAGTATGGTATTTTCTTTTCATCTCTAGTTATTTTATGGTAATTAGTTAATGTATTTAATTATTCCTTTCCAAACTTGTGTGAATGCTAATTTAATTTTATAGTAAGTATTTACTAGTTAGTACATAGTACTCATACGAGATTGAATTAATGTCTAAAGTGATGGTTTTTTGGGAAATATTTCATATAATGTGTCATACCTCCAACATGGGCATAACACCTATCTACAAACTATCATTAGATGATTATATATCAATGGTTGAAGGTTTAGTTTAGGCCAAACATCTCAAATAGAACCTAGACCTTATTCAAGTCTCTAGAATGATGAAACATCTTCTTTAGCCCCATACCACTTGCAATGGACATTAAATAGATTTCTTGTTACTATCAGTGACATTCCTTCTTTCATCGGCTTTGTGCACATTACATCTTTTTTGGCACCAACCTACATTTATGAGGAGTTATTCTAAAGCAATTCTAATAGTATGGTATTTTCTTTTCATCTCTAGTTATTTTACAGTAATTAGTTAATGTATTTAATTATTCCTTTCCAAACTTGTGCGAATGCTAATTTAATTTTATAGTAAGTATTTACTAGTTAGTACATAGTACTCATACGAGATTGAATTAATGTCTAAAGTGATGGTTTTTTGGGAAATATTTCATATAATGTGTCATACCTCCAACATGGGCATAACACCTATCTACAAACTATCATTAGATGATTATATATCAATGGTTGAAGGTTTAGTTTAGGCCAAACATCTCAAATAGAACCTAGACCTTATTCAAGTCTCTAGAATGATGAAACGTCTTCTTTAGCCCCATACCACTTGCAATGGACATTAAATAGATTTCTTGTTACTATCAGTGACATTCATTCTTTCATCAGCTTTGTGCACATTACATCTTTTTTGGCACTAACCTACATTTATGAAGAAGATTTCCAAAGATTTAATCATTTAATATAATTGAAATAGAAGCCAAAATAATAAATAGTTAGGGACCAAGATTAAGATTAAAGAAATTTCTAGGAAGTTGAGTTTATTTATAGGCAATTAAGCTTCTTCTTTCATCACTTCTCATCTCATTTTTGGTTTTCATTAGTCTGGTAGTGGTAGTGCTCAATAAATTCTAGCCTATTTTACTTAATTTGTGTAGTAGACTAGTAGTCATTTCTTTGTAGCTAATGTAATTTATAACTAATTAGTTAATTCGTGTGGTAGTCAAGTCATTGCTGTGTAGTTAATTATTTCATGAATCCATCTATTTATGTAAATTGTGAATCAAGATGGACACTCAAATTTACCTAACATGAAAATTGGAAGAGGACCAGAAGGCCTTTTTAGGTGACGTCCTTGATGAAAACCTCCTATAAATTTTCAATGAACTTATTCCCGCTATGTATTTTATCATTCATGCTATGGAAATGGTTTTGGCCCATGAATTTCTACAAAATGAGAATAGGCATCATGTGATTACAAAAATTATGTCCCATTCAATAGCCTCTCTGCTTGACCTTAGAGAAGAAAGGGTTGGTATTTTGATGCTCCTAAGGAAAAAATTTTAAGAAGACTACATGGGTGATGATATTGACATTGTTTCTTAGGTAGTATTAGGGGCAAGAATCCCTTGGGTGGGTGAAATCGACAAGATTCTGGAACTTGGCTAGAAAGTAGCATTGCAACCATTTCTCTTGGGCCTGAATGCCAAGAAGTTGAAGTACCATAAGAAATGGGCATTAACTAGCATAGATATTCTCTAAAGATGGTATAATATAGATGAAGTGGAAGAGAACAACTAATGGCTTGAAGAATTCATAGACTTAGTTGGGTCTCATTCTTTTTACAAAGACTAGTAAAGTAGTACTAGGGTTTTTCCATGTTGATGTTTTTGTTTTGTTTTATCAAATTAAAAATTGTGTACATGCATCCACCTATAGATTGTAATTTTCAAGAAATATCAATGAAATTTTTGGATTTCCATATAAAATTGTGTTGTACTATTCTGTTGACTTCAATAGTGTTTTGGCATTTTTAAATATTTCCTATAAATATGTAAGAAATTGAATATAACATTTAACATGGAATTAAAATTAATATATTGATGTTTAAAATTTAACATTTAACATTTAAGCTAACTAATAAATCATTTAATTCACATTGTAATTATATTTATGCTAATAGTAGCATTGTTTGATCAACTTAGATCAATGACCCAAAATGACTTTCAAGCAAATTTGGGGTATGCTCAACTATTTTTATAAATGTCACCTAGAGAGAAAATACATGTCAACTCTAATAACTAGTATGTAGTATTGTAATTAAATTTATCTATAAAAGTATATCCAACACATATTGTGCAATATATATATCTATGAACTATTTATTAAGAAAGTAAGAGAATAATATAATCCATATAATGAGAATATACTAGTACAAAATATGATTAACATAAATGATATTTACTTTACTCTATTGATATATTAATTTTTTATTTAATTTAAATTTTATATTTATTTTTTGGAAACTATCAAGTATAAGTTTAGTGAATAAAAATATATAATTACTATGACACAAGTTGTTGGTCCCAACCAGTATTGAGAGGGGGGGTGAACCACTACTACTTGCAAAAGTGGTTCTTTATTTTAATTTTTCAACTATGCTTTAAGAAAACCCCCTTATTCTTAGAAAAAAGATAAATGTTGTAAGATAAAAGCATGTAAACATTTACACACATAAAAGTATTCATCAATGAACACATAGATTTTTTACATGGAAACCCTCGATTAGAGGATGAAAACCACAATGGGAATAATGTACCCACTATCCTTTTACTACAGATATAAGATTGCATGGTTAAGAGCTACAACTTTTTCCTTGTAAGAATACATCCTTTTAGGAATGTCTGTAACCTTTTAGGATTACAATTAACCTATTAAGGTTACCTTGTTAAAGAATTTAGCACTCTTTCAGAGAGGTACCTCATTAAAGGATTTAATCATATACTTACAATAGAAGAATTCTTTGTTTAGAGCTTACAACTTGATTACAATGGTTAAAGATAAATCAAATGTGATCTATATTAAGTAGAACTTATCTTCTTGGTAGATCTCTAAAGAATTCCTTGGAGATATCTTGATCTCCCCATGCCTGATCTTTGAAATTTGTGATCTCCCTTACATCACTTTTCCTTTCACTCCTTAGCTTTCCCTTTTTGTATACTATACTACCTCTAGATCAAAGTGTCTCTTTTCTTTTCAACCTTATTCTTAATGACTCTCATCTTTCATTCAATATTTTCCTTGGTCTCCCCTTTCGTGTTTAATTATTTCCTCTATTCTTCTATTCTCTTAAGGTCCTTTTTTTGTCATCTCTATCCACTTTTTTCATCCGCATACACACACTAGAATTAGTGAAGTGATCTCTTTTCTATGGTTGTAGAAACCCTTGGAGAATATCCCACTCAAGTCACTGAATTTAAATTTTTAGCTTGAACTATTGAGTGGATTGTGAATGACCTGTGATACCTATGATGTAGGGTCTAGACTAGTAGCATTGTTAGTCTAACATGGGTCTTGTCTTGATTCATCTACCCTCTATATATTATGTCATTCTTGTCAAAATACAAACTTAATTTGTTTTTTTTCCAAACCTATTCTTCCATGGCATTATGATGATTCCTCATGTTGACTTGAGAGACTTGGCTTAGTCACATTCTTCCTTGCAAAAAGGTGAAGATGTCTAATAGTACTCAAGAGATGTATACTCCTTGGTCGATTGTCAATCAATGACAATGAAAATGTCAATTATCTTTGAAATTTTTGATGTGATCATTTGAATCAACAATCTCCCCTTTGGAATTGCTGGACAAACATATGCCTTGGGTGGGTTGGATACTAGTAGAATCTTTGGCGATGGTGGTACTTAACAAAATTTTTTGCTTCTTCCTGTCATTCCCTTTGTAATCCCCTTCTGGTATATCCATGACTTTGTGTTTCTTTTCTATTGAGTATTTGATCATCTCATTCATTCTTCTTTTATTTTATTTGTCAGAACCATTCATCTCCCCTTGTTACATTAAGCATCTCCCTTTATTGTGTGTCATCTCCTCCTTTCATCATTTTATGTCCATCTCCCCCTGACACTATCCATTGGGCATCTCCCCCTTTGCATTGTCACACCCCCTTGCATTCACTCCCTCTTGCATCTTCACTATTCATCTCCCCCTTTTTTCATCAATAAAAAAGGGTATGTATATTTTGTAGTGTTCACATGTATCTTCCAGGTCACTAGAAGTTTTCCTAGTACATAGGTTAGGCTGATAATATTTAGTATTTGTTAGTCCATTTCTTCAATCATGCCCTTGGTACCTTACAATATTAATCCACCTATCTCCTTGATATATTCCTAAATAATGTTGATCATCATAAATAGGAAATATTGTACTTCAAATAGAGTGATGTTCCTTTGGTGTTGAACTATAGTAATCTAGGTTCAAAAGATTATTCTTTTTCTTGAATTTGACCAATGTACTTGATTTCAAAGCTAGTCAATACATTGAAAAATATTTGAGCAACTTGTAGTGTCTAATGAGTTTTTCTTATTGAGTCATTCAAATCTATCAAAAAAATTTGTAAGTATGAGATCTTTTGGAGTTTTGGAGATCTCAAAGAAGAAGGTGATGAGGATGGTGTCCTTATCCTCTTCATTCTTTTTCCTTTTGATTTTTTCAATTATGTGCTTCCCAGTTGTATATTTCCTTTTGTGCCTTGGGGCCTTATATAACTTTTGAATATCTCTTGTGTTTGAGATTGGACTGGTGGGTCATCTTGTTCCTCTACAATTGTGTCTCCTTTTGGACTAGATTGGCCTTTTTTCCCTTCTTTTTTGATCTTAGGAGATTAAATTTCCTCCTTGTATGCTTCTACTAGTACACCCTTTTGAGTGTTACTTTCTTCTTGTTTTCCTTGTGCTCATTTGTTAGAGTTTCCTTTGTGTATACTACCAGTTGCATCTTAATCATCTTGGTAGCACCAATAATTGCATGTGTGATGGTTGCATTGTGTGTTCTAGTATATTTTGACTTCCTTGGTGAGGTTAGAGGATTGAATTTAATAGGTTCTTCATGCAATTTTTCAATATATCCCTCAACTTCTACTTCTCTACTTGTTCCAACTAAAGCAATAGTCTTTGTCTTTCCCTTTTCCTTTGGATCTAGTCTAGTTAATGATTTTATTTGACCAGTTGACATCCTTACACATATTACATCTTCTTGGTTTTCTATCTTTTTCCATTTTTTTATTTCCTCTTCAAATATTTTGCATTCCCCTCCTATTGTGACTAATGTGACATTTTCTTGAGTTAGAAACTCATTGATGTAGGCATCTGTGTGGGTCTATATATCTATTGGAGTGAATTCTAGTTTCATTTTAACTAGTGCATTATTTATAATCTACACCAAATTTCCACTTAATATTTTCAATACATAAGCTATTACTTTTGGTAAATCCTACTTCATCACCTTCGGTGTCCTACTATAGGTCCTCATGTTGACTAGTACTACACTTATGACACTATTTTGATCCATTTCATTCATTAGTGTGTATATATACATTATTGTATTGTAGTTTGCATTGTGCATTAGATCATTTAGTATATACTTAATAGAGAGTGGAGCAGTGAGATTACTCATTCTTACCTATTTAATAATCTTGGATTAGATCTTTTTTGTGTAGGTCCTCTTTCTTCTTCTCATTCTCATTATTGTTACTGGACTTTGGTTTAGGTGAGGTGGTTTCTCTTCTTGAATAAATATTCCCTTCTCTATTTTTTTTCTTCTTAGGTTTTGAAGTCTTGGTACTAGTTGCTTTCTTCCTCTTACTTGTTCCTTTTTCTTCTCTTTTGTTTTCTTCTTTGTCTTTTTCAATTCTAGCTACTGTGGTTCTTCTCATTGTTTTCATGTTAATTACTAGTAGCATGTTATCAAAAGGCATAGACAATATCAGGTCTACAACTTCTTTTGTTTCTTAATTTATTAGCCCATAGTTCAATGCAGTGAGCTAGTGAGTTCTAGGCTTCACTATTTTGATCATTAAATGATCAGAGCTAGCTAGGAAACATAATTCATCATTGTATTCTTATACTAAGACAAATATTATTCTCTTTCTTTTTCTCATTATATCCCTAAACCTATCAAAATATGTTTTGAATTGAACATCTTTATCATTATCTAGCATCATATATGCTTTACAAATTTGTTCATAAGTAGGCCTATCACTTAGCCACATGAATTGACCAGGACAAGGTATTTCTCTCATGAAGTAAAACAATATACATACTAGAAGATCTCTAAATTTGATTGGATGTAACTAAGGTTTTTCCTTAATTTTTTTAGGTTAAGCATTAATTGTTCGTGCAACAATATTACTAGGTCAAGTGGTACACCCTCCTGAATGATTTGGTACATTATGTGCACCACTCCATATGGCACACTTTTGACTTTGCTTAATATGTAAAGTTAGTAAGAAATTTCCATTGTTGCAAACCTCATTTCAAGGTTAAAGATTTCTTCTATGCCTAATGTTTGTCCTCCTTTCTTTGCTCCCATCATTCTAGTCACTTCACCAAGTTTTTCCTTGCCTAAATTTATCTTTCCTTCAATACTACTAAGTCATGTTACCCTAGATATGACCCTTTTTATTATTTTGTATATTTTTTCAAGCCACGTGTAGTTCCCATGAACTCTACAGAGCATAAGTTGCACCCAATATTCTTGGATGAAGTTAGAAAATTCTATCACTCGATATAGGGATGTGCTCAATAGTGTTGTTTCTCCTTCTTCATTCTTCCATATTTTATAAATATGTATTATATTTCATGAATTTTATCCACTTTTAGTTCCACAATTTTTATATTTAGGTATGTGCTTATGTCATCTACTAGTAGAACATCTATAGGTAATTAGGATAGCATTGCTACCTAGTTCCTTACATCTCCTTTAAGTGAGGTGACTATGTATGTTGGTTCTGATGTTTCTTCATTTCTATCAAGCATGGTGTTTTCAATGTTTTCCATTGTTAGTTTATTTTGTTGAGTATGAACTTGTGCACTTTTTCCAATTCAAGAGCTTCATGGTTGGCAAAGATGATGTATTATTTCTTGACTAGATCTTTTTAATTTTATTTAGGCACAATCATTCACTTTGCAAAGTAATTGATCAATTTCTCTTTTCCCTATTTATGTCCTTTGCTATTATTGTAAGGTTTTTGTCAATAAGCAATAGTAACTATAGTGCTTACCTACTCAACTTTTTGCAATTAATGTGGGAGGTCCGTACACCAATGGTCACATTCGCAACATTCTCCTTTCTTAATATAGGCTTTGTATGCTTGTATTATATCTTCTTCTACTAATTTTGAATAGGGAGTTAGTGTATCACTTATTCTTTAATGTGCAACCCCTTCTAAGATAGGACTAGCTTAGTTTGTTGTAGAGGTTTCTCCTACAATAGGTGACCTCTCAACTTCTTTGGGCTTGACCTCTTTGTCTTCATATACCTTTCTTGTCCATATCTTATTGAAGCCCTTATAACATCCTTCTTATCCACTAACTTGGTTTTCCTTTTGATGGGACTCAAAATTGCATCTTTGATTTGAGTACCCATTCTAAGCTTTTGAGTCACTTTGAGCCCCTATAAGAGAATTTAATGCATGTGTACCTAGTTGGCCTTTTGAGGCCTATGATTTGTTTTATGTTTCTAAAACCTTGAATTTAGTGTATCCATGCATTCCATATTGATAAGTTCCCATTTTAAGTCATTTGGTGAAATTTCATTTTGGGCAATGTTCAGATCTGCATTTTTGCCCAAGTGTCAAACAGCGACAGGAAACCTAGTTTGCTTTAGAATATCATATACCCAATTATGTTTCATGATTCACTAATTTGGTAGTGTTTAGTACACATATCAAAGAACCTATATTTCTATTTTCAATTTTTTTTTATATGTTTTGACTAGGTTTTGAATCCCTCAAAGTCAGTCATTTACTATTGTCATGTTGATGTAAATTGTTCAAAATTTTGAGAGGCCTTGTTTGACTAGTTGTATCTTTGACCTAGTTGACCATAATGAGAAAATTCCTTTTGTATTACATTCTAGAGGTCAAATACTTGCTATGTTTCAGATTTGAGCTTATGAAGAATCTATTTGATAATTTTTCAAACACAATTCCAAATGGAATTTGTAAAGTTTTACTGGTGTCAAGAAATGCAAATTGGTCAGTACCCCTATCTAGGATGTCATAACTATGAACTCGTGATTGTCTAAACCAAATGGATTGTATTACTATGTTATACTCTAAAAATACTTTAAGTGTGCCAGTTTCCAAGTCTTGACGAATCCATCTGCATACTTTCCCATGTCCATTCCATTTGTGAAAATCACTTTTCTACCATTATTCGCAGTTCTGCAAATCCAAGTACTCCACTTTGACGCTCAACAAATGCGCCCAGTTATTTTTCATGAGCGCTAATCATAGATTTATACTCTCCTTATGACAATGAACTAATGCCCCATTTTTCATGCCCCTGGGTGTTAGTTTGACCTATTTTTGAAGCTGAAATTGAATGCATTTTATGGTTTTCTAACATGTTTACTTACAGGCAGTTTCATGAAGGCAACTTTGATGGTCAATATCTTTTGACCCAGGTGTCATCATGACATGAGATTTTATAGGGTAAGAAAATGTGGAAAAAAGAATCAATATATATGTTTTTAGAGCTCAGTTATGTGTTTCAATCAATTTTTGAGGCCAGTCAGAGGACCCCTTAGCATGAAATTGACAAGTTGTAGAAAGAGGTAGAATGAGTGCTAAATGATCAATCAGTGATTAAATTAGATTTTAATTAGTACAGTAGGCTTAGTGGATCAATTTTAAAGGTTGGGCATTTTAGTTTTTAAAAAAATTAGTCGGACCCACTTTGGGGCCCGACTAATTCCATCAAATCAACAATTTTCTATGAAGGATGAAGTGTCTCAAAAGGTTAAAATGACTATGATCACCAAGTTTGTATTCATTTTCTACATATTATCATTAATTAGGATCCAATGAGTGTGTGGAATAAGGTACAAGGAAGTACTTGTTGGTGTATCTCTATCTCCACAATTTTGTGTCCTCAACATGGAAAATGCTACAGGAAGAAATCTCAAAGAATGCATTTGACACCCCTTCTTATAGATTTCATATATCAAACCTTTGGATTGGAACTCTAGATTCTCTGTTAACTCCTAGTGATTATCTAGTCAAGGCAAATTTATTTGTTGAAGGAGTAACCTGAAAAATTTAGAGATAGATTGAAGATTTGGAATAGGCATCTAATGTTGATTTAGGAAGACTTGTAGTGGAAGGAGATTCTATTGATTCACACATTACTAGGTTTACTTGGGATGAAGCTAAGTACCCTATAATGTTGCCTCTTTGAGAGACTATGAATACCATTCATGAGGGTGTCTTAAAGCTTGAAGATGGTCTCAAGATATGTTGGTTGAGTTTAACAACATCAGGAGCTACCTTAATGTTGTAAACAGGAAGCAATCAAGAGGCATGACATAGAGGAATAGCAGAATTTCTCATGCAAAGGGGGATGACAAAGTCTTATAATGCTTTTGGGACATAGAGATGATGTCCCATGTGAAAATGTTAAGCCCTTCATCAAGGCATTTTTGTGATTTGCGACATGTTTGCTATATTTTAAGAGAATGAACACAAAAATACTTTCCTCTTGCATGATCTGCTCACATGCCTATCTAAAAATCATATAATGGTGGTGCAGAAGGGATAAGTTAAGGTGTTCTTGAGTGCCAAAAAATGTAGAAACCGAGCGAAGAGATGCTCGTCATGGGTACATCAGTAGAACAAGTTGCAAGGGTCCCTCATTTGCTACTTCCTTGCTAGAATTTTTATGAGAGCTTTCAAGTGTGGTGGTTGTTCTTTTTGCCATGCCAGAGGAAACATCTTCAAAATATATTTCTCTTTCAATATAATGATCAGGAACAACTCCAAGGTATGTGGGTGAGCCAATTCTTCAAGTTAAAGAAAAATGTTTCCTCATCCTGATGTGATGTTTTGATTGAGGGATTTTTGGAGTTGTGGATAGAGGAGGTGTGTGCATTGTGGAAGAAGGAGAAGAAATATTCATTTTTAGGGATGCCTCCTTTAGATTCAAATCCATCTACAAAGTCAAAACTAAATATGAGTAATCTCAATTATAGATATATCCACCTTTGAAACCATATTTTCCATTAACAAGAAGTATTGCTAATACAAAGATATATCCTCTCGGCTTGAAGAAATTTTCATTTGAAGTTAGAGATGTTTCTGAGGAGAAAGGGGGAATTCATGTGAAGTCCAATACACTCCCTTTACATGATTTGAGCAAGGTAAAACATTTTAAATGCAAACCCAATGGTGAAAAGTAGAAGAAAAGTGCTCAGGTTTAGTCCCACATTTGTCAAGGAGTGGTCTCCAAATATTTTTATAAGCCCAAGCATACAATAATACTAATGTCTTAAGGACACTGTGCTTTTGAAGCTAATACCTCATGCAAGGGGCCCCACCCATGGTTGACATGATGTAAGGAGGACATAAGCCAAAATTTTGAAGCAAGCTGCAGTTAAAAGCAAATAGGCAATGACATCACTCAATCGCAATGTCACAGTGAAAATTACATGGTTTGGAGATGAACACACGATGATGTGAAATGGTTAGCTAACTGTCAAGTGTGAGGTCAATGGAATTGAAAGTTAAGTCAAAAAATTGCCCCAACCATAAAAAAAAGCTAATTTTGCATGGTCGTGAGTCTTAACCACAATTAAGGTACTTAAGTTCTGAATTTGCAAAATGCCTTATTTTGTCAATTCACAAGGGTTAAGGATGAATTAGGAGTTAAGGATGAGAAGGTGCACTAAGAAAACACATGGCAAGGTGTCCAAATGAGTAGTGGTGATGTGGCAGGCCAAAAAATTGCATGCTAACATGTGGCACCAATGTGGTGGTCAACCACGAGGGTTGATTCAGATTCCAAAAAGGGGGAAAAATGTGAAATAATAATAAATTCATTTCTAATGAGTTTTCTCAAAAAAAATCACATGCACAACCTCTGATATGAAAATTTTAAAGATTTTAAAGTTTTTCTATAGTTTTGACTATAGGATTTTTTTAAAAATTCATTTAAATTCTCGTTTATGGAAATGGGGCCTAATTTTTCAAATTCATGCCATAGGGGAAATGGTTATCAAAAATGCACAATGTAGCATACCATCAGAACTAGGAGAAAATTAGCTATCTAGATATGGAATCAGAAAATGCATAGGTGTTCATTGATGTAGGTTATAGGAAAATTTGTAAAATGGGAGGTGTTCTCAGTAGAATAGAAAAAATCCATGATTGAGCATGAAAATCTGTTAGGGATCAATCATTGGAGTTTGTTGGCATTAAATTTGGAGAAAAATGATTCTAAGAGCTTTCTTTTTTCCTCTAGAACTCATCTAATGGGTATTTTTGGCCCTAGTTTAATATCAAATTTGGTTTTTAAATTAGTTACATGTCTTTATCATTTTGAAGATATTTTCAAGCTTTCTTTAGAAGCAAGGAAAATGATCTAATTTTCAGTTATAGAAAGAAGGTAGAGAGAAGTTTTGCATTTGCAAGTGGACAAATGGCACCATTTGATCTAATCTAGGAATTCTCTTGTCTTTATATTCTCTTCTCTTCTCTTTCTTTAGTGTTAGTTCCGGTTCTTGGACATTTTTGACAGTTGTGATACCACAAGGATGATTCCAATTAGGTTGAAATTTCTATCATAACTATGATTCCACCATTTCTTCAACATTTCTCTCATGTAATGAACAACAAGTAGTGATAGTACAGATAGTTCTAGTCTATTTAGTAGTTCTATATTTCAATTCCATGCATCCTTTATGTATTTGTTTCAAGGAAATGAATAAAAGTGCAGCAACAAGTTAATCTTCAATCTGAATCTTGTCTCATATTCATGTAGTTCATAATCTTTTGTGTTTTTGAACAAAGAGCATGAAATTCAATTCCAATCTATTCTAGGTTGTATATGTTGATCGATTTTTCTTGTGATTCAAGGAGTCATGTAAGTTCTTATTCTATCATCATAGGGTTGTAGATTTCATAAAGGGATAGGTTGAGTATGAGATTCAAAAAGATGCAGATATCTTATTCACAAGGTGAATGGATATACAGGAAGTCCCAATATATAAAATTTCTCAATAATTTCCAAGGATGTGTGTCATTAATTTGTGGGATTTCCCA
Organism: Cupressus sempervirens; assembly: GCA_028749045.1. NCBI lineage: Eukaryota > Viridiplantae > Streptophyta > Pinopsida > Cupressales > Cupressaceae > Cupressus > Cupressus sempervirens. The sequence continues at coordinate 316,289,781 of CM053783.1, forward strand.
ATAGATAAGGCTTTGATCAACTACAAGATCAAAGTGTTATGTTGTTCATGTCTTGGTTATGTTCAAATCAAATTTATATTCAAAATCCTTTTCCCTTTTTGTTGAAGAGCTTAAAAGAGTTTCCCTCACTTAGCTTGTCAGATTCTTATGTCATGATTCTAGTTATTTCATGTCTATGTTGTTTTCATAATTTTTAGAAGATTAAGGGTATTATCTACTTTGTTAGATTCAATTATATGCTTTAACATTGGTACCGTATAAGTGAATTTGAAGTACACCCACCTAGGTTTTGTAGAGCTTGAAGTAGAAGAAGGGTCTAGCCTTATAGTTGGCCCTGGTGTCTAAATAAGTATGTTGAATATGGGAGTTAGCTTCCCCTAGATGTGTTCTATTCCCATCACTAGGTTTTTGAAAAATGTCATTTTAAGACACCAACAAAATGGTGACTCTACTAGGGAGTGTTGCATCTAAAAATTGATTCAATACAGTTGGAAGAAAGGTATGTGCAAATTTTTCTACAACAGCAAGGTCATGAAGTGTTTTCCATTTCTTTGTTGAAGGTTCGTGTCTCTTAGTAGTTCTTTATTCATTTGCAGCAATATCTTTGAAGGTTGAGTGTAAATTGTGTTGTTATTTGTATAGTTCATTTTCAATCAATTTAGCTAGATTTTGTTCTAAAGTGTTTTTGTAAAATCAGAGTCTAGAATGAGCAATAGGGTTTGTTCTCTTTTTCAAGATTGTAAATCTAGAAGAGTGGCTTGATGATTTGCATTTTTCCATAATCTGAAAGTCTGGTTCAAATTTGTCAAGTGACAAATTATGTTTTATTTCTCACATGTGTGAGTGGAGACTCTAAATATTTGTACCAATTTTCCTAGTTGATTTCATATTGTATATTTTGAAGGACTTTAGTCTTGTGGGTAGATATGAAGCTCTTGATAATGGTTCTTGGAATAAAAGTATAAGTTCTTGATAAGTTTTTAGTGTTGCATGTAATGTGTTGTTCTAAGAATTTGAATGTTAAAAAGTGAATCACAGCAGTGGTCTCATTTGTGCTCTTCAAGGAGGTAGCAGCTCTACATGGTTTTATGAATGTTGTGAAGGAATTTTAAGTTTGCACTCATGCCAAATCAATAGATCAAAGTTCAACATTGGCACTTGAAGGTATTTTGATTTTAATGTGTTTTTCTTTCCATGGAAGTCAAATGTTAGAAATCAATGCCTCTATTTAGTGATTTTCAGCATTAGGAGAAAGAGGTAGAATTTTTTGTTTCAAAATGGAATCAAATCTCAAATCTAAAGTTAGTCTACTAAGTTATGAAAGTGTAGTTGAAGATATTGTAGAGATAAGAAAGGAACTCCGCAATCAGATTGTCAAATTTGTAAGAAATATTGTAGGAAATGTTCAAGGTCTAAGAGATGATCAAATTTATGTAAAGTTCAAATCAGTGCTCATGGATTTAAATTTGTCTCTAAGACCTAAGGAATCTTCGTGGCCTATTGTTTTCCTAGATGTCTTTATGCCTAAATCAATCGATTGATCAACACATTTGAGAGTACAAATTTGCATGTTGAAGGTTTTTTCAAGAAATTTAAGAGTGATTTAAGTAGAAATGAATTTTTTACTGAGTCCTCTAATAGAAAATGTGAATGTGCTGAAATTAATAGTGAATTTAGCAAATCCATAGAAAATGACAATGTGTCTTGTGAGTGTGAAGAGATGGATTATAGATCTACTGAATTAGATGATTTTGGTCAGCATGAAGAAGATGGATATGTGACTAAAATGAATCATGTGACAGTAGGAATGAGAGTGTAGAAAGTTCTAATAGCAATATGGATAACTTTTCTTTTGATGAAAATGAAAGTAAAACACCTAGTAAGGAGGTATTGTGCAAAGAAGAGGTAACATGTTCTAGTAATGGTCCTAATTTTTCATATCGTCATACTAATGGTACTACTACAATAAGTTTTTTAGAATAGTTGGACTCTAATCAGAGCCATGGAGAATAGACTTGTGATGAAGTTTTGTTGAGTGTTGATGAAATTTTAGAACTACTAGTTCATGATCTCGAAAGGTATGCAAACATTTCTCTAGTTGCTTGTCGTGTCCCTTGTTATGTTTCTTCTCAAGATGAAGTCCTTTCACCAAATTTTGATGCTGAAAGTGATATAAAATTAGAATACTCTTTGTCAAATTTTGGAGTGTATGTGATAATAGATCAATTGTTAATACACATGATGACTTGTCTTATGAGGAGAGTACCATTAGGGAGAAGTTTCATATTATTTCACATTCTTTTCATGTTGATAATGCTGAAGTTTTTTAATTGTTCATATGAAAAAAGAGAAAAAGCCCAGAAGTTGTAAATCTAATTCAAAATTCTCCTTATGTGTTGATGATGAGTTTGTTAAGTTCAAGGTTCACTCTAATGAGTTTTTTATTGAAGATTATGACCAGCACATTTCATGTTAGCACTTTCATGAAAGTTTTTCAAACTTGGTGACTAATCCATTGTTGGAGTGTGAAAGAGTTTCAGGGTATGATAAATCTGATCGGATGAGTAAGAGGACTGCAAGAGTACAGAAATCAGATTTTACATGTTCTTCACACCTAGTTACACAAGGTAAGTTACAAACTTTTGATAAATGCAACTTTTTGAATGAAGTAAAGTATGAAGCCTTCATGTTTCCAATTGATAGCATGCATCAGTCATTTGTTCAAGATTGTTTTCATTTTGAGGATAGTTTGTATGAGCATGTAGATTCATTTTCTCATAGTGAGCATGTTGTAGAAGTAAATGCTGATTTGTATATGCATTATGAGAGTGATTAGAGTTATTTTGTTTTGTTAAGAGCACTAACAGACAATGTTGATTATGTTGGTTAAATGATTGAGAATGACACTTATGGCTTACCTCATGAACATGGAGATGAAAATTAGATATATGATAGAGGTACAAAAAAATTGTTAAGTTTTGGTGGCCCAAGTCCATCGCTTGTATAGTTTAGGAGTAGTTTTCTTTGCTTTCAATAAGTTGTTTGAGAGAAGTTTTTTTGTTAGGTGTGTGGTTTGCTTCTTCTAGTGATTCAGAATCCTTTCCATATTCACAAGGGACATGCATCCCTAGATAGAGCTACTGATGGGACTCAAAATTGCATCCCTGATTTGAGTACCCATTCTAAGCTTTTGAGTCATTTTGAGCCCCTATAAGTAGATTTAATGCATGTGTACCTGACTATCCTTTTGAGGCCTAAGAGTTGTTTTATATTTCTAAAACCTTGCATTCAGTGTATCCATGTGTTCCATATTAATAATTATCATTTTGAGTCATTCCATGAAGTTTCATTTTCATTTTGAGCAATGTTTAGATCTGCATTTTTACCCAAGTGTCAAACAGTGATAGGAGGACTAGTTTGCTTTAGAATATCTTATACTAGGTTATGTTTCATGACTCACTACTTTGGGAGTGTTAATCAAGCATATCAAAGAACCTATGTTTCTATTTTCAAGTTGTTTCAATATGTTTTGACTAGGTTTTGAATCCCTCAAAGTCGGTTGTTTATTGTTGTCATGTTGATGTAAATTGTTTAGAATTTTGGGAGGCCTTGTTTGACTAGTAGTATCTTTCACCCAGCTGACCATAATGAGAAAATTCTTTTTGCATTACATTCTAGAGGTCAAAGACTTTCTATGTTTCAGATTTTAGCTTATAAAGAATCTATTTGGTTAGTTTTCAAATGCAATTCCAAATGTAATTTTTAAAGTTTTACTAGTGTCAAGAAATGCAGAATGGTTAGTATCCCTGTTTGGGATTTCATAACTTTAAACCCATGACTATCTAAATTAAATGAATAGTACCACTATGTTCTACTCTGAAAATACTTTAAGTGTGCCAGTTTTCAAGTCTTAACAGATTTGTCTGCACACTTTCCTAGTTCCATTCCATTTGTGAAAATCACATTTTTGTCATTATTCCTAGTTCTACAAATCCAAGTACCCCACTTTGACCACTCGCCAAATGCACCCAGTTATTCATCATGAGCCTTAATCACATATTTATACTCTCCTCATGACACTTGGGTAAAAATGCATTTTTACCCAAAAATGAATGTATTTTATGGTTTTTTGACATGTTTTCTTGTAGGAAATATCATGAAGGCAACTTTGATAGTCAATATCTTTTGACCCAGGAGTCATCATGACACAAGATTCAACAGGGTAAGAGAATGTGGAATAGAGAATCAATATGTTTTTTCTCAAAGCTCAATTAGGTGTTTCAATCAATTTTGGTAGATCCTACTTCAACACCTTTGGTGTCCTACTATAGGTCCTCATGTTGACTAGTACTACACTTATGATACTATTTTGATCCATTTCATTCATTAGTGCATATCTATACACTATTGTATTGTAGTTTGCATTGTGCCTTATATCATTTAGTATATATGTAATAGAGAGTGGAGGAGTGGGATTACCCCTTCTTACCTATTTAATAATTCTTGGATCATATCTTTCTTGTATAGGTATAGGTTTCTCCTTGACCACTTCTTCCTCCTCTTTCTTCTTCTCATTCTCATCATTGTCATTGGACTCTAGTTTAGGTGAAGTGGTTTCTCTTCCTAAATAATTATTCCCTTCTCTATCTTTTTCCTTCTTAGGTTTTGAAGTCTTGGTACTAGTTGCCTTCTTCCTCTTGCTTGTTCCTTTTTCTTTTCTTTTATTTTCTTCTTTGTCTTTTTCAATTGTAGTTATTGTGCTTCTTCTCATTGTTTTGATGTCAATCACTAGTAGCATGTTATTGAAAGGCATAGACAATATTAGGTCTACAACTTCTTTTGTTCCTTAAATTATTAGCTCATAGTGGAATGCAGTGAGCCAATGAGTTATAGGCTTCACTATTTTCATCATGCAATGATCAGAGCTAGCTAGGAAACATAATTCATCATTGTATTCTTATACTAAGACAAATATTATTCTCTTTCATTTTCTCATTATATCCCTAAACCTATCAAAACATGTTTTGAATTGAACATCTTTATCATTATCTAGCATCATGTATGCTTTACAAATTTGTTCACAAGTAGGACTATCACTTAGCCACATGACTTGACCATGACAAGGTATTTCTCTCATGAAGTAGAACAATATACATACTAGAAGATCTCTAAATTTGACTAGATGTACCTTAGGTTTTTCCTTAATTGTTTTTAGGTTAGGCATCAATTTTCCATGCAACAATCTTACTAGGTCAAGTGGTGCACCCTTGTTAATGATTTGGTACATTGTGTGTGCCACTCCATATGCCACACTTTTGACTTTTCTTAAGAAGTAAAGTTAGTAATAAATTTTCTTTGTTGCAAACCTCATTTCAAGGTTAAAGATTTCTTCTATGGCTAATGTATGTCCTTCTTTATTTTCTCACATCATTCTAGTCACTTCATCAAGTGTTTCCTTGCCTAGATTTACCTTTCCTTCAGTACTATTGAGTCTTGTTACCTTGGATATGACCCTTTTTATTTTTTTGTAGGGTTTTTCAAATCCACATGTAGTTTCCATGAACTCTACTTAGCACAAATTGCACCTAATCTTATTGGATGAAGTTAGAAAATTCTATCACTCAGTATAGGGTTGTGCTTAATAGTGTTGTTTCTCCTTCTTCATTCTTCCATCGTTTAGAAATATGGATTATATTTCATGAATTTTATCCACTTTTAGTTCCACAATTTTTGCATTTAGGTATGTGCTTATGTCATCTACCAGTAGAACATCTATAGATAATGAGGATAGCATTGCTATCTAGTTCCTTGCATCTCCTCTTAGTGAGATGACTATGTATGTTGGTTCTAATATTCCTTCATTTCTAACAAGCATGGTGTTTTCAATGTTTTCCATCGTTAGTTTTTTTTTTGAGTATGATCTTGTGCACTTTTCCCAATTCAAGAGCTTCGTGGTTGGCAGAGATGATGTATTGTTTCTTGAATAGATCATCTTAATTTTCTTTAGGCATAAGAATTCACTTTGCAAATTAATTGATCAATTTCTCTTTTTCCTATTTATGTCCTTTGATATTATTAGGTTTTTTTCTCTAAGCAATAGTAACTCTAGTGCTTACCTACTCAACCTTTTGCAATTAATGTGAGGTCTGTACACCAACGGTCGCATTCACAACATTCTCTTTCTTAATATAGGCTTCATATACTTGTATTCTATCTTCTACTACTAATTTCTAATAAGGGTTCAGTGTATCACTTATTCTTTAATGTGCAACCCCTTCTAAGATAGGACTAACTTAGTTTGTTGTAGAGGTTTCACCTGCAACAGGTGACATCTCAACTTCTTTGGGCTTGACCTCTTTATCTTCATCTACCTTTCTTGTCCATATCTTATTAAAGTTCTTTATAACTACCTTCTTATCCACTAACTTTGTTTTCCTTTTGATGGGGCTCAAAATTGTATCCCTGATTTGAGTACCCATTCTAAGTTTTTGAGTCATTTTGAGCCCCTATAGAGAATTTAATGCATGTGTACAAGGCTGGCCTTTTGAGGCCTAAGAGTTGTTTTATGTTTCTAACACCTTGCATTCCGCATATCCATGTGTTCCATATTGGTAAGTTTCCTTTTCGAGTCTTTCAATGAAGTTTCATTTTGGGCAATGTTTAGATCTACATTTTTTGCATGTGTCAAACAATAAGAAACCTATTTTTCTTTAGAATATCATATATCTAGTTATGTTTCATGACTAACTACTTTGGTAGTGTTTAGTATACATATAAAAGAATGTATGTTTCAATTTTCTAGTCATTTCAATACGTTTTTACTGGGTTTTGAATCCCTCAAAGTCGGTCATGTTGATGTAAATTGTTCAAAATTCTAGGAGGCCTTGTTTGACTAGTTGTATCTTTGACCTAGTTGACCATAATGAGAAAATTCCTTTTGCATTACATTCTAGACGTTTGAGACTTACTATGTTTCAGATTTGAGTCTATGAAGAATCCATTTGATTAATTTTCAAACACAATTCTAAATGCAATTTTTAAAGTTTTACTGGGGTCAAGAAATGCAAATCGGTCAGTACCCCTATCTGGGATGTCATAACTATAAACCTGTGATTGTCTAAACAAATGGATTATATTACTATGTTCTACTCTAAAAATACTTTAAGTATGCCAGTTTCCAAGTCTTGATGGATCCATCTGCATACTTTCCCATGTCTATTCCATTTGTGAAAATCACTTTTTTGCCATTATTTGCAGTTCTACGAATCCAGGTAACCCACTTTAATGCTCACCAAATGTGCCCACTTATTCATCATGAACCCTAAATATAGATTTATACTATCCTCATGACAGTAAACTAATGCCCCATTTTTCATGCCCCTAGGTGTCAGTTTGGCATGTTTCTAAAGCCAAAACTGAATGCATTTTATGGTTTTCTAACATGTTTACTTACAGGAAGTTTCATGAAGGGAACTTTGACGGTCAATATCTTTTGACCAAGGTGTCATCATGAAACAATATTTGATGGGGTAAGAGAATGTGGAACAAAGAATCAATATATATGTTTTTAGAGCTCATTCAGGTGTTTAAGTCAATTTTTAAGGCCAATCAGAGGACCCCTTTGCATGAAATTGACGAGGTGCAAAAAGAGGTGGAATGAGTGTTAAATGATCAATCATTGATTGAATTATATTTTAATCAGTATAGCAGGATTAGTGGATCAATTTGATGTGTCAATTGTTTCAGTTTCTAACCCACTTTGGGGCCCAACTGATTCCATTAGATCAACAATATGTTATAAAGGACGAAGTGTCTCAAAATGTCAAAATGACTATGATCACCAAGTTTGCATTCATTTTATACATATTATCATTAATTAGGATCCAATGAGTGTGTGGAATGAGGTACAAGGAAGCACTTGTTGGTGTCTCTCTTTCTCTCCACAATTCTGCATCCTCAACATGCCAAATCCTACAAGAAGAAATCTCAAAGAATGCATTTGACACCCCTTCTTATAGATTCCATATACCAAACCTTTGGATTAAAACTATAGATTCTATGTTAGCTCTCAATGACTATCTAGTCAAGGAAAATTCATTTGTGGAAGTAACCCAAAAAATTCAGAGACAAACTGAAGATTTGGAAGGGGCATCTAATGTTAATTCAGGAAGACTTATAGTGGAAGGAGTTCCTATCAATTCATACATTACTAGGTTTATATGGGATGAAGCTAAGTACCTTGTAATATCATATCATTGAGAGACTATGAATACCATTCATGATGGTTTTTTAAAGCTTTAAGATGGTCTCAAGATATGTGTGGCTGAGTTTAACAACATCAGGAGCCAACTTAATGTTATAAACAAGAAGTAATCAAGAGGCATGATAGACGAGAAGAGCAAAATTTTTCATGCAAAGGGGGATGACAAATTCTTATAATGCTTTTGGGGCATAGAGAGGAATTCCCATTTGCAAACATTAAGCCCTTGAAAAAGGCATTTTTGTGATTTGTGGCATGTTTGCTATATTTTAAGAGAATGAAGACAAAAAATGCTTTCCTCTTGCATGATCTTATCTTCTGCCTATCTGAAAATCATATAACGGTGGCGTGAAAGGGAAAATTTAAGGTGTTTGAGTGCCGAAGAATGTAGAAACCAAGTGGAGAGATGCTTGTCATGGGTACATCAGTTGAATGAGCTACAAGGGTTCCTCATACACTTCTTCCTCACCAGAATTTTTGTGAGAGCTTTCAAGTGTGGTGCTTGTTCTTTCCATCATGCTAGAGGAAACATCATCCAAATTTTTTTCGCTTTCAATACAATGATCAGGCAAAACTCCAAGGTATGTGGGTGAGCCAATTCTTCAAGTTAAAGAAAAATGTTTCCTCAACCTAATGTGATGATTTGATTGAGGGATTTCTAGAGTTGTAGAAGGAGAATGTGTGTGCTACAAAAGAAGAAGCAATACTAGTTTTTGGGGAAGCCTCCTTTAGATTCGAATCCATCTGCGAAGTCAAAACTAAATATGAGTAATCTACATAATGAATGTTGGGCACAATGAAATGGTAAAATGAGTAGAATGGAATAAAAAAACTCTACCATGTGTTTCACTTGGAGACTCTTCAATGGTGCTACATTGTATCTCTTTTGAAATATCACTCTGCAAGTGGGAATTGCAAGAGATTTCAAGGTCTTTGAAACCATGGTTGTCATTAGTGAGAAGTATTATCGATACAAAGATATATCCTCTCAGCTTGAAGACACCATCATTTGAAATCAAAGATGTTTCTAAGGAGAAAGGGGAAATTCATGCAAAGTCCAGTGCACTCTCTCATGATTTGAGCAAGGCAAAGCATTTTAAATGCAGGCCCATTGGTGAAAAATAGAAGAAAAGTGCATAGGTTTAGTCCCACATTTTTCATGGAGTGATCTTTAAATATTTTTATAAGCTCAAACATACAATAAGACTAATATCTTAAGGACATCATGCTTTTGAAGCCACTACCTCACACAAGGGGCCCCATGCGTAGTTCACATGATGTAAGGATGACATAAGCTAAAATTTTGAAGCAAGCCATAGTTAAAAGCAATCAATCAATTGTAACATCATAATGAAAACTGTGTGGTTCTGAGATAACCACACGATGGCACAAAATGGTTAGCTAACTACCGAGTGCAAGGTCACAAGCATTAAAAGTTAAGTTAGAAAATTTCCTTGACCATGTGAAAAAGCTAATTTTGCATGCTTATGAGTCTTAACCATAATTAAGGTGATCGGGTTTAGAAGGTGCAAAATGCTTTGTTTCGCCAGTTCGTAGGGATTAGAGATGAATCAAGAGTTAAGGCTGCAAAGGTGCACTGAGACAACATGTGACAAGGTGTCTAGTTGGGTAGTGGTGAGGTGGCAGGCCAAAAAATTGCATGTTGACATGTGGTGCCAATGTAGCGACCAACTAGGAGGGTTGACTCAGATTCTAGAAAGGGGGTAAAATATGAAATAATAAAAAAATCATTTCTAATGAGTTTTGTTCAAAATTTTAAGTTTTAGATTTTGAAGATTTAAAGATTTTAAAGTTTTTCTATAGTTTTGACTATAGGATTTTTTAAATTTTTCCATTAAATGCGCGTTCATGGAAATGGGACCTGATCTTTCAAATGCATGTCATAGGGGAATTTTTTATCAAAAATGCACAGTGCAAAATACCATCAAAATTGAGAGAAAATGAACTATCTAGATATCGAATCAAAAAATGCACAACTGTACATCGGTGCAGGCTACAAGAAGATTTGTAAAATGGGGGGCGTTCTCAGCAGAATAGGCAAAATTCATGATTGAGCATCAAAATTGTTTAGGGATTAGTTATTGGAGTTTGTTGGCATTGTATTTGGAGAAAATTGATCCTAAGAGCTTTCTTTTTTCCTTTAGAAGTCATTTGGTGGGTATTTTTGGCCCTAATTTAATATCAAATGTGGCTTTCAAATTAGTTACATGTCTTTATCATTCTAAAGATATTTCCAAGCTTTCTTCAGTAGCAAGGAAAAGGATCTAATTTTTAGTTATAGAGAGAAAGAAGAGAGAATTTTTGCTTCTGCAAGTGGAGAAGTTTCAAGTGGACAAATGGCAGCATTTGACCTAATATGGGAATTCTCTTGTCTTTATATTCTCTTTTCTTCTCTTCTCTTCTCTTTAGAGTTGGTTCCAGTTCTTGGATGTTTTACACTATTGTGATACCACAAGTATGGTTCTAGTTAGGTTGAAATTTCTATCATGATTGTGATCCCACCATTTCTTCAACATTTCTCTCATGTAATGAACAACAAGTCGTGATAATATAGATAGTTCTAGGATATTTATCAATTTTATATTTTAGTTTCATGCATCCTTTGGGGGTGGGGGGGTGAATCAACAATTTAAACTTGGACCCACAAAAATTTCACCATACATTCAATGTATAAACTAAAATAACATGTAAAACACATACATCTAAATCACACAAGCAAGTAAACATTCACACATATGTAATACCATATATGATTACCCAGAAACCCTCCAAGTGAGAAGGTAAAACTGGGGTGGGGATGACACCCACAAATCTTCACTACTGTGGTAATAAAAGTGTATCTAATGAAGGTTACAATGTTTTGATCGTGAAACATGATCTACCCTATGAAAGGTCTACCCTGTTAAAGTCTTACAAAGTCTGTTAGATCTCACCTTGTTAAAGTATTTCAACACCCTGTTAGAAGTGTGCCTTGCTAAAGGACTTTAACTCACAATTAAGGAAAAAGGATTTCAATATAGCCTATTAGGACTACTATGTTAAGAGATTTTGACTGAAATCACCTATTAAAATGTCTCAACATTGATCCTATGGTTAGCACTTGATTGCTTGATGATAGATCACCTCTAAATTGATGTCTTCTTGATCCTTCTTGATCAGATGTCTCTTTGTTGTATACTATCTTCTTTCCTCTATTCTTCTCTAATTGATTCTACAAATGTTATCTCACTTCATAACTCCTTAGCCATCATGAATGCTTTATTTGTGCATGCAAACTTTTCTATACTCTATTTCAACACCTTACACACTCACTCTTGGAGAGTTTAGGATTTGTCCTCCTTAAGAAGACTTTGGTGACTTAGGGTTAGGTATGAATCTATGGCTAAGATTCATCCATTTTTCTACTTAATCCTTCCAATTTTCTAATTAACTACATGTAATTACATTGGGAATCCAACTTAAGATTTATCCTTATCTCAAAAATAGCATAATTCATCCTTAAGTCAGCTCAAAAATAGTTTACATAGTTGTTTGTGCCATTACAAATAATTATGTCAAAACTGTCTTACTCGGCACCTAAATTCTCTCATGCTCAGCATACACTAATCTTTCTATTGTTACTCGACATCTATATCACTTGGCATCCACTATTTACTTAGCTCCTAAATCACTCGGCATACACTGTCTGCTTGGCACTTGAGTGACTCTGCACATGAGTAGCTTGGCACTCACTATGAACTTGGCATGCTCTATAATATGCATGTTGTGTTTGGCATGTACTACTAGTTTGGCATGAACTAAGTAAATAAATTAAGTGTGTTGACACTCACTTGTCAAAACCAATATAATATCAACAATCTCCCCTTTTGACATGAGTGTCAAAAACACTTGAGTATGCATTAATATCCTTAATCTCACAAACATAACATATGTATAACTTGACTTACATAAAAATTTTCAAATTTTCAAAATTTTGTAATAACTTGTATACCTTAAAATTTGATAACTCCCCCTAAGTTGATATGTCTATTCTATATACAAAATTATGTACTCCTACTAAGTAAATATGCCTGAACTGATACTCTTTGACTTCATGTTGTTTTGTGCTTGCTCCCCCTTAGCTTAATATAACTTTTCTCTATCCTTTTTCTTCTCCTCCCTCTTGTTTCTCTTATTTATGTCTCCCCCTTTGCTTACTCTCCCCCATTTCTCACTCTCCTTATATCTCTCCAAAATTCTCTCCTTATATTTCTCCCCCTTTTTGACACTAATGTCAATGGGCTATACACTTATAGTGTGTTTGTCCAAAAAAGATTTATGGACATCCAATATTATCTTGAGAGCTGCATCTTAGTTGTCATATGCTATATCAAAGACTTGATTTGGATAGCTAGCTCAGCAGCAAGGTGGACTAGACCATCTAGTGTAGAAAAAATTTGGGTCTTTCTTCATTAGGGTTTTAGCATGGCCTAGTTTCTTGTGCAATATTTCCATATGAGGGGTCAAAGTGGTCTAGATGCTAATCAGTTTGGCCCTTATGTTGGTCTCATTTACTAAAAATGCACCTAAATGACTCTAGGTTTGAAGCGATGTCCTAAAGTGATTCTCACTCTGAGCTGGATTCATAGGTAGTTTTGCACTTGATGAATTGATCTAACTTTCCAAGCTCAAGATGTGAATTTTGGTTTCTTGGGTGAAGAGTGATGGATTACATAGTTTTGTGTACAATGAGAATATGTTCTCAAGTACCTTCTTTACATCCTCAACCTTAGTTTCCAATGCAACTTGTGTTAGTGCTATGTCACCTGATATCTTTTCATTCACTTTCTTATGAAATTTCTTTTATGACCATTCTAATAACTTAGCATTTGTATCTAGGTCTATATCACTAGCCTTGTTCACTATGTTTGCTATTTTTTCAATGAATGGCTTGGTCACATCCAGAGTTGGTAGACTAAATGCATCTAAAAAGATGTCTTTAATATCCTGCAATGCCTGCTTCTGCATATGCTCCCTTCTAAGCATTTCTTGATGCTTCTTCCTTGCTAGGGCTTATTGGAGTATGCCCATCTATTTTTATAGTCATTGTATCATAATCATACTTTGGAAAAATGATTTCTTCATCAAGGCTCACATATCATATTGTATGACTTCTTCTGCCTTTGATGAACTTGGGCTCGGCACCACAATCTGTAGAGGAGTTGCATTTGTGCTCAACTTCTAAAGAGTTTGAGTGGAAGGAGTGCCAGATGTTGGTAAGGCTACTAGGGCTTGATGGAAACTTGCTCCTTCACCTTAGGTGCCATTTCTATTTCTTCAAACTTTCCCTCAACTTCCACAATGACTTGCGATACATCTTGTACCTGTGTTGTAGGTGTAGATAAGTCTATCTAACTTGTTTCTTGTTATTCTTGTGTTTCCACTGTACCCTTTGCAATTGCATTAACCTTATCTAATGTATCTTTTGGTGTTGTGTCCAAAGGTTGTACATGAGTGACTTGAGGCTTGATAGAAGGTGGTTCTTGTGGATTCACCTTTTTTCGTTCAATATCAATCATTATCTTCTGTAGTTCATCCACACTGACCAATATAGGATTATCACAAAGTTTTTCCTGTAGTGTGGATTAATCTAGGATCTTCTTGAGATTTTCCTCTATAAAGGGATTTATGTTCTATTCTGTGAAATCAAAAATATTCTTAATAGTGATTGTTTCAATATTTACACTAGTTACATGTTGAGGGTTGTTACTAGGCAATTGTGTATCTTGCACACTATGTTCTTCTTCTTCTTGCTACTTTGGCTCAGTTGTTGCCTTGTCATCTATGTTCATTTCTACTCCTCCCTTAGTTGTTTCATCATTTTTATCATCTTCATCATCATCCTTCACTTTAATGGGTTCTTCCTCACCTTCCTTTACTATAGTTAACCCATATGTTACTTTCCACATTTGTGTAGACTTCTTAACTACATCTTCAATATTATTTTGAAAAATGCTAAAGGCCCTATATTTAGGTACAAACCTAACTACATATTTCTTCATGGCCTTAGAAATATGTGCCTTGTTGAGTTCAAGCATCACTTGTGCTAGAGATGTTTCTCTAATTTGTCTCTCCAAGTTCAGACAACAATGCCATTTTTTCTCAACTCTGTCATATAAAATCTTTGGCATTGAATTGGCAATCTCTAGTGGGGTAGTGTTGAATTTCGCCATCATAACATATATGGCCTCCTCCACTTGATTATTTTTAACTTTACCCAAATTATCAAAATCAACATGTGTAAATACTAATAAGTCTACACTATTCCTAATATTTTCACATAGGTCCTCAAGATCTGATTAGAGATTGTGACTCACCAGCTTAAATTGACTATTTTCATCTTACTCTATTTTCTCCTCATTATATTATGCTTGTGCCACATATTTCCTTCTTGGATTTTTCTAAACTTGACCTCATTCCTCTATTGGTTTGGTCTTTTCCTTAGCCTTTTGTGTTGTTGCATGTGTACTAGCCCTTGTAGTAGGTGGAGTGAGCTTGGCTTGGCTTGGTTTGACAATATTTTTAGCCCTTGTTATAGGTTGTGCCTTTTCCTTCCTCTTCTTTTGTTCTGTGGGAGTAGGTGCTTCCTTGGCTTCTTCTTCCTTGACACCTTTAGTGACTTTAGTTTCCTCCTCTTCCTACTAGTCCTCTCCCATACCTTGTGTCAAAGCTAGTGGTGCTTGTGTTTGAGAATCTTCTTCCTCTTCTTCTTCTTCTTCTTGCTCAACACCCTATCCAAATTTAGCTTTTAGCTTCTTCACCAGCTTATCCTTCTTTTTAATAATAGAAGCTATCTTCAATTCCATAGTGATTTTGGACTTAGCCAACTAATAGTTCCCAAATGCCTTTGTAGTTTTATCTACCTCTTCTACAAATAAAGTTTTTATAGCTACAAAGGCTTCATCCACATTTATTTCATATCCTAAGGGTTTCAACCATCTCACCCTTGGTGTAGTAGCTTGTACAAAAGTATAGTTTGCATCCATTAGGAAACAAATGTCATCATAGTGTTTCTCTACTAGTGATACTGGTATTCTCAGTCTCTTCTTAATTGACTGCTTGAAGTCTTCAAAGTACGTTGTCATCATAGATTCAAAATTTTCTCCTAACTGTTTAATGCATTCACCAATCTAAAGTGCTACTAATCTATTGGTTTTCCATGCAATTGTTCCAAATGTTGGAAAGGTATTTTGCACATAATAGAATATGCATATCAAAAAAGAACCAAATTTACATTGTGCACTCTTTGTCTTTCTAATTGCTCCAAGGTTCTCAACTAGTTGTTGCAATTGTAGCTCTGCTAGATCATATGTATGATCTTTCTTAACAATCTTGTATCCAACATCCACTGCTATACAAGGCACAATGTTTAATCTATTAGATTGGTAAAACTTGTATGATATAACCCTCACAACAAACTCTATCAATGGATTAGTAATTGTATCAATTGTCATGCCTCTCTTGTTCCATACAACTCCAGTGCTTTTCTCAATTACCTCTTTAGAATCATTTCTCAATGTCTTAGGCTAATCTAGGGTTGGGTATCCAATAACCCTATGGATTATCCTCTTAGTAATTTTGATAGGTCCATTGTCTATCCATTATGAACTATCATGAATTTGGTTAAGCACTATCCTAATCCATTTTATTTTAAACACATTTAGAAAATCTAGGGCTCATGTCAACCCTTTCCTCTTAACAATTTTGAATTCCTCTTTCAACACACTAGTATCATAGAAATTTTTGTATGGTTCCCTAATCTCTATGTCAATGATGCTACCAATTTTATAGTTATAGCATTTTCTCACATCTTGCAGCATTAAAACATTCGGCGATATCATAGATAAAGCACCAGAAGGGTCTTGCTTGTAAGAAATATCAGGAATAACTTTGAAAATGGTTGCTTAAATTCATTACTCACTGATTAAACATTCAAAACCTCCTTTCCCTCTACATTCTTTGAACTAGATGCCATTTGTGCAAAACTAGACTTTACAAAAATATAAACTACATAGCTTGGCTCTTGATAAATACCTTATAAGATTTGATGAACTGGTGTAGAATCACTACTTAGATCTTTTGCAACTACTTTCAATAGATTTCTAGATTTCTTTCTACTCTCCTCGCTCTCTCTCAATTTTGAAATGATGAAAAATGAGTCAAAAATTGATCAAATGCCCTTTGAAAACCCTACAATAAATGTTGAGTGCGTACATAGTTTTAAGCTCGACATCAACCAATTTTAGGCTCACTTAGCATCTATTAACATTTCAATCACTTTGTATCCATTACGAGTTCAACATCAACTAGCCAATCTGATAGCTCAACATCTTCTAGCATTTTACTTGGCACACATAGGAAATATTTCATGATTGATAGTAACATGAAAAACTTAAAGATTTATCTTGGATTCCTAATGACATATTGCATCTTTATTCATGCTAATGTAATATTTTTAGTACTAACTCCTTTGGAACTGATGTATGATATAACCTCTAAATATCAGTCCCACATACCTCTTGATTTTTTAGTTTGAGGATGTGTGATCACCAGACCCATTGGGTGAAGTGATCCCTTCTCCATTTGATGTACTACAAACATCCTTTTTCTTCCATGCCTTATTCATCTCATCTCTAATGTGTTCAACATTTTCCTTGCCTTTTCCTTTATCAAACTCACAACTTGGTGCCTTTGACCTTATTGGATAATACCTACTAATGTGACCAATCTTCAAATAGCTAAAACATGTGGTTTGACTCAACCATCTCTTGTAGTCACCTCTGAAGTGTGTCCTAATACAAATCTCAAGAATATGTCCATATTCTTAACAATAATGACAATTATACCTAGTATTATAATCCAAGTTATAAGAGTTGTCATTATTCCTTACCTTTTTTGCCTATTTGATGACCACATGGGTTTGGATCTACATTCAAAAGCTCTATTTCCTACCTAGTATTATAATCCCAGTTATAAGAGTTGTCATTGTTCCTTACCTTTTTTTGCCTATTTGATGACCATGTGGGTTTGGATTTACATTCAAAATCTATATTTCCATACTTCTGATAGCTATAACAATATCCTTAAAATCTTTGTGTGTGCATGGTCTTGGTTGTAACACCCCACTCAGGAACCCAAAAGAAATAAACCTAATATGTTACAAAGTTTACTGAACTATTTTTTTTTAAAGTTTAAACAACATCAAAGTAAAAATAATGTGAAAGCAATATATACATACACATCAAGAACACATAAGCAAATACAAATACAGTTTCGATTCCTCAAGGGTTCCTTCACATTGAGTCACATTTAAGAAAGTTTAATTAATAAGTTCAAGTCTCAATTGCAATGTCCATAATCATAAAATAAATAAATAAATACATAATCATTTAAGCAAATTCATAAGTACTACTAATAATATGAAAGCATATCTACCAAATAACATCCATTGCACATGTCATAGGGTATGTGAAAATAAATACAAGTACATCAATATACAATAAAATATCTCATAGAATCTCAAAACACATGATACATAGATACCTCAAATGAATAGAAATCTTTCAAATAAGAGGAAGAATGATAATGGTACCACTATATCAAGGAGCATCCAACATCTTTCAATCTGAGGGGGACCCAAATGGTAAGAATACACTACCTCCCAACCATATGGTCACCTAATTAGGCTTCCACTCCCACCATGCAAGAGAGATAATGTACGATCCACACATAGATAATAAATTCATGAAATAATCCTGATAGCCAACACTACCTCAAGGGTAACACAACCTACTCAAGAAGAAGAGCTAATCAAAATCAAAAGGACACTCATCCAATACCAACACCACATACCAAGTCAATATACAAATACCAAAACCAAAAATATACAACCACCTTGAAATCAATGTCAAGTATCACAAGCACAATGACCAACAAATAACAATTGTCATCAATAAAAGTAAACTACCAATCACTAACTCCAACAATAGAAACACTACCAATGAGTAACTGATCATTCATTAATAAACGTCAAATGTCAACAATAAATAGCATTCAATCAATAAGTAAAAATTCATAATAAATACACCATCAAAAGCTATATCCAACAAGTTCACCACTGGAGGCAAATATTTAAAAAAACCATGAAGGAGACTCGGGCTACATACTATGGAGTGTCATCACATGAGCCAACTCTAGAGTTACCTAGTAGTCTCTCAAGATCTTGGCCCCCTAGTGACTCTATGCACAACCAGAACACCCTATCATGATGATGAGGAAACCAGTCATACCTCTCAAGATATCATCTCCATCTCATCCTTAGTCTATACAAGCACTCAAGGCATGGACAAGAAAAAATACCTAACTTATCTTTTAATGTATCTCAAGGAAAAGGGCTAGGAAAAATGTTTTAATTACTATGTTATCACTTCTTACACAACTTACAATGAATTACCCTGGCAGCCACTTTGGGCCCCAGCCCCCATTACAAGCCACTCCCATAGACATGCACCTAGACTACTTTCTCAAAAATCACAAACCACAATAGTGTCCCATATCACAAAAAGTAATATTGATCAAATTTAGTTCCTTCACAAGCAATTCAAAAAAATAACATTGGTTCTCAAAACCCAAGTTCTCAAAATTGCTCAATAGCATAAAACTCATAAAACATAAATCTCAATTCAAATAATAAAGTTCATCATGACATCCAGTCAAATAATATTTTTAAAAAAATCAAAAATTGTCTCTAGTTCACATCCTGACTTGGCCAACTAAACAACTCACAAAGAAAAATCATCATGAAATAAACATCACAAGACTATAAATAGAATATTAGAAAACACATAGTTTTCAGCCACATGATTTAAATCCACCAACTTCTCTTGTTTAGTTTGGATCATAACTCATAAGGATGTGTTTAAAAATAAAGTAAGAATATATATATGCTAATATAAATTGGTATGCTGATATACTTATTTAAAATAATAAATATTTAAATATTCAATCTTTTTGTGCATATAAAATATCATACAATATTATCATATTATAAATTTAAATAATCTTAAATCATAAATGATTTAATTAATAATATAAATGTATATTATTATATTTAAATATTGATATTAATTTCAATTTCTAAAATATTAATATGACTTTTACTTAAGTCTAATATTAATATTTATTTTTTCTTTAATTCATAATGCAACTAGAGATAAAAGTATAAATTTAATTTAATTATTTATAATTTATCTCATAAAGTCAAATAGTTATTAACTAAATGATTAAAAAGTGAACTCTATCACAACTCTTAAAATATAATAAAATTATAAATATTTAGTTATTAACTTCCCTCTTGCATTAATAAATATTAAATTATTTATATGCAACTAAGAGTTTAATTAGACTTAAAGAATCATTAATATTACTAACATTCACTTTAACTAAATGAATAATATTTATTTAAATTTTTAAAAATTAATAAATAATTTTAAAATTTTATTTTTAATTAACTAATTTATTTTTAAAAAATTAAATTTTTTTAAATACATAAATTTGAAAATTAAATTATATTAAATAAAAATATGCATGCAATTAGTATTTTTGCATATTTTTAATCTCTCAAATCATGCAACCATATTATACTTATTTTTCTATTTTTAGCATATTTGTTTTCACATGCAAGCTTACTATACTTAGCTTTCTATTTTATGCATATTTATTTTCACATACATGTAATGTTACTATACTTAGTTTCTATTTTTAGCATGTTTGTTTTCTCATGCTTACATAAGTTTAGTTACAACATGTTTTCCTCTCAATTGATCTTTTTCCTTTTTTCAATAAATTTTGCAGTTAAATTATTCTAGATATAAAAGTAATATTTATCTATATTTAGAAAATTCATGATAATCTCATGGTTCTAAAGACAAATTTAAAGTTGAAACTCTAATTGTTCAATTTATTGTTTTTCTTCCAATTTTCAATAATCAAATTTTTGTTATATTAGAAAGGAGTTTATAAGAATACAGTCACAATAATTTTCTACAATTTTTTTTATAATTTTCCACAATCAAGTTCTCTTAATTAATAAGTTTTCCTTTTTCAAAATCTATGACATAATTTTTTATTCAATAATTACTACAATAAATTAATAAGCAATAAGCAAACACCCAAGAAGACACGAAATAGACAGTTCTTTCAATAAAATTCTACAATGAGTTTTCAAACCCACCTCAAAATCACAGTTAAAATCTGAGACAATCTGTGAATGCATGCAAATCCAAACCCTCTGAAACTTTCAACAATTCTTTTAATCCAATTCTGAATTTTGCTCCCCAAAACCTATGTGTCTACAAATGAGCTCTAATTTCCTTTATAAAGAGTTTTCTCCCAAATTAAGGCTTTGATCATGTAATCATGTGAAAACCCTTTGTCTTTAAATACTATATTTTAATTTTCATGTGCACACTTTATGCAATTTTATTAAAATAAACTTTATTAAATTAAAGCTTTCTCTTCCTTATTAAATCATGTGACATTTTTAATATAATATTTATTTATTTAACTAATAATATTATTTAGAGTTTATTAAAAATAAAACTCTTAAATAAATTATTATTAAATTATTTAAATATAAATACCCCTAAATTATAACTTTAATCAAATCTTTTAAATTTAATTCTTTCATGCACATTTAAAGAATTTTTTAATTAAATTTTTTTTTTTTTTTTTTTTTTCCTCCAGTTTATTAATTAGTGCAAGCATTAATTAAAGCATAGTTTATTATTTAAATTAATAATAATAATCAAAGATCATAGTTTAAATGCAACTCTAATTTAATTACTATTAAATAAATAATTATAATTAATCAATATTAAATCTTTAATATTTTAATTATCTTTTTGTCCAACTTCTTAAATTAAATCTTTTAAACTGGACTACATATTTAATTAATTAATAATTAAGTAATAATCAATTAAATATCATCATGTCATAATTTCTCTTTAACTAATTTTCTAAATTTAGACTTCTAAATTAAGACTTAAATTAAAACACATATTTAATTATTTTTTAATTAATTAAATATTCTCATGCTTTAATATTTTCTTTTTAATCAAATAATATTTAATTATATGATTAACCCAAATATTATAATTAAATCATTTACTACATAAATCACATAGCAAAATTTACATAAAAGCAACATTACCAAAACTCAAAATCAAACAACACATGCAAAGATAAACTCATGGGCTTAAAAAGGATGGAAAGTCAGTTACGAGTCCTCCTTGCAAGACAAGTATTTAGACTATGGCTGGGATTGGACCTAAACATCGTCTCCCCATTCTTACCATTGAGTTATTGTGATAGGGCACGCTCATCCTAGCAATTCAAGGAAGTCGATGCCTGATACCTACATTCTATATAAAAGGCAAGTATGTACATGTATATACATATATTTAAACTAAACAAGCAATGGCAAGGAGTGGTACATTGTGTAGATCTCGATTAGCAAGTGACTACAACTCCCTCCCTTAACCACATCAAACACAACAAATAGAAAGATAAAAGTGACACATGCACCATACGCATGCAAGTATGGGGTAAGTACCATAACAATTATAAGTCAAACATCAAATGCTCAGATAAAATAATGCATCATTACAAATATGAAGTTATCATCATTAAAGAATCATTTGACATTGTTATGAAAGGAATCACATTTATTAAGCATCATTAATGCACTAGTAACCATAATCTTTAAACAACATATGAAATATAGTCAATTAAGTAATCATCTTTGATATATCTCTAGTCCAGGTTATGAAATAATATCCTTGAAACTAACACATCCACGAAATAGGCATAAAAGAGTTTGGTAAATATAATGGAAAAAAAAACTATGGGTGGGCATTACATTGGTTTTGCATTGATGTCCCTAATGACCTTGTTTGTTGCACTTATGACAATGAACCATGCTCTTATGTTTGACATTTTGATTTGTAGTCTTGCTCCTACACACATTAGTAGTATGTCCTTTCTTACCACAGCTATGACAAATAGGTTTGGAGTTCTTACCTTTGTTGTTCCTTTCTTCATCACTTTTGGATGACTCTCCTTATTTAGTACTTGTGTATACCAGTCCAAATGTATCATTATTAGATCTAGGGGATCTCAATAATTTCTCAAAGTATTTGATGGCTTCATTTGGTTTGTTGAAACTCTCAGCAAAATCCTTTTCCCTTTTTAGGTCATTTTGCAGTTATTCATTTTGCAACTTCAATGGTGTTATCTCAATGTCCTTGACATTCAATTCATAATAGGCATTCATCATTTGACTTAGAGTATCCAATTGCATGTTGGAGATCTTGGTTAGTTCTATTGACTTCTCTTCCAGTCTATTAGCCAAAACTCTTTTATCTTCTTCAATCATGGCTTTGTCTTCCATAGCTTTCTTCTTCTATTCAATCACCTCAGGTCTAGTAGTATGACTTATGACTCTTTCTCTAACTTGAGATTTCTATTTTATTAACTTTTGCTTCTGGATTTGATTGTGTTTGTTTTTTTAGCATCAACGTTTCAGATCACACTCTGTGATCCATCATCAGGATGAGAGAATGCAAGAATGAAAAAAAAAAAAAAAAAAAAAAATTCTTGTATTCTCTCATCCTGATGATGGATCACAGAGTGTGATCCGAAACGTTGATGCTAAAAAAACAAACACAATCAAATCCAGAAGCAAAAGTTAAAAAATTCTAATGGATTGTGGAAATCTATTCAGATTGATTGAGATTTCTAATTTCTTCAACTTGGGTTCTATTCGTTTCCATTAGATCTACAACTGCTACATCAAATTCATTGGAGTCTCCATCTGCAAATAGATTAGTAGTGTCTATCTCTTTGTATTGTGTGTCATTTTCTGCAATAGAAATTTTCTTCCTTCTCTTTAGGGATTTCTTCTCTTGCTTCATTTAGTTGATGTATAATGAGATGTATTTCAATCTCTTGATTCTCAATAGTCTTTCCCAATTGGTAGACTTCTATTTCAAGATCTTTCTTCAAAGTTTCAAAGCTTCTCTTTTAGAGAACAAGGCTTAGATACCAATTATTGGAACTACAATAGGAAATGTAAACTTCTGAGGGGGGTGAATCAGAAGTTTAAACTTGGACCCATAAAAATTTCACCACACATCCATCTCATACATTCAATGTATAAACTAAAATAACATGTAAAGCACATACATCTAAATCATGCAAGCAAGTAAACTTTCACACACATATATCACCAGATATGATTACCCAGAAACCCTCCAAGTGAGAAGGTAAAACTGGGGTGGGGATGGCACCCACAAATCTTCACTACTATAGTAATAAAGTGTATCCAATGAAGGTTAAAATTTTTTTATCATGAAACATGATCTATCCTGTGAAAGGTTTTCCCTATTAAAGGCTTACAAAGACTATTAGGTCTTACCCTATTAAACGATTTCAACACCCTATTAGAAGTGTGTCTTGCTAAAGGTCTTTAACTCACAATTCAGTAAGCACCATGTTAAAGGATTTCAATACAGCTTTTTAGGACTACTCTATTAAGAGATTTTGACTGAAATCACCTATTAAAATGTCTCAACATTGATCCTATGCTTAGCACTTGATTGCTTGATGATAGATTACCTCTAAACTGATGTCTTCTTGATTCTTCTTGATCAGATGTCTATTTGTTGTATACTATCTTCTTTCCTCTATTTTGTTCTAACTGATTCTACAAATGTTGTCTCACTTCATAACTCCTTAGCTACCATGAATGCTCTATTTTCACATGAAAACCTTTCTATACTCTATTTCAACACCTTACACACTCGCTCTTGGAGAGTTTAGGATTTGTCCTCCTTAAGAAGATTTTGGTGACTTAGGGTTAGGTATGAATCTATGACTGAGATTCATCTATTTTTTTGCTTAATCCTTCTCATTTTTTATTAGCTACATGTAATTACATTGGGAATCTAGCTTAAGATTCATCCTTATCTACAAAATATCACAATTTAGCTTTAAGTTGGTTCAAAAATAGTTTACATAGTTGTTTGTGCCATTATAAACAATTATGTCAAAATCATCTTACTCAGAACCTGAAGTCTTTGATGCTCAGCATACACTAATCTTTATGTTGTGATTCGGCATCTATATCACTCAACATCCACTATTTACTTGGCTCCTAAATCACTCAGTATACACTATCTGCTTGGCACTTCAGTGACTCAACACATGAGTGGCTCGGCACTCATTATGAACTCAGCATGCTCTATAATATACATGTTGTGTTTGGCATGTACTACTTGTTTGGCATGAACTAAGTAAATAACTTAAGTGTGTTGATACTCACTTGTCGAAACCAATATGAGATAAACATGTAGTTTGTAATATTTTGTATTTTGTGAACAAAGAGAATGAAACTCAGTTGCAATCTTTTATAGGTTGTATAGGTTGATCTATTTTTTCTTATGATTCAAGGAGTCATGTAAATGCTTAGTCTATCATCATAGGGTTAAAATTTTCATGAAGGGATAGGTTGAGTATGAGATTCAAAAAGATGCAGGTATCTTATTCACAAGGTGAATGGATAGATCAGGAAGTCTTGATACATGAAATGAGTCAATGATTTCCAAGGATGTATGTTAGTGATTTTTGGGATTGCCGAATAAATAATGCAATGATCAGCTATAGGATCAATTTTTTATGTTTTTCATGTCTTGGTTATGTTGAAATCAAATTTATAGTCAAAATCCTTTTCCCTTTTTGTTGAAGAGCTAAAAAGATTTTCCCTCACTTAGCTTGTCAAATTCATATGTCATGATTCTAGCTATTTCATGTTTATGTTGTTTGTGTAAGTGTTAGAAGATTAAGGGTATTATCAACTTTGTTAGATTCAAGTAAATGATTTAACATTGGTACCATATGAGTGAATCTGAGGTACACCCACCTAGGTTTTGCAAAGCCTGAAGTAGAGTAAGGGTCTAGCCTTATAGTTGTCACTGGTGTTTGAATAAGTATGTTGAATATGGTATTTAGCTACCCCTAGATGTATTCTATTCCTATCACTAGGCTTTTGAAACATGACATTTTAAAACACCAACACCTTTTACTATCCAAGTTTTCCACTTGGGCTTCTTTTCTCAATCTACAAGCCTTGGAAAATAGGTCATGCATGTTCCTCTCCATGGTCCTAATTAGTTCCTCTGACTAGTTTTTTCTTTCGAATGATCACCCATATGTCCTATGTTCTCACATGGTGAGAATATAGATGTGTTGAAATTGTTGTTCCAATTGGACTTAGAGGTTCTTTAAGATTCCTAATTCATCCATAGTCTCAATCTAAATACCTCATATTTTTATCCATACTTTTTATAGTAGTAATGGTATCCATCAAATCATTTCTCTTAAGTGTGAGATTTACACTCTCGAGAAGAGTGACCATACCTATGATAGGTGTTGCAGTGCTTATGCAAGGTGTGTTGTGTGTTGGGTGCAACATTTTTTTACCAGCATATATGTGAGGTATAACTGAGCTTATCACAACAATAACAAGTTGGTTTCATAGGCTTCTTACATTTAGATGATGTTTTCCCGATCTATTTTTGGTCAGAGTTTTTCTATAGGATGTTTCTCGTGCTTCAATTTTACTGACACCTTCATAGCCATGACCAGTTGTGTCTATTAGAATATTTATAATTAATAAGAGTGGGGATGAATCAATTATCCTCAAGTCCAAATTTACCAATTCAACTTTTAATGACTTCAAGAAACTTAATTAATCTCATAAATCCACTCAGCCAATATAGAAACTCATCAGTAACTTAACTTATTCATTAACACTTTGTTCTTTGTCTAGTATATTTCAAATAATATAAATAAATAATCAAGAAAATAGCATGCATCACAAAAACAACATTTACACATGTATGACACTAGGATTTAATGTGGAAACCCAATTTGGGAAAAATCACCAAGTAAAATGCTACCACTTTTTCACTCTTTTGAAGTGAGCTCAGTTAAGAGCCAACCCTATTCAAGGTTACAAAAGACATTGTTAGGTGTAACCCTATTAAAGAATTTAATCATCTTGTTAGGAGTGACCTGGTTAGAGAACTTTGGATCATTCCATTAGAATGTCACCTTGATTAAAAGATTTACAATATGACTATTAGGTCAACCTTGATTAAAGGATTTTACTTCCACAATGGTTAGAAACTAATAGTTAGGTTTGATCTATTAAACTACAACTCACTTTGCAAATTCAAATCTCCATTTGGTTCATTTCTAGGTCATTGACTTGACTTCATCATATTCTCCATCTTTCATCTGCTTGGCAACCCTTCAATCAATCACTCTTCACCAACTTCTCACTTTTCATCTACTACTCTTTTTTTCACAAATTTGTCAATCAACAACCATAAAACATCTCTTGTTCCTTCTTAAATAGGTACCTTTGATCTTTTGTCACTTAAACATCATCGTAGATCTTAGGGTTTGATTAGATTTATTGAATATCCATTAGTTTTTCCTTATACTCCTTTCTTGAAACTTATAGAAACTTCTCCTTGAGTCCTTGCCTTAGATTTATTAACAAACTCAATTCATGCATTAAATATGCCACCTCATCAATCGTCATCATTCATGCATTTTGACCAATTCTTAAATTCAACTATGTCAGCCTCAAATCTTGATTCTTTCACAAATTGTTATTTTGCTAACACTTAGTCATTATTGTGCTCTTTAGCTTGATTATCATTGGGTAGCTTGATCTCTACTATTACACTAGCTCACTTGATCTTCACTATGCTCAATCATGACTATAATTTTTCCTTTTATCTTGCATGTTCACTACTTTCACTTAGTTGATATTGTTTTCTTGGCTATCTCTTAAGTTCCTTAGTCTTTTTCTTTATTGACCACAATTTACTAGGTCATACTTGTGTTTTCCTCATCTCTTTCATACTTCACATAATGATCAAGCAATACATTATCTTGTCAAAGACTAACTAATCAAATGCAAATTGTAGTTCCATCATACTTAACCCTCTTTTCTCAACAACTTGACTAGCTCACCTTGTTATCTCCTCTTTTTAAATCTTATTCATCAATCAACTGATATGACACTCTACTCTATTAGTAAATATCTTACCAATAAGGTTTGACATGAATGACAACATAGCAATTGTTTCAATTAGAGTTTCCAACAATCTCCCTCTTTGGCATTAATGGAAACACCTTTTGTTACTATGCAAATAAAAAAGACTTGGTCATGATTTTCACTCTATCAGATCCCTCTGTAATTTGTATCAAAACTTCATTAATATCCTTAGTTTCATTTTGATTCTCATCTTCTTAGTTGCATTTTTATTATCATCCATGAAACCTTGAATACACTTCCTCTTTGAATCTATTATACTTCTCCCTATATGATACCAATTTTAGATTCTTCATTGTGACATCAATTGTATTAGCACTTGTAATGACTCCCTCTTTGATATCTCTTGCTGTAATTGGATGGTAACACAACATCTTACTCTTTATTTTTAACTTGTATGGTAATTGTCATACATCTCCCTCTTTGACAACAATGCTAAAGACATCATTCATGATATACACATCATCCTCTTGTCACTAATCTAGAACTCATCTTTGAAATATCTCTCCATCTATTATCTTGACTTGCAGCCACATCTACACATACCTCTTTCCATCTTTTCACAACTTTAGGAAACTCCTAAATATTGACCTTTTACATCAATGTGTAATAAATTTTGATCATAACTATTGATATAATGTTGCATCTCATCTTAGTTTTCTTCAGATAGGGTAATAAACCCTAAATTACCTCTTAGATACTCAAATGCATCATTAGGTAATGCCTTAGTGAATATATCAGCTATTTGCTCCTTTGTGTTCACATATTCCAATCTCACTTCTTTCTCTTGTACTAACTCCCTCAAGTAATGATACTTAATTTAAATATGCTTGGTCTTTGTGTGCATCACAGGATTCTTAGAAATGTTTATAGCACTTTTCTTATCACAATATATCACTATAGGTCCAATAATCTCTTTTTTATACCTTTCAACAATTGCTTGATCCACACAATGTTTGAACAATTAACTGGTGTTGCAACTTATTCAGCTTTTGTTGTAGATTGTGAGATACAATTTTACTTCTTATTTGTCTATGAAATCAACCTCCTTCTTAGAAAGAAATATCCTCCACTTGTACTAATTATGTCATCAATTTTTCCTGCCTAATCAACATTTGTGTAAACTTTTAAATCAAACTTGGCACTCTTCTTGTACCATAATCCATAGTCTTATGTACCTTTCAAAAATCTTCACATCCTCTCCATAGCCATCCTGTGATTTTCTCTAGGATTAATAGAAAATCTTGCAACAATGCCATTAGCTAATGCAATGTCAAGTCTTCTATGAACAACATATTACAATTTTCCAATCATTGACCTATATAATGTTTGGTTTACTTCAGTAGAATCTTCATTCCTTTAAAATTTTGTGACCAGTAACTATAGGTGGTCCAACTAGTCTTGAATCTTCCATTCCAAAAGTCTTCAATATCTCCTCAATATATTTTTATTGCATAATTTATATACCTTTGTCCATTTCATAAACTTTCAAACCAACAAAAAAATTTATCTCTCAAAACATTAATGTCTCAAATTCTTTCTTTATCTCATTAGCAAATGGTTTGCACAATATATCATGTCCTCCAAATATGATACCATCAACAAAAAATTCTATTAGCAACATCTTGCACTATGATTAAATTTTCAAGTATAGATTTATATTATCATTATTTCTTGCAAAACCAATTTTCACCAAATATGTATGTAAGCTTTCATACTATGCTCTCGAGGCTTATTTCAAACCATTTGATACTTTGTACAATTTACATACAATTCTCTTATTTTTGGGATCAACAAAACCTTCAAGTTATTCAATGTAAACTTCTTCCAAAATTCCTTTTAGAAATGCATATTTTACATTCATTTGATATACCTTGAAACCTTTGTAAGCACAATTTGCAAGTAATGTTCTTACTCCTTTCAACCTTGCAACTGGGGAAAATGTCTCTTCATAGTCAAATACGTCTTCTTCTACATATCCCTTACAAACTAGTCTTTTTTTCTTCCTTCTGACTTCACCTTTTTCATTTAGCTTGTTCCTGGATACCCACTTTGTTCCAATCACATTTTTGTTCTTAAGCCTTGGTACCAATATCCATGTCTTGTTCTTCTCTGTTTGATCAATATCCTCATTTTTTTCTTTAATCCAATCTTCATTCTCTAAATCATCTTTAATTGATTTAGTCTCAAACTCACATAGTAAACATGTATCATTCTTCAATTATCTTCTTGCCATTGCTCTTGAATCTCTATTTCCAATTATTTGATCTAGTGTATGGCATCTTCTCACATATTTTGCTAAGATAGGTCCAAATCTTCTCTCTTCTTATTTTAATTCACTTGGTCCATCTTGTTCATCTTTCATAGGTGTCTCCTATTATAACTCAATATTTTCTATCTAGCATTCAATCTCCTCTCTATGTGACTCAGCTCTTACAACCTCATTCTTGACAACATGCTAAGACTTGATAGAGCTTGTTTGTTGATTCTTGGCAGTGTCAATCTACTAATGCTCGACAGCCTCTTTCTCTAGTTAAAGTATGGAACTTAGTTATCCTTAATAGATATATACAAAATTTATGTAATCTTTAGGTTCTTTCTTGCAATCTTCTTCCTTCTTTTCTACAAATTCATCAACTCTAACATCATTTTGTAAGTGTTAGAGTTCAAACATGTGTATGCCTTTCTTTTAGTGGTATATCCTAAGAATATACCTTCATCACTCTTTGCATCAAGTTTTTCTTTCCCTATGTCTTGAAATATGTAACACTTTCTTCCAAATACTTTAAAATAATTTATATGAGGTGCACAACCATACTAGAGTTCAAAAGGGTTTTTTTTTGTACCTTTCCTAACTTGAACTTGGTTTGCTGTATAAGAAATAGTACTAATAGCTTATCTCCAATACTTTTGTAAACTATTCTTTTCCATCATTATTTTTCTTACACAGTCCATGATTGATCTATTTCTTCTTTTAGCTATCTCATTCTATAGTGGAGTCCTTGGTGCACTCATTTGTCTCTTGATTCCTTTTTCATTGTGAAATATATTGAACTCATCTGATATGAATTCATCTCCTCTATTTGATCTCAATCACTTTAGAATCTTACCTATTTCCTTTTCAACTCTAGCCAAATACCACTTAAGCAATTTGAAAAGCATCATATTTTTCTTAAGAAACATCATAATAATCATTCTAGAGAATTCATCAATACTTGTCACCATAATAGCTTTGCACTCCAATAGGATCACATCAATCAATATGAACCAATTCCAAAACATCGTCATAAGAATGGGTCTTTCTCTTAAAACTAGACTTTGTCATTTTTCCCATTTGACATTGTTTGCATGTCACTTTATCAAGTTTTCTCTATCTTTGTAATCCTCTTACTCTTTTCATTTTACTAATGCTTACCAAATTATCAAAGTTTACTTGATATAGCCTCTTATTCCATAACCAAACATTCTCAATTTGTGAAAATAAGCATGTATCTTCATATTGGTCTATATAGATCAAGTTACCTCTTATTTTCTCTCTACCTCCAATTAGTTCACCAATAGCATCATAGATATTTTCCTTCTTATTTTGAAATTCAACTCGATAGCCTGAACTATTCAATTGTGCTACACTCAACAGATTATATTTCAATCCATCAACCCAATATGCATTGTCACATATGAAGTTATCATTCAATATAACCAATACTTTACCTTTCATATAACATGGTGCATCATTTTCAAACTTAACACTACTCTCCTTATAATGTTCTTTCCTTTCAAACTTACTTGTATTTCTATTCATATGATGTGAAAAACCACTATCAATTATCCATATTTCATTCTTACTCACATGTGATATTAAAGAAGTTCTATCATCTTCATAAAATTCATCTTTCATTGCAACATAAAAAACTCCATCATTTTCATCAAAATCACTATTAGAACCCTCTTCTTCAGCAATGCAACAAGATTTCTTATATTGTCCTTTGTAGTCTTTGTTACCTCGATTGTCTCTATTATCTCTCCTTCCTTGGTGTTTTTTGTATTTCCTTTCCTTCTTTTCATCTTTGTTAGGACATCTTGCAGCAATATGACCAACTTTGTTACATGTAAACCAGATAATAGAAAGTTTTCCTTTGTATTTTCATTTTCCTCTCGATAACCTTCTTGCCAATAATGCTTCAAGGTCATCAAGATCATCATATAATTCAGGATCACTATCCACATACTTACTCTTTGAAATTTTTCTTCTTTTTGATCCATCAAGGGTTATTTGGGACTGTAAAGAACATTCAACACTACAAGGTGTATAATTATCAAAATTTGACAATTCAAATGTAGTGATTCTACCAATTAGACTATCCAAGGTTAGATCATTACTCGGTGTACATATTAGTTCTTGTATTGCAGATACTCTAATTGCATAGATATGAAGTAAAGTCCTCAGTACCTTACTTATCATAGTCTCATCAAATATGTCTCCTCTAGCTCCTCTAATTTCTTTCACCACCTCCTTGATTCGGCCATAATATCATGCAACACTTTCTCCTTCTTTCATTCTCATGTCATCAAACTTGCCTCTCAAACTTTATGCTTTAGCCCTTAACATAATTGTGTCTCCTCCATGAATCTTTGCCATCTTATCCCATATTTGCAATCCTTTACATCATCAAAATCATCATAACTCAGGAAAGATGTCAGATCCATAATCATTTGATTATGGTGTTGCTTCTCCTTTATCTACTCAATTGTAATGGGTCTAGGAACTTCAATGTATTCATTTTTCAAGTAGTATAGTGTAGAATCTCCAACTCTAGATAGATGCAATCTCATCAAGCATTACCATGCTAGGAAATTCCCTTTATTTATCTTAGATACTTCTCTCTTTTACATTTTGATCTTTATCTTAAGTCCCTTAAAATTTTCCTTGCAAGCACTAGAAGCTCTTATCCCAATTGTAGAATACTTAGAATAATTGAGAAGGGGGGTGGGTGAATCATTTATCCTTGGGTCCAAATTTACCAATTCATTTTTTTAAAACTTCAAACAACTTATTTAATCTCATAAATCCACTCGGCCAATATAGAAACTCATTAGTAACTTAATGTATTTATTAACACTTTGTTCTCTATCTAATATATGTCAAATAATAGAAATAAATAATACATAAATAGCATGCATCATGAAAGCAAAATTCACACATATATGACACAAGGATTTAATGTGGAAATCCAATTTGGAGAAACTAGAAAGTGACATGCTACCACTTTTTCACTCTTTTGAAGTGAGATCAATTAAGAGCCAACATTATTAAAGATTTCTATTAGCCATTTTTCCTCCCACCAAAATTTGAGTTTTGTCTGTCAAGCATATCCAATGGTCATATTTTCAAATATTCTAATATTCTAATGTTATAAGGGGACATATAAAACCTTGGGTTATATTATATCCTAAGTCTCCAAGTAGTTTCACATTATAAACACCTCAACAAGCCCGTATCTTCTCAACCATCCGATTGAAAAGAGATCGAGGATTATCACTTTGTCACCATGGAAAATTGTACAATGAAAATACATAGTGAAATAATGACAATGTGGCACGTGTCTAGGTGGGGCCTCTTGCTTTGAGCCATGCGCAGTAATCAAGAAAAATAATGTGGATCGTAGATCTCTAGATAGATCTATGGCTATTGTTATATCACTATAGGAAAATGTATGATCAAAATTCATAGCAACATAATGATAGCACACTGCATGTCATGGTGGGTTTCTCTTCAACTTATGGTAAATGTAAGTTATGCAATTCATGTGGCCCATAGATCTCTAGATGGATCTATGATTATCGTTATATTACTATAGGAAAATGTACAATCAAAATTCATAGCAACATAATGACAATGTATCACATATCCAAAGTGGGCCTTTCTTCTTTGTAGATGGTGGAGTTGTCAGATGAGGTAATTGTTGTCCACATTGTATTTGTGCTTTACAAAAGTGGGTCAGTTTCTTGATGTGCCCTTGTCCACTGTTGATTTGGAGATGATCAACGATTGTGAGTATGGAAAATTGTATGATGAACTTTCATAGTGACATAATGATAGTTTGACACATGGAGGTGTCGAGACCAGCCCATGTAGGGAGTTGTTGAGGGTTTTATGCCATGAATGAAGCTCAAGTTATCAGGTTCCTATTTTTTGAAAGCATAAACATAGAGAGAAAGGGTATTTTGTAATGGTCATCTAATCTTCCAAGATAAAAAATTATCACTTTTTCACTATGGAAATTTATATGATGAAAATATATAGTGAGATAGTGATGATGCAACATGTGTCCTAGCAGGCCCATCATAGTTCATAAGGTGTTGTTTTTTCTTCATCATAAAATTGAAAATAGATCAAGGGTCATCACTTTGTCACTATGAAAACTTATACAATGAATTTTCATAGCGACATAATGACAGGTTGACATGTCTCCTAGTAGGACTAGGTGGAAAGGTCGTGAATGATTAGATAGTCAACATGTCAAGATAAAGATAGAAAGCTAGACAAGGTGGTGGAATATTCAAATGGCATTGGGCCATGTGGTAGGATTAGATAGTCAAAGCTAGTTGACTTGCTAATTAATCTAATTTGGCATGTTGAGAATGAAGCAAGCAACTCTTTTAATGGTGAATCAATCTTTTGATCACCTGCAACCACCTTTTTGTGTTCTCCATGTATGGTAAATTTAAAGGGAAACTCCACCACCACCTGGTTATCCATCTACTTGGTCAAAACATTAATGGTCATTATTTATGTCTTCTCATGGTTATTTTATGGTGAATGATATGATTTTCCTACATCTAGATACGTACCAAGATCAAATCCTTCCTAGTTTTGTAGTGATTTTTCTCTACATTTAAATATAGTGGTTGAGCTAAGCCTTAGGGTAGAAGCTATCTGAGTTATTCTTGAACTATAAAAGAAAATTTTGTAACCCTTCTTAGGGTCGACCTTTTTTTGATTCATTGGTATTGTATTTTATGCTCTACCATTGTAATTTTCCTTTTGTTTATGCATGAATGTATCGTCTATCTTACCTCATTCTCCCATTAATATAAGTGCAGAACTTCCTTGCCTTTGTTGATGTTTTGTCTTACATTCTTCAATTTTCATAATAGTATCTATTTTTCCTTGGATGTTATAGAGTCAAGTTCCTTCCTTGTAGCATTTCATTTGGTTTTTGATCTGTTTGTGGTTGTTAGATTGAAACAAAGTTTGCATCAGTGCATCTTGGGAATATGTTAATGAATAGTGCATTGTTAGGCAGAAATAAGGTTGAAAAAACTATATTGGTGTATCACTCCCTTTAGACTACATTAGGTAGTTTTCTTTCATGTATTTTTTTCCATTTTCTCTCAAGAGTAATTAGGTACACCATGATAGTAAGGAAGTCAACCTTATCTGGAGACTCAATCTCATAATTCAAGTCCCATAGCTTGGAGATTGTTTCCATGTTTTGCAAGGTCACCTTTAGGTAAAAAATTTGGGCAAGGGTACAAGCTTTTGTGACAATAGTTTTTGGCATGCCCGGTGGGACTAATATTTGGAACATTCTAAGTTCACTAGTATCAATCTAAGAAAATTTCAAATACATGTTGAGAAGATAGTGCTTCTCTTAGTATTCCAAGCCTTCAAGAGGCTCTTTTTTACCAAGTACTTGGTGACTCTATTCTACAATACATCTAGTTTTAGACCAAGTTGCTATGATTCATTCCCAAGGCTCATACAAGAACATCCTCTAGAGGTAATTTTCAATACACTGAGCTCTCATTTTCAAACCCTAGGAGAAAGAAAAATAGATTATCTCTATCACTAGTTAGGAGTGCAGTAGTAGCACATACACTTGTAAGATATCTTTCCACTCCTCCTATTGATAGATCATAGCTTAGGTTGCCATCTTTTCATTTAAATAGGTCATTATTCCATATGGCATAACCTAGAGTACATGTATTTACCACCTTTAATGGGGGGGAGTCCTCTCCTATTAGCTCAAAGACATTATATCTTAGTATCAGCTCTCAAAAGTATGCATGATTTCACTGGTGAAACTTCCACCTCTCCTATAGAACATATTCAAGAGATTCTAAATGTTTGTAACATACATGGTATTACAAAGGATGATTTTTTTGTTATGCTTCTAGCTTCATCCTTAAAAGGAAAAGCCTTACAATGGTATAGAGGTTTGCCTCATAACTCTATTATTGATTGGGATGGGTTAGGAGCAAGGATTTACAAGCACTTTGAAGATAAAAGTGATCACCTATCACTTTTAGAGAAGCTAACAACTATCAAGAGAGCACCCCATGAATATATGACAGATTTCAATTATAGATTTCAGAAGATATGGGATAGAATACCTACTACAGCAAAGCCTTCCCCTAGTAATACTTTCTTACATTACCTCAGAGCCTTTGATAGTGACATAGCTACCATAGTGCAAACTATGGGAGGGGACATGGTACCTAATGCCTATGAAATTTCTATAAGGGTTGAAAATATCTTGATGCAAGGAGGGAAGTTAGCTCTAGGACCTCCAATGCCTTTCTTTCCTAATATTCCTAATCATCAACCTAGAATAGCCCTTATCCCTACCACATCTACAGGGCAGCCCCTTGCTATTGTCCCTTTGACCTCCACATCTTCAAATGGAATAGATGAAATCAAAGATATGATGCAGTCTATGACATAAAATATAGACAAGAAATTATAGGGTCAATAGAAGAAGCTAGAGGATAGCTTCTCAATGATACATAAGATGAGTAATAAGGTGGTGACCTTAGAAAGGAAACATGCTCAAAACAATAAACCTCCCCCACTTTAGTATCAAGGTCCCATGCATAAAAGGCCTCCAAATCAAAGCCAAAATCATGTCCCCTTTAATCAAAAAAGACTTATTGGTAATGCCCCTATTGCAAATACAAACCTAAACAAGGCTTTGGTCTCTCAAAATAATCTTTCTCAAGATCAATACTTTTGCCCTTCTCGTAACTATTCCTATGGATATTGTATGAGCTAGAAGGTAGAATCATTCCTAACATTGACTATACAAGAGCAATTACTAGGACAATAATGTAATGTTAGTTAACCTACTGATGCTTCTCATCTTCAATAGTAGGGTGATTGTTCTTTCATGAACCATCATCCAAAGGAGCATTGGCATGCTAATCATGATGCTATAACTCACAATACTAGAAGTAAAAGAAGAGTTGTTGGAGATGTTATCCCCACACCAATTCAAGCTTCAACTTTAGATGTTGCTCCTCACATTCCAATAATGAATGTACAATCCAATGTTACTCCTCAACAAAGGCAAGATATGAGCAACAAGAAGTCAACTGAACCTCAAACTTCTCAAATATAGCCACCTATCCATGCATCTCCCAAGGCTTTAGTCAAAGTAGCTAAAACTCCTTTCAATGTGGAAGATCAAATGAAAAAGACTAATGCCAATATCTCTATATGGGATGGTGTTGCTACTATATCATCATA
The DNA here is from genome assembly GCA_028749045.1 of Cupressus sempervirens. NCBI lineage: Eukaryota > Viridiplantae > Streptophyta > Pinopsida > Cupressales > Cupressaceae > Cupressus > Cupressus sempervirens. Next base: position 316,326,816 of record CM053783.1, read on the forward strand.
GAAGAAGCTACTGCAGCAAGAGTTAGAGAACATGAGGGTGAAAGATCAACCTCCTAGAGAAGAGAATGCAACAAGCTTGATGTAGCCAACAAAAGAAGGAGAAATAAGTAAGAAAATTAGGCCTCCTCCCTTTTATGTTTCCTTGATCATAGGAGATAAACTAGTCCATAATTTTATGACAGATTCACAGGCTAGTAGTTTAGTAATCCCTAAATGCATAGTTGACCTTCTTGGTGTTAAGTATGAACCAATGGTGAGGGATGTCCTTTAGTTGGATGGTAGTTTTATCAAGACTGTTGGGATCCTAAAAAATGTGGAAATGGCCTTGCATGCATGCCCTGGTTGTACTGTGATTCAAGATATATCAATAGCTGAGGTTGAACCTTATTTTACCATTTGTCTTTCTAGAGACTTCACTACACAAATAGGAGGTCATATTGTAGAATATTGGTCCTATATGTTCTTTAGGATAAGATATGGGGCAAGAACTTCCTTAAGAGCAAAGCTTCTAGCCCTTAATCACATAGAGACTTATACTCCAAGCCCTATAGACATGAATTGTAAAATTAGGGAGGAAGATGAAGGATACACATCACATGAGCCTACCACTTCTTTGGTGAGGGTTCATTACTATCTTTTGGATGAGTGGGCCATTGCTTATCAGTTTGATCTAGTACAAGAAGTCCTAGAGACAAGTTTTGGAACCTATTGCATACTTGAGGAAGAGGCCCCTATCCCCAATCTTATGAAGACACAAGAAAACATTGATGGATTATGGAGCATGTTCTTTGATGGCTCAAGGAATAAGAATGGTTTAGGGGCTAGTGTCATGTTCATCTCTCCAAAATTGGAGAAATACTTTTTTTCTTATAGGCTCCAATTTAGCTGCACCAATAATGTAGTAGAGTATGAAGCTCTGATTCAAGGTCTCCAACTTGCACAAAAGAGAGGGATCAAGGCTCTAAGAGTATTTGGAGATAGTGATTTGGTTGTTAATCAAGTAAGAAGCCAAAATATTACCAAGAACAACCTCCTCAAATCCTACAAGCATAGAGTGTGGGATCTGCTAGAAGGTTTTCAAGCATTCAACATCCAGAGTGTTCCTAGAGAGAAAACAACCACGCTGACAAACTTGCAGCAATAGGTTCTCATTATGATGTACCAGAGCATGTTAAGGGTAACAAGGAGTAGCACATAAAAGTGGTTGTAAGACCTGTAAGCCCAAACAACAATACCAATTGGCATTTTTTTACTCTAATTTGTAAATTGTTAATTTTCTATAAAATAAGGTAGAATTCTCAGAGAGGAACCAATCTAAACTACAAGGCCAGTATGGTGATCAAATCATGAACCTCAGTTCAAAAAAGTTACCCAAATTCCTAATCACTTTGGAGAGTATCTTCAACCCTGATGATCAAGCAAGGAGAAGAGGGTCCAACTTGGCTACAAATAAAGATGATCACATACTAGTTGCAATTGTTGATGGAAAGACTATCAATTTGGGAAAGGTATGCTCTGATGTTGAACAAGAAATTTTTGTTCATTTATGTCAAGAATTAAATGATGTATTTGCATAAAAATATGATGATTTAAAGGGTTTTGACCCAAGTTGGTTTTGACATACTATAGATTTGAGTGATAATTCCAAACCTATTAGACAAAAATAGAGGCCAGTTAATCCTAGAATTGAGCCATTAATGAAAAGGAGTTATCCAAGCTAATATTATCTTTCCTATTAAGCATTCTTCTTGGGTAGCCAACCTTGTTCCTATTAGGAAGAAGAATGGGGAAATTAGATTGTGTGTATATTTTAGAGACCTTGATGGGGCTTCTCTTAAAGATCACCATCCTCTCCATTCCATGGAATAGATCTTGTCCAAGGTTAGTGGTTCAAAGAGATTTTCCTTCCTAGATTGGTTTTTAGGGTATAACCAAGTGTTGGTTCAAGAGTCAAACAAATATATGACTACTTTTACTACTAAATGGGGCACTTATGCCTATAGAAAGATGCCTTTTGGACTAACTAATGCAAGTGCTACTTTTCAAAAGGCAATGGAGATGGCCTTCAAGAATATTTTTGAAAGATTTGTGTTGGTATCCCTTGATGATATCACCATCTACTCCAAGAATTTGGCAGATAATTTTGGTCATCTGAGGCAAGTATTCATCAAATTTAGAGAATACAGTGTACCCCTAAACCCAAGCAAGTGCTTCTTTTCCACTAATCAAGGGAAATTTCTTGGACATAATGTGTCTAAAGAGGGTTTGACTATTGATCTAGAGAGAACAAAGGTAATTCTTTCTCTCCCACTTCCTACTCATAAGAAAGGGTTGCAAAGCTTCATTGGTAGAATTAACTTTGTATGAAGATTTATCCCTAATCTTTCTACCATGGTTAAGCCCCTTACAGCTATGCTCAAAAATAATATGGTCTTCACCTAGACAAAGGAAGCAAGGGCTAGTTTTGAAGAGATTAAGGCAGCAATAGCATCAGCTCCTACCCTTATCAATCCAAATTTTGATACGAATTTTATTCTCTATACCCTAGGGGGTGAGTCAAGCATCTCAGCTATCTTGATTCAATTAAATGATACAAATGAGGAACAACCTATAGCTTTTTTCAATGAAGGGCTAAAGGATTATGAAGATAAATATAGTTATCTAGAAAAATAGGTCCTCTCTATCATAAGGGCGTTAAAGAAATTTAGACATCTTCTGTCTCACAACAAGATCCAAATCTTAGTCCCTCATGCAAGTGTGAAGGACTTCCTCCTAAACAAAGATGTCAATGAAAGAAGAGTTGTATGGATCACCAAGGTCATGGAGTATGATGTTGATATCATGATCACCAAGCTTGTTAGAGATAAAGAACTATGTGAACAGCTGATTTCATCCCAAGAGACAACTAAGGTGGTTTTTCTAGTTATAGAAAATGTATAATTAATAAGGAATGACAACTTGAACAATTGGATGCATGGCATGGCAGCCTTCTTGTTGGGAGGAGGATATCCATAAGGCTTAGATAGAGCCAAAAGAAGGCAGTTCAGATTGGATTCTATCCCCTTTACCCTAGTGGATAGGATTCTTTTTAACAAGGATCTAAATGGAGCCTTATTGAGATAAATCAGCACTCATCAAACTGATTGGATGATTAAATAATTTTATAATGGTCTTGATGGTGGCCACTTCTTAGCTAGAACAATAGCTATGAAGATCATGAGAGCTAGTTATTATTGGCCAACTCTATTCAATGACTATTATAAGTATATAAGAAAATGTGAGAAGTGTGTTTTATTTTCATGAAAACAAAGATTAGTAGCTCTTCCCCTACATCCTATTCAGGTTGATCAACCATTTTCCCAATGGGGGCTAGATTTTATTGGTCCAATCAATCCACCTTCTAGATCTAGTCACAAGTGGATCTTAGCTACAATAGATTATTTAACAAGGTGGACAGAAGCAATATCCTTGAAGGATTCCACATAGGCCTTAGTGATTGAATTCCTTGATAAAATTATTACTAGGTTTGGTATTCCTTCAACAATAATATCAAATAATTCTAAGTCCTTTATTGGGGCTCACATTTTTCCTTGGGCAGTTGACCATGGTATATATTTGAGTACATCCTCAAATTACTATCCCCAAGGCAATGGCTTGGCTAAGTCCTCCAATAAGAACTTGATCAAAATCATGAAGAGGACCATTGAGGACAACCAGAGGTGTTGGCATTCAAAATTAAGGACTTCCCTTTGGCTAATAGAATCACACATAAGAGAGCAATAGGGAATTCACCTTTCATGCTAGCTTATGGAAGGGAGGCTAGGATTCCTATTTCATTGGATTTCCCCTCTCTTGAATTGGCTCATTAGTTGGACTTAATTAAAGATGATACCATGATAGTTAAGATGGTAGAATTGATGGAGTTAGAAGAAAAGAGACAACAGGATATGCAAACACTTGAAATTCATTACAAACAGCTCAAAAAGAGCTTTGACATGAAGGCCAAGGCTAGGGTTTTCAAAGAAGGGGACCTTGTTCTCAAGTGGGATGTAGACAAAGCCAAACTAGGTAGGTACTTCAAATTTGATGCTATCTAGAGTGGACCTTATGTTATCACTAGTTACAAGCAAGCCAGTGCTTTCCAACTATCCAGACCCAATGGTGATGTCCTACCAATTCTACTCAATGGAATTTACCTCAAACCTTGCTTCTAAGGAGGGTTAGGGTTCTCTATATATATTAGGGTAGTCTCTTTTTTTCTAATAAATACACGAGCACATGTTGTTTCTTCTGGAGATAGCAGGTTTTGAGTTTGTAGTTGTAGAGGAGGAAGAGTTTTGTTTTGTTTTGCAATTGTAGAGGTTGTAGTTCTTCCATTTTCTAGTTTTTTGCAAAGAGAATTTTAGTTTTTGTAACTCCATAACCCAATGGATGCTTAAGGTCATTGATCATATGCTTAGCAAGAAAGCATCCCCTCTGAGTCACGAGAATTATTAGCCATTTTTGCCCTCCTACCAAAATTTGAGTTTTGTCTGTCAAGCATGTCCAATGGTCATATTTTCAAATATTCTAATATTCTAATGTTAGAAGGGGATATATAAAACCTTGGGTTATCTTATACCCTAAGTCTCCAAGAAGTTTCATAATATAAACACCTCAACAGGCCTGCATCTTCTTAGCCATCCGAATGAAAAGAGATTGAGGATTGTTGCTTTGTCACTATGGAAAATTGTACAATGAAAATACATAGTGACATAACAACAATGAGATGTGCATTCAGGTGAGGCCTCTTGCTTTGAGTCATGCACAATAATCAGTAAAAATAATGTGGGTCATAAATCTCTAGACAGATCTATGGTTGTTGTTATATCGTTATATAAAGTGTATGATCAAAATTCATAATGACAACACATTGCATCTCATGGTGGGCCTCTCTTTAGCTTCTAGTGAATGTAATTTATTTGTTCATGTGGGTTATAGATCTCTAGATGGATAAACGATTGTTATTCTATATCTATAGGAAAATGTATGATCAAAATTTATAGCAACATAATGACAGTGTGCCACGTATCCCAGGTGGACCTTTCTTCTTTGCAGTTAGTGGAGTTGTCAGATGAGGTAATTTTTGTCCAAGTTTTATTTGTGCTTTACAAAAGTGGGTTAGTTTCTTGGTGTGTCCTTTTCCACCATTGATTTGGAGATGATCAATGATTATATCTTTGTTGCTATCAAAAATTGTATGATGAATTTTCATAGCGACATAACAATAGTTTGACACATGGAGATGGTGAGACCAGCCCATGCAAGGAGCTGTTGAGGGTTTTCTACCATGAATGAAGCTCCAAATGTTAGGTTCCTATTCGCTATAGGCATAAACATAGAGGGAAAGGATATTTTGTAATGGTCATTTTATCTTCCAAGATCAACGATTGTCACTTTATCACTATGAAAAGTTGTATGATGAAAATACATAGTGAGATAGTGATGATGCAACACATGTCCTAGTGGACCCATCATAGTTTGTAAGGTGTTATTTTTTCTCCACCGTCAAATTGAAAATGGATCAAGGGTTGTCGCTTTGTCGCTATGGAAAATTGTACAATGAATTTTCATAGCGACATAATGGTAGGCTGGCATGTAACCTACCAGGCTTAGGTGGAAAAGTCATGAATGATTAGATAGACAACAATTCAACATAATGTTAGAAAGATAGATAGGGTGGTAGAATATTCAAATGGCATTGGGCCATGTGGTAGGATTAGATAGTCAAATCCAATTGACTTGTTGATTTATCTGATTTGGCATGTCGAGAATGAAGCAAGTAGCTCTTTTAATGGTGAATAGATGTTCTGATCATATGCAACCACCTTTTTGTATTCTCCATGTATGGAAAATGTAAAGGGACACTCCATAACCACCTAGTTATCTATCTACTCAGTTAAAACATTAATGATCATTGTTTCTGTCTTCTCATGTTTTTTTTTCAGTGAATGATATGATTTTCCTACATCTAGATATGTACCAAGATCATATCCTTCCCATCTTTACAGTGATTTCTCTCTGCAACATTAAATACAATGGTTGAGATAAGCCTTAGGGTAGAATCTATCTAAGTTATGTTTGAACTATAAAAGAAAATTTTGTAACCCTTCTTAGGGTCAACCTTTTTTTGATTCATCGGTATTGTATTTTATGCTCTGTGATTGTAATTTTCCTTTTGCTTATGCATGAATGTATCCTTTGTCTTAGCTCATTCTCCCATTAACATAAGTGCATAACTTCCTTTCTTTTGTTGATGTTTTCTCTTGTATCCTTCAATTTGCATAATAGTATCTATTTTTCCTTGGATGTTATAGAGTGAAGTCACATCCTTGTATTATTTCATTTGGTTTCTAATCTATTTTTGGTTGTTAGATTGAAACAAAGGTTAAATCAAAGTATCTTAGGAATATGTTGATGAATAGTACATTGTTAGGCAAAAATAAGGTTGAACAAACTATTTTGGTGTATCATCTCCTTTAGAATAGACTGGGTAGTTTTCTTTTATGCATTCCTTCCCCCTTTCCCTCTCGAAGATTAATTAGGTACACCTTGATAGTAAGGAAGTCGGCATTCTCTGGAGACTCAATCTCACAGTTCAAGTTCCACAGCTTGGAGATTGTTTCCATGTTTCACAAGCTTTCCTTTAAGTAAAAACTTTAGGCAAGGGTCAAGCTTTTGTGACAATAGTTACAAAACACACTATTGGGCATGACCCTCTTAAAGGATTTAATCACCCTCTTAGGAGTAGCCTTATTGGAGGACTTTGGATCATTCCATTAGAATGTCACCTTGATTAAAGGACTTATAAAATGATTATTAGTTTAACTTTGATTAAATTATTTTACTACCATAATGGTTAGAAAGTAACAATTAGGTTTGATCTATTAAAATACATCTCACTTTGAAAATTTAGATCTCTATTTGGCTCATTCCTTGTTCATTGATTGGACTTCATCATATTCTCCATCTCTAATATTCTTGGAAACCCTTCAAGCAATCAATCTTCACCAACATCTCAGTTTTCCCTTTCTACTCTACTTTTCACAAGTTCATAATTTCTCCAATCAAAACCCATAAAACATATCTTGTTCCTCCTTAAATAGGTAGCTTTGATCTTTTACTTCCTAAACATCATCATAGATCTTAGAGTTTGATCAAATTCATTGAATCTATCCATCATTTTGTCCTTCTAATCCTTCCTTGAAACTTCTAGAAACTTCTCCTTGAATCCTTTCCTTATATTTCTTAACAACTCAATTCATGCATTAAATATGTCAGCTCATCAATCCTTTTCTTTTACACATTTTGGCCAATCCATAAATTCAACTATGTCAGCCACAAATCTTAATTCTTGCACAAACTATTATTTTTCAAACACTTGGTCATTACTATATTCTTCATCTTAATTATCATTAGGTAGCTCAATCTCTACTATTCTATCTTTCTTAACTTACACTGGCTAACTCAATCTTCACTATGCTTAGTCACTACTATCATTTTTCCTTTTATCTCACTCAGTCACACTATCACTCGATCGGTATTGTTTGCTTGGCTATCTCTTAATTTTCTTAATATTTTGCTTTAGTGACCACACTTTACTATGTCATACTTATATTTTTATCATCTCTTTTATACTTCACAAAATGATTAAACAACACATTATCTTGTCAAAGACTAACTGATCAAATGTCCATTGTAGTTCCATCATACTTAACCTCTTTTCTCAACAACTTGACTAGCTCTCATTTCTATCTCTTCTTTTAAAATCCTATTCCTCAATCAACTGATATGGAATTCTACTATGTCAATAAATATATTATAAGGTTTGACATCAATTATAGCATAAAAATTATTCCAATTGTAGTTTCCAATAGTGTGATTTTTTCTCCTTTAAGCCTTGAATTTCTCCTCTACCTTCTTGGAGTTGGCATTGAATCCTCTCAGCTTCTTATTTCTATCATTGGTGTCTCTTAATTATTCCATTAGCCTTTGAATCTATTGATCTTTTTTTCTATTGTTTTCTTCTTTTTCTTTCTTTTCTTACATGACTTCACTTAGTGTTCTTTCATCTTTATCCAATGCTTTCACTACATCACTTCTCTCCTTATGTGCTTGACTCAGTCTTTTTGGTACTTCTTCCAGATATTTCTTTAACTCTACAACTGACTTTCTTAGCTTCTTATTGTCAGATCTGAGGTTAGATATAGTTTCTTTAGATCAATTTTATCTGCTATGTTACTCCATTTACTAAATGATTTCATGACTCTCATTAAGTTTCTTCACAAACTTTCTTTTTGCAAGGGACTTCTTAAGATTCTCTTTTAGGTCTTCTATGGTGTCAATTGCTACTTTGTATAATTGTCTACACTTTATGATCTTCCCTCAAGTTATGAGTCTTTCTATTTTTAGGGTCCAAGCTCTAATACCAATTTTTGATGCCAACTAGTACTGAGAGGGGAGGTGAATCAGTGTTATTCACAAAATTGGTTCTTCCTTTTATTCTTTCAACTATGCTTAAAGAAAACCACCTTATTCTTAGAAACAAGATAAATTTTGTAAGATAAAAAAGCATGTAAACTCACACACAAAAGAACTCATCAATGAACACACATATTGTGTACATGGAAACCCTCAATTAGAGGATGAAAACCATAGTGGGGATAATGTATCCACTAGCCTTTTACTATAGATAAAAGGTTGCTCGGATAAGAGATACAACTTGTTCCTTATGAGAACACATCATGTTAGGAATGTTTATAACATCTTTAGATTACAATAAACCTATTAAGGTTACCTTATTAAAGGATTTAGTACTCTTTCTGAGAGGAACCTTATTAAAGGATTTAATCATATTCTTACAATAGAACCATTATCTATTAGGAGCTTACAACATGAGAACAATGGTTAAAGAGAGATTACATGTGATCTATATTAAGTAGCACATATCTTCTTGGTAATCTCTAGTGAATACCTTGGTGATATCTTGATCTCCCCTTGCCTAATATTTGAACTTTGTGATCTCCCTTGCATCACTTTGCCTTTCACTCCTAAGTTTTCTCTTTCTCTATACTCTATTGCCTCAACTTTGAAATGTCTCTTTTCTTTTCAACCTTTTGATTAACAACTCTTAGCTTTCATTAAATCTTCTCCTTACTCTCCCCTTTTGTGTGTAACTATGTTCAATATTCTTCAATTCTCTTAAGTCCCCTTTAATTTGTCTCTATCCTTTTTTCTCTTCTGCATAAACATGCTAAAATTAGTGAATTTGCCTCTTTTCTATGGTCATATAAACCCTTGGAGAATATCCCGCTCAAATTAGTGAATTCAAATTTTGAACTCCAACCATTGAGTAGATCACCAGTGACCTGTGACACCTATGTTGTAGGGTCTAGACTGGTAGTACTATTAGTCTAGCATGTTTCTTCTCCTGATTCATCTGCCCTCTTTGCATTTTGTCCTTCTTGTCAAAATATAAAATGAATTTGAATTCTTGTCAAACATGTTCGGCCATGTCACTATGATGACTTCTCATGTCGAATGGATAGACTTGGCTTAGTCATATTCTTCCTTGTGGACTACTGAAGATATCTATTTGTACTCGAGATGTATACTCCTCAACTAGTTGCCAATCAATGACAACACACATGCCAATTATCTTTTACAATGCTAATGTGAATGGTTTTGTCAACACAAGTGTCAAGAATGAATTTATGCTTTTCTATTATGTTACCTCTCTTATTATGTGTATTAATAATTTTATTAATACTAATATTCAAATTTCAATAGAAATTATATATGTAAAAACTAGATTCTTTTAGTATGACCAATTCAAGTGTGTAAATGTGAATGACATTTGAAAATCAAATTTATTTATCCTTTAGATGGGTTTAAAATGAATCATTGAAATGGTGTTGAAAATATTATTGAAAATTTGTTTTATTTTAGAAATTAGAAATATGCTAATATATTTATGAACTATTCTATTATTTTATTATATCAATATAATAATATTATATTTTTTGTAAAAATAACACCCAACTAAGAAGATGTAACATGTTATTGTCATTTAATCTTTAAAAAATTTAATTCTTACATTTATAAGGGTTAGTTGTTGTTTTAATTAATTTGATTTAAATATGATAATTAAATATCTTAAATTTGCCAAAAAAATCTATAATATTATTTAAGATTTTATCTTATGAATAATACCAATTATACTTTTACTTGTAACTTACTATTTATATATCTAATTATTATTAACAATAACTTAGTATCCAACTCCCAATCAATGAAATGGTCTAAATAAATTTCAATTATTTATAGTTCTATGAAATACAATTTTTTTATTATAATAATAATAATTAATATTGTAATTATTACAATGTCACGAATGATAATAGTATAAAGGGGATGCCCAACTATTTTTGGATGAACAAAGATCAACAACTTGAGATCTATTTTGGGCTGATTTGGGCAGCACTCCACTTATTTTCCCAAATGACCCTAGAAGGGAGACACGTGGCATACATGTAATGCATGTGACTAATCACTATTCATTTACATTGTACCAAAAAGGAGACATTCCAAACATCATTCGATCAACAAAGTTCAATGGCTCTAGATGTATTTAGGGACAATTTTGGCAACACTTGACTTGTTTTCTCAAATGACTCTAGAAAGAAGACACATGGCATACACATATTACGTGTGACTAATCACTATTCATCTAGACAAGGTAAATCTCATAGTGATATGTTGTGACACAACATCTGCATCATTTACATTGTACCAAAAATAGGACATGCCAACCACCATTTAATCAACAAAGACCAACAGTTACAAATGTATTTCAAGCCAAATTTGGCAACAACTAGTTTATTTTCCCAAATTCTCATAGAAAGAAGACACGTGATGTGCACATATCAAGTGTGAAATCACTATTCATAATTTCATTATGACATGGTGTGGTGATGTGATATCTAAAGAGGTGACGGTTAATGTGCTAACCAACATTGGATCATCAAAGATCAACGACTCGAGATTTATTTCGGGACAATTTTGGCAACACTCATCTTTTTTTCAAAATTTCCCCAAAAAAGAAGTCTTTAGAAATAATTCGCTAACTCTTTAGAAATTAGCAATAATAAGTAAATTTAATCATGAATTATATTATAACATCACACAGTTCACAATAAATTATAATACTAGTTATACAATGTACAATGTATGTAACACAAATTAATATCAAACATAGTCTAGACTCTCCTGATTCTACATGTAGACACCTAAATTTTATTACACTATTTTAGTAATCCTATTTAGTTATCTAAAAATGGCATTATTAATTAAATTTCTATTTAATTAATCCTTTGTCATCCCCTAGTTGATTAATTTAATTAATCATCTATAGTCCTAATTGATAAATCAAATAATCTATTATTTATCAATTAAATCCTATTCTTCTATCTAATTCCAAAAATCCCCATTTATTAAATAAATCTATTTGATAAATGAAATCCTCAAATTCAAAAACCCCTAACCTATCTCTAATCCTCCATTTAGCCTAATCCACCCCATCCACCCATACTAACCAAGCTTAGTCACTAACTCACCCACCCTCATTAATGCCATCCACTTGCACATCTCTAACATCCCTAATCTAATCCTAAACCCAAGCCTAATCCACCCCCTAATGTTGTCACATTCTTTAAACAAGTTTAAGACTTTCCTAATCCAAACCAAAGTCTCCCCTCAAAAAAACCCAACCACTAAGTCATGAGTGCTCTTACAAAACATAAAGACTCTTACAAGCCCACTCATGACTCTTACACCCATCTTCCACACTCTTCCCTCTTCCACACTCATTCCTCTTACATCCCTCTTACATACTCAACCCCACTCATCATGACTTTAACCAACCCTTTACCCTACCCTCTCACACTCATCCTCCTTGTGACAAGTGTCACCTTCCCATTGGTGCTAAACAAGCACAATCCATGTGCTCCCCTTTGAGTGCATCTTAGCCCTCCTTAAGCCTTCATCCATCCTTGCATCTAAGCCCTCCATCCCTCTACCCCTTAGCCTATAAATTGAATCCCATCCCAAGCCATTTCATCAACAATCTTTGAGCTAAAGTTACCATGCTATTTTGAGAACCAAAGCCATCAATATTACCCTTATAATGCCAAATTGAGAGCTCAAAAAGCTACCAATTTGCGATTACCTATCTCCATTGAAGCAGCTTTTGAGCATCTTGAGCATACATCCACAGCAAAAGGACACATCTACAGAATCAAGAAAGCATGGAGTGCTTTTTCTTGTAAGGTTTGCACTTCTTGTTTTCTTCCTTTGTCTAAGCATATATGTGAATTTAGTTTTTGGTTTGTGAATGTTTACTTTATTTGTTAATGTTCTTTGCATACTGATTCTGGTTCTACATTTTGGCACGCCCGGTGGGACCCCACTATGGGTCATTTAATCATCTATTTTCATCTATATGTCATTTTTCTAACCATCTAATGTTTGTTGTTGTTTGAGTGTGTTGTGAGGGTGTTTTGCTTGTTTTTACAGGTTAAAGAACGCAATTAGGAAGAAGAAATACCATCTAAAAAATTAAAAAAAAAATCGCATTTTTCAGCTTTTTTGGCACAGTTTTGGCTTCTGTAACCTATTCTGTCTGCAAAAATTGATGTCTACAAAAATCCACGTCTGTGTAAATCGACATCTGCGAAAATCCGCATCTGCAAAAATTGACGTCTGCGAAAATCCGCGTCTACAAAAATCGACATCTGCGAAAATCTGCGTCTGCAAAAATTGTCGTCTGCGAAAATCCGCATCTGAGCAAATCAGTGTCTCTACTTGTCACCTGTGTTCTGTGCTGCAAATCTATTTTGTCCTCTTCATATTTTGGTGTCTCTGTATTTCAGCATCTTCATATTTTGACACACTGTCTTCTCTGCTTGCTTATGTTGCATTTCTGTTTTATTATTTCTGCACTTTGTAGCTAAAAAAAAAAAAAAAAAGAGTATAAATCAAAATTTGACTTTTAGTGGTTCCGTAGGATTTAGACCATTTTAAGCATTTTTACGTGTAGAAAAAACAACAAAAATAGTTAAAAAAAATTTTCCCATAGTTAAGCTCTCATTTTTGAAGATTTTGGCTAACTAACTAAATTGCTTTTTTTTGTCTCATTGCAGGTTGGAGCACATATGGAACCACTAACCATGTTTCTTGCAGGTTTTCATGTTGCTAAAAATTGAACTTGAATGTTTAACCATTTGTCTTTGAATGCATGTTGCTAAAAAAAAAAAAAATGAACTTGAATGGTTAAACACATTTTCCATTGAATGAATGTTGCTCAAAACACACTCTTCAATGTCATGGATTAAAATCAACTTTCTTTGGAATGCATGCTTAAAACAAAAAATCCAATCTTGAATGCCAAGGATCAATTAACCATTACAATATCAAACACTTCATTTGGAGCTTCTAAAATTGAACAAAACAAATCTCTTTTTCACATGCAATCTAGGTAAAGTTTGATTTTTGGACATTTAAGAAACTTTGTTAAGTTAAAATATAAATTTACAAAAATCAATTTGAGTAGTTCCTTGGACTCACCTCTTTTCTAATCACCCATCAAATATTAACCATTGGTTGCAATCTCAGCGCCATTTATGGGGACGGGTCTACTTGAAAAAAGTGTTAAATGTTCCACAATCTAACTCACTCACTTGGTCTTTGAACGTTTGCTTTAACTTTATCAAAATTCTTAAATGGCCAAAACTCTAGATTAAATCGATCACACTTCAAGTTTGGGCACTAAAATTGAACAACAACTGACGTGGAGAGCCTCCGGGCGCGCGCTTGAAATCGAATCTCACACACTTTTGTCTTGGGCTTAAAACAAACTCACACTCAATCTTGAATGCCTTAAAGAAAATTAATCGATACTTGACATGGAGGGCCTCCGGGTGCGCGAGTTTTCTTTTGTTGACCCTAACTCTTCTTATTGTTTGCATTCTTCAATCGATTTACTTTTGTTGGCGCTTCAAGTTCGAATTGAACATTGTCTCTTAAACATGAGTGCTTGCAAAGTCTAGATTAGCACACATAAGAGTCAGTTGGTAAAAGAACAAGCGTGTTTTTTAGCCCAAGGTCATCCAAGTCTTCTCTCCCCTTTTCGTCTTTCGAGGCCATCTTGGGTGCATAAGATTAGGATCCAAAACCTTGTTTCTTTTTAGGAGGCCTGCTTGGGGATTTCATCACCCCTTGGATGACCTCAACTCCAGCGTTCCGGCGGAGTATAAGAATCGGGAGGTGAATCGAAAGACACCTCTCTTGGGATCAAGATTTTGTCATTCGGGCTAAGCCTCAAGGAACTTTATACCCTTGAGAAGTGAAAGAGGAGAAGTGGGTTACCGCTCCTCTCGGCTGTGTGACATCCTTTTGGTCTCATCTATGGATTTGGGCCTCACGTACCTTGCATATATCAAGGACTCCCTAGCTAAACCAATTGTCAGCCTTGCAGAAAACCATCTAGGATGTTAATGTGTTTGGAGTGACTGATCGAAACATTTGTAGAACATACACACTCCTTGGCGCAAGTATCACATTCTGAGAACCACAAACTTCTATCTGGGTGTTCCTATCTATTGCTTGTTTTTATTTTACTTGCTGAATGAATGTTTGCCAAACTTGGTCAATCCTAGCTTAGGGCACACTTAGCGTAGTCACTGCCTATTTTGGAAGTTGAACAAGTTGAAGCAAAACAACTGAGATTTTTCCCAAAGCCAAGAAAATTCAGGAATTTATGTCAGAACAACCCAAACCCAAACAGAAGTTTCATAAGGTCAAACTCAAGCCATCTCTAGCATACCAAGAACTTTCAGCCAAGAGAAAAGAAATAACACCAAGCCCACGAATTGCCAAACTCCACAAAGCAGAGGACAAAGCTATCGACGAAGCACTTCAAGAGGCCTGGTTAGAGTGCACCATCAAATTTAGCCAACATCCAGGAGTTAATCCTGCCTATGCCTTACCAACTAGGCATGATTTCTATGATTAGACACCCTTGTTTCTCCACATCTTCTTGGATAAGCTTCACTTTAGAATCATCTTTGTAGAAAAGCCAGCCATCTTAAGTTATCCCCTTAAGCATTATTAGCTCATCCATCTCATTTGGAATCAAACCATCTAGCCAGCAATCGAAAATCTGCACATCTAAGCTTTCAAAATTGTTGTCACCTTGCTAAAAGTTTGCCATTCTTAAAATCTCCCAAATCCACCAATCTCACCAAGGTTATCCCTTTGATAGAGCTTTGTCTAGGGTAATCTAGCTTTGTCACTTGTTATCCCTCATCACCTTGAGCTAAAGGTTGGGATCCACAAGTGGTTAATCTCATGTTCTTCCTAAAGGATCATCAGTCTATCCTTAAGTTGACACAATCACCACCAAGCTTACACATAGGAAAGCAGACCTTTTGTGCTTTGACAACATATCTTTGAAGTTAGAATCCCCAACCCAATCCTCCTTAGGTTTTGTCATATAGCTTTGCCTCAACCTAGGAAATCATTTGCATAGAAAAGCCTTCCCCCTTTTGCATCCATCAGCATTATTGCATCTCATCCCTAGGAGCATTTTTTATGCCACCCGTCACTCGCTTAGCCAAGAAGAAAGAAACAATGGAGCCCTATCATTTGGATCGAACAGCCTCACCCCCCTTGAGCACTCAGCCATCCTTCAGCCAAGAGCAAGCTATGCCATCACCTACTGACATTGAAGCTTTCATGAACCAACCGGGAAATGCAGTATTGGTAAACGCCATTATAGACAAAAACAAAGAGACAATCATGGCTAATTTTCGAAGGGACAATGTAGGAACCTTTGACTTTGGAAGACCCCCTCCATTATCAGATCCATCTCACCCATTGTTTGGGCAGCTACCACCACCCATAGGCTCTTATGATCCAAATTATCCTCAATTTATTCCAAAAGAAGAGCCTCCAGCCAATCCATATGACCCAACAGACCCAAACATACCATCATCCACCCAAGTTGAAATCTCCATGCCGCAAGCCAACCCAGCCACCACCACTCCATCCTTGGTTCATACCTCTCTGCTCCAAACCCCCTTTACCCAAAACACCTCACCGTTCACCCCCTTCACTATTGCTGCTGCTCCCCAACCTAACCTTCCCAATCCACCCATCTCCGAAATCAGTGCTAGCATCTTTGGCCAACCTCAGCAATATACAATCGGGATGCCACCCATGGGGCCAAGTAATCAACCTTTCATCACCCCCAGCTTGTTCACCATAGCCCAAAGCACAATCCCATCATTTCCATTAGGTCTTGGGAGCTCAATACCACCAGCCACAAATCCACAAGCTACTACCTTCACTCCACAAAGCTATCAAATCCCACAAGCTACTGCCAATCTTCTACCAAGCTCCCAAGTGACCCCAGCTCCCGCCACCACTATACCAAGCTTCCAAATCCAGCCACCAAGCTATCAAACCCCATCAATTCCATTCCCAAGCTTTCAATTCCCACCACCTCCATCACCAACTAATCCATTACCTCCTATTACCAACTACTTTTCAATGCCACTTCTAGGAGGTAATCCACCACCCCAGCCAACCACCAATTATTTGCAGATACCATCCCAAATGGGGGCACAACCCACATATATTGGTCAAACCCCACAAGCCCCCCGATCCTTTCCCCAAGCCTCACAACCATCTTATACCTTACCTCCACAAAGCAATCCATTTATCCCACAGCCAGCTTATGTTCCTCAATCCCAACCTCAAATCCCATATCAACATCAAGCCTCGCAGCACATGCAGCAATATGCGCCACCTCCCCCTCAACAACCCATCATCCACCATGCAGCTGCCCAAACAATGTACAATCCCTATCAGCAAATCCCTCACAGCCATCCATATTCAGTGGCCCCATACAGCACATACCTACCTCAAGGCACTCCTACATTGGGGGCACCCCAACCATCACCTATCAATTCAGAGTGGGAGCAAATGAAGACAGCTCTGAAAGCCATCCAAGAAGGGAATGATCCAAAGACATTCAAGTTTCAGAATGTGTGTCCTTACCCATTTGACAGAGCCATTACCACGACACCATTTCCCAAACACTTTGAGGTACCTAAATTTGACAAATTTAGAGGAAAAGGAGACCCTGTCACACATATCAAAGAATTTTACATGCATTTCCCGGACGTGGCATACAATGATGTCTTCCTCTTACGCCTTTTTCCCAAAAGCTTGGCTGGACCAGCTCTTGAATGGTTTTATAGAATCCCCTATGGCACAATTAAAAACTTTTCTGAATTATCTGAGGCATTTGTAGCCCAATATGCCCATCTTGTTGAAATAGAGCTATCAATAGTTGATCTTGTCCACACCAAGAAAAAAGGTGGAGAAAGCCTTGCCGAATACCTACAAAGATGGCAAACCCTTACCACCCGCATATCCTGCACCTTGCCAGAACGCCATGTGGTGAAAATGTTTATTGATAATGCACATCCCAGCTTGGCTCAACACATGACCATGAACTATTTGCAGACCTATAAGGATATCAAAGAGAAAGGAATGATCCTTGAGCAAGGACTCATCAAAGATGGTGTGGTAAAGATTTACAAAGAGGCCAACCAAAATCAATCACATTCCAATGACAAGTCTAGGTATTGGAACAAAAACAAGCATGTTGCAATAGATGGGGTTACTGACACTAGACATGTGAATATCGTTGGTCCTTCTCAAAACCAGTCTAACCCACCATATCAAACAAATAACCAACAAGCTATCAATTACCAACAACGAAATAACCAAAGCTATCAAAACCACAATACAAGACCCAACTTTCAAGGGTCTAACAATCAAGCTAATGCCATCAATGTAGATGCAGGGCAAAAGCCCAGATTCCAACCTACACCTAGAAACTATACACCCCTTGGTGAGCCATTGGATGTTATTTTTGAGAAATTGGCTAAGGAAAACCTCATCAAATTTCCTCCTACCCAGCAAATTGATCCAAGCCAATCCAAAGCTGCATGGTACAAGGACAATGAGTATTGCAAGTTCCATAGGGTAAACGGTCACACCACCCTCAGATGCATGAAATTGAAAGACTATGTGCAAGACCTCATTGATCGGAAGGAAATCACTATTGGTGCCCAAACCTCTCCCAATGCAGGCTTACAGATTTATCAAAATGCTTTTCCTCCACACAACAACCAAAATCTTGGAAAAGCACCTATCCAAAACAACACCAACAACCGCCAGCCAAACCAACAGCATGGGAAGAACAATGACCACACTTCATCCTATATAGACTATGGTAGCCTTATAGGTTGTATATCTGAGAAAGAGCCTTCTGTCAATGTTATCAATATCCAAGGACCAGACAATGAGTGTGTGATCACCACTCGAAGAGCGCGATTTAACATCGCAGGCCCACCAGTTTCATCAACACCATCAGCTCCATCAAAAAGCTGGTACAATATCTTGGAACACCTTGGGAACATGCCAGCCCAAATATCCATTTTAGACCTTCTCCGCACTAGTCCTGTGTACAAAGACATCCTTGACAGTGCTCTCATAGAATCCTGTGTCCCTTCTGATATCAATACTACTAATTTTTGTAATCTTGTTGGACACCTTTCATCCTCATGTGCCCTATCTTTCAAACCCACCGACATACCCGCGGTTGAGCCAGATCACACCCTTCCGCTTCACATAGCCATCATGGTATCCAATTTTGCCGTGAAAAGAGTAATGATAGATAATGGATCAGCCTTGAACATTTGCACCCTAAAATTCATAAAACAAGCTGGGTATACTGAGACAGATATGATCAATGAGGTTATCACCATCAAAGCTTATGACAACTTGGAAAGGACCACAGAAGGGACTATTTTGCTACCAATCAAGGTTGGGCCAGTCATTCAAGAGACAGTTTTCCATGTTGTTGATCTAAACCTACCATTTAACATCCTCCTCGATCGCCCATGGATTCATGCTATGAAGGCCGTTCCATCCACCTACCATCAATGCATCAAATTTCTGCATCAAGGCACTGAGGTAACCATCCATGTCGATCCAGAACCCTTTGCTTACTGCAATGCGGTTGAAGCTTCATATACAAACCATTTCCCTGGAATAGACATCGACACAGCCATCACCAGCTCATCCCACACTTGTAATGACGCAGAAACCATCCTTGCCTCCACCTTATCTACTGTAAAGATCAACAACAAAGGATGTGGAGAATATAGTCTATCAGATGCATTTGCTATCGGAGCAATCCCACTTGATCCACATACCCATGGACGGCCAACATATCACAAAGCTAAGGAGATTCCACCTCCTCGATACAAACAGTTTGGCTCAACCACCTTTGTGTCCTCAAAAACCCCTCTTCATGAGGAGCTCACTCCAGATATCAACAATTGGCTACATAAGGATGCACCTCCAAGAAATCAAGCACGCCTTGATCACTTCAGCCAGAAGTATCCCCAACAACATAAGCTCGTCACTGAAAAATGGAACTATCAAGGAGGTGGACTAGGACCAGAAGAAAGGGGCATGCAATGTCCCATCGAAGCACATGATTGGGAAATAAAGTCAGGTCTTGGCTTTGGCATACCCACAACTGGGGGCACCAAGGAGAATGGTCACGCTTTTTTGAACATCCACTGCGACCTTGTCGAAATCAAAGACATTCCTGAGGAAGTTGAAAAGAGAGCCTACGACGATATCCCAGACCAAATCTTCCTAGGAGACTCTATTCTCCGAGAGCTATCCATCCATCTCATTGACCTACCACTTGCTCATCCACAACTCATAGATTGGGACCAACCAAGTGTCATACATATTGATGAGTTCACATCAGAGGAAGTGCTTCTAAGATTCATGGGAGCTAAAACTCCTCATAAGAAGACAAAGCCAGATTCTGCCTACATCTACAAGCTAGATCCCAAGGGGTATTTTGGAGAAAATCCCCAACCTAGTTTTGATACACCCAAAACTGGAACTAAGGTAAATCTGGGACTAGCTAAGGCAGCGAAGAGAACCCCTCAGCAAGAAAATCCAGAGCCATAAGCAGAACATGAGGATTCAGTATTGCCTCCTCAAGATAATCAACCAGAGGTGTCTTCTATTCTAATAGAGGATACTAGAGAAGTCAACATTGGTTCTTCAGAGATCCCTAGAATTGTTCACATTGCTGCATCCCTATCACAAGACCAAGCTGACCTCCTCTTTGAGGTTTTACGAGAGAACATTGGCTGATTTGCATGGTCATATCAGGACATGCCAGGACTCGATCCAAAGCTTGTAGTTCATCATCTTGCAGTCGATCCAAAGATCAAGCCCGTCAGAAAAAAGCTTAGGAAAATGCACCCCAAGGTGGCATTACTAGTCAAAGCTGAACTAGAAAGAATGTTAGCTGCTAAGGTTATCTGACCTATCGACTACTCAGAATGGATCTCTAACATGGTCCCTGTCACTAAGCCTTCTGGTGACATCAGAATCTGTACTGATTTTAGAGATCTTAACAAAGCTTGTCCAAAGGATGATTTTCCCTTGCCCAACATAGATATGATTGTAGATCTTACAGCTGGACATGAAATTCTGTCCCTTATGGATGGATTTTCTGGGTATAATCAGATCAAGATTGCAAAAGAGGATCAGCATAAGACAGCATTCACTACCCCCTGGGGAACCTTTTGCTACACCATGATGCCTTTTGGCCTAAAGAATGTTGGGGCTACCTATCAAAGAGCTATGACAGCCATTTTCCATGATCTTATCCATAGCATTTTGGAAGATTATGTGGACGATATCCTGGTCAAATCTCACACCTTCATGGATCATCTTGCTGACCTGGAAAAAGTCTTTGATAGGTTGGCCCAATATTATCTCATGCTAAATCCCAAGAAGTGTGTCTTTGGGGTCACATTTGGCAAGCTTCTAGGCTTCATAGTTTCTAAACGGGGTATAGAGATCGACCCCAAAAAGGTCAAGGCTATCTTAGACATGCCTCCTCCCCAGACACTGCGATAGCTTCGCTCTCTTCAGGGAAAACTTCAATCTGTCCAGCGCTTCATCTCCCAACTTGCAGATAAGTGTACACCATTTTCACACTTGCTAAAGAAGAATGAGAACTTCAAGTGGGATCTTTTATGTCAGCACAGCTTTGATCAGCTCAAGCAGTATCTCACCAATCCCCCTATCTTGGTTCCACCAGTTCCTGGTCGTCCCTTGATCTTGTATATATCAGCAACACCTACTGCTCTAGGGGCACTTCTAGCACAACATGATGATTATAGCAGAGAGAGAGCCATCTACTATATTAGTAGAACCCTAGTTGGTTATGAACTCAATTACACTCCTATGGAAAAAGCTTGTTTGGTAGTTGTTTTCTCAACTCAAAAGCTTCGCCACTACATGCTAAGTCATACCATCCAACTAGTCTCCAAGATTGACCCTCTCAAGTATATGCTCTCCAGAATAGCACTTACAGGCCGTTTGGCCAAATGGGTTATGCTACTAAGTGAGTTTGACATCCAGTATGTGGACAGAAAGGCAATCAAAGGGCAAGTTATAGCAGATCACCTAGCTGATGCACCTCTAGTAGATGCATATCCTTTGCTCACAGAATTTCCAGATGAGCATATCTGCCTAATTGAAGAACAGCCCCCATGGAAGCTTTATTTTGATGGCTCATACACCTCTCATGGATCAGGGGTAGGAATATTATTAGTTACACCTCAAGGAGATTACATTCCAAAAGCCTTCAAGCTACAATTCCCTAGCACCAACAATATAGCAGAATATGAAGCTCTTGTAGCAGGATTAAAGATAGCTGCAGAATGGAATATCACTGAGTTACAAGTCTTTGGTGATTCCCAACTCATCATTAAAATAGTCCTAAATGAATATCAAACCAAAGATGAAAAGCTATTACCCTACAAAGAGCTAGTTGATCAGCTGACCCAGCATTTTACAAAGCTTCAGTTTACACAAGTGCCTCGAATGCAGAACAAGGAAGCAGATGCCATGGCCACTATCGGCTCACTCTTGGAAATTCCCCAAGAAGCTACGCAGTATGAGTTTTTAGTTGAGCAGCTCCTCACACCTACCTATGCAAATGAGGATTCAAACCGTGTTTGTATCTTGGTTGGTCCCCAATCCCCTTGGTACCATGAAATTCACGCTTACCTTAACGATGGTATCATATCCCCTCACCTCACACGTAGCCAATGCCAGAACCTCATCCGAAAATCATCCCGCTATGTTATCATAGCCAATACCCTATATCGTCGGGGTTATCACGATACTCTCTCTCGATGTTTAGACGAAAATGAGGCCACGATGGCATTAAAAGAAGTACATTCCAGACTTTGTGGTGCCCACACGAGTGGTATTGTCCTAGCACGACAAATCCTTAGAGCAGGCTACTATTGGCCTACCATTGAAGAAGACTCTTGTGACTTTGTCAGAAAGTGTCTCCCATGTCAGCAGCATGCAAATCTTGTGCATGCTCCAGCACAGGATCTACAGCCTATTGCACCACCTTGGCCTTTCGCTTGTTGGGGCCTTGATCTAGTTGGAACTATCACCCCTCTCTCATTTGATGGACATAAATGGATAATAACACCTACAGACTATTTCACTAAGTGGGTGGAAGCAGTCCCCCTAGTCTCAGCTACAGGAGTTCAAGTCTCCAAGTTCATCTTGTACCACATTGTTTGCCGCTTCGGCATCCCATCCACCATCTTCACTGACCACGGAGGTAACTTTGAAAATCTCAACATGGAATAATTATGCACTTCCCTCCGCACCCATCACCACTTTTCTAGCCCATATTTCCCACAAGGTAACGGCCAGGCAGAGGCAACTAATAAAACCCTCCTCAAAATCCTAAAGAAAGTTGTCAATGATTCCGGCCGTGATTGGCACCTTCAAATAAATCCGGCTCTATGGGCCTATCGAACTTCCTTCCGTACATCCACAGGCACAACTCCATACTCCCTAGTCTATGGTGCCGAAGCGGTATTACCTATAGAAGTTGAACTTCCCTCACTACGCATATCTTTGCGAGGGCAAATCTCAGATGAAGAATACAGAGTAGCTCGACTCACCCAGCTAGATCTCTTAGACGAGAAGAGACAACAAGCCTATGACCATCTCACAGTCTATCAAACTTGTCTCAAAAGGAATTTCAACAAGAAGGTGCTCCCACAACACTTTCAGCCAGGTGACATGGTCCTCAAAGAAAATATGAAAGTCCAAGCAGATCGAGAAAAGAAAGGCAAGTTTGAACCTACATGGCTTGGACCCTATGTGGTTACTGCCTCCTTTGGCTCCGGAGCCTATCAATTATCTACACCAGAAGGAGAACTCTTGAATGATCCCACTAACATCATTCATCTCAAGAAGTTCTATGCTTGAAGATCCTTGGTATACCCAGCTTTTGAAAAAATACAAAAAAAAAAAATAGTAAAGAGAAATAAGCGTCCAATGGTGAAAACTTGGCAATTCAAGCACCTTGGATAGGTACCTTGGTGCAAACCTGGTAATTCAGGCGCCTTGTGTGCTAAAGACTAATCCATTATCTATCACTATCCTATCCCTCATCCATCCACCCACCATCCCATAAAACACCTACTTGTTCCCTTGGTGTTCCAATCAAATATCCAAAATCTGATGGAGCTTGTCAATACCTCCTGTACAACTTGTAAATCTTGTACCAAAGCTTGTATTATACCTTGTAAATCTTGTACCATACCTTGTATATATTCGAATCTTTTCCAAAGCTTGTACCATATTCCATCTTGTAAATGATCTTGTATCCTAGCTTGTATCCTATCACATGCACACACAGAATCCCATTTTCCTTAAGCTTTTCACAAACCATCTACCTATCCACCTATCAACTATTATAGACACCCCATCCTTCACAAACATTTCCATCTCACAAAAAACCAAAACATGAACAAACTTGTACATTTGTAACATATCTTGGTCTGTCAGCTTGTACATCCTATTTAGCTTAGTATCATTGTATCTATCCGGCTTTCATGTTAGTTCATCCTTGGTCAACATCTTGCACACATCGCACACCTTGGTTAGATATTCCAATGCATCCTTTAGCTAGATCTCCTGTCACCAAAGTGTTATCCTTCTTAGTTCAGCTTGCCAAACGCATCACTCATCCCAATCCATCAGCTTAGGTGCTCTCTAAAAGGTCCTTGCAGGATATAGCTTTCCTCATGTCTAATCTTGGTCCGTTAGTACCTCGTCCTACCCATCTCGTTGGCAAACAGTTCTCTTTTGGATTTTCACTTTCTTTTGATCTTCCCTTTTGGGTCTTGAAATATCTTTTCCAAGAAATCTCCTTGTTCCCTCCTCAAGGTTGCCACGATCTTCCATATCATGGTATGCTGCGAATGGGGCAATTAGAGTGTAAGGTCTTGATCAGGTCTTTTGCTTGTTTTCTTTTTCTTCTTGTGGGTTACCTAGTGTCATTTCCACGCTGCTTCCTCTGGGATTCATGTGTGATACTGGGGCAATCCTTGTGTGTTTTTTTTGAGTCAGTTCATCAGTCCTCTGGACGGTTGGTGAAAAGGCCATGATTTTCTTGGTAACCTTGGCAATTAACCAACAGTCCTATAGCAAATCTAGTGCTCAACTACATGGTGGTACTTCTCTTTGAAGTATCCCCCCGCTCAAAAAGCTTCAATGGATTCCCTTCATCTCCATTATCCCCCATCCATATCCTACATCTGTTGCTCCTACCCCAGCTTATGCATCAGTATCTCTTTGAATCACTCCTCACGCTTAGCTTTAGGGATCCACAATCCTAGTCTTAGGGATCCACCAATCAAATCAATCCACCAAGCCTCATCTTTCGAGATCCACAATCCTAGTCCTAGGGATTCCTGAAATCCATCTTCCACCAATCTGACTCTTTGAAATCTTGTTGCATCAGCTTTATCATTTTATCATCCATCTCCCTACCATGGATTCCTTTAATAGCGCTCCGCTCCTCCATCTTCCCCCCCCCAATCCTGGAAAGTCTTAAGCTTGCTTTACTATTGTGCCTCTAATTTCCCTTTATCATTCTCCCGTAGTGAGAGTTTGAGCTAATTCAGCCCCTTTGCCAACCTGCATCTTAGCTCGTCTCAATTTCTTGTACTTTTCAAGAAGTCGTCGACCCTCATTTCTCTCCTCGCCGCCTTCTTGAGGGGGCATCATCTAAGTCTAGTCTCTCCTCTTCTTATCCGAGACTGGGGAAACCTTGTTGCTAAAACATCTTCCTCGTGTCATCTTCATTCAAACTTCTTTGAAATAGTGTTGTCTCAACACTATGTCAAAGAGGGGCAAAATGTAGACACCCAAATTTGATTACACTATTTTAGTAATCCTATTTAGTTATCTAAAAAGGGCATTATTAATTAAATTTCTATTTAATTAATCCTTTGTCATCCCCTAGTTGATTAATTTAATTAATCATCTATAGTCCTAATTGATAAATCAAATAATCTATTATTTATCAATTAAATCCTATTCTTCTATCTAATTCCAAAAATCCCCATTTATTAAATAAATCTATTTGATAAATGAAATCCTCAAATTCAAAAACCCCTAACCTATCTCTAATCCTCCATTTAGCCTAATCCACCCCATCCACCCATACTAACCAAGCTTAGTCACTAACTCACCCACCCTCATTAATGCCATCCACTTGCACATCTCTAACATCCCTAATCTAATCCTAAACCCAAGCCTAATCCACCCCCTAATGTTGTCACATTCCTTAAACAAGTTTAAGACTTTCCTAATCCAAACCAAAGTCTCCCCTCAAAAAAACCCAACCACTAAGTCATGAGTGCTCTTACAAAACATAAAGACTCTTACAAGCCCACTCATGACTCTTACACCCATCTTCCACACTCTTCCCTCTTCCACACTCATTCCTCTTACATCCCTCTTACATACTCAACCCCACTCATCATGACTTTAACCAACCCTTTACCCTACCCTCTCACACTCATCCTCCTTGTGACAAGTGTCACCTTCCCATTGGTGCTAAACAAGCACAATCCATGTGCTCCCCTTTGAGTGCATCTTAGCCCTCCTTAAGCCTTCATCCATCCTTGCATCTAAGCCCTCCATCCCTCTACCCCTTAGCCTATAAATTGAATCCCATCCCAAGCCATTTCATCAACAATCTTTGAGCTAAAGTTACCATGCTATTTTGAGAACCAAAGCCATCAATATTACCCTTATAATGCCAAATTGAGAGCTCAAAAAGCTACCAATTTGCCATTACCTATCTCCATTGAAGCAGCTTTTGAGCATCTTGAGCATACATCCACAGCAAAAGGACACATCTACAGAATCAAGAAAGCATGGAGTGCTTTTTCTTGTGAGGTTTGCACTTCTTGTTTTCTTCCTTTGTCTAAGCATATATGTGAATTTAGTTTTTGGTTTGTGAATGTTTACTTTATTTGTTAATGTTCTTTGCATATTGATTCTGGTTCTACACTACAATTTGTAAAATTTTGTTTCGTGTAGACTACAAGTTTTTGTTTTCATTGTTCAATCTTGGATCTCTGCAAAAATACTAAGATTTAGTAAAAGCATTGGAGCATCACTGATCAAAAAGGGGTTACAATTTGCAAGTTGCAACGTACTCTAAATCTTCTAAGACAACTCACATATTACAGTTATCAATTTGATTTCACCTTTTCGAGTAAAATCCTGAACACATTTTTGTCACCACATTTTTAACTATAATTTTAGAATTGATTGTAGAATTTAGGGTTTAATTTTGAATCAATCATGCATTCTCAGCCTAAATTGTTTACATTCTAGCAGCTAGCTAACTTGCAAAGTAAAATAATAGAATTACAATTTAGGCTTCAATTTTAATCATGCTTGTAGATTATAATGTGTTAAAATGAGTCATGATAAGAATGATCCACAAAAGGAGTCAAAATATGTTAAAATAAACATCATGATAGGGTCCTTTGTAAATGAATTCACAACATGGATTGCTAGAAAAAGCCACTTGGGGTTACCTCCAATATTCCCTTCTCTAGAATTTGTAATGGTATGTGCCAAAAAAATGATGAAATAGAAAGGAAATTATCAATAAAAATGCATAGGAGGTGATTATGTCAATAACACAGAGTGAATTTTCTAATGTATTGGCCCTAGGGTATGAAGCACAAAACCCAACCCACATTGACATGGAAAAACCGGTAGAAACATATGATAACTTACAACTAGATAAAAAGACATTTGTATATCAGAGGATTAGTAGATGGATTCAATCTGCCTCATGATCATAAACTTCCCCAACCCACATTGACATGGAAAAATTGGTAGAAATATATGATAACTTACAACTAGATAAAAAATGTTCGTATATATTTTCATAATGGATTTAGGATAGTATGTCCCTTTTATCAATGTGTTTGGGTTTGGAAAGCATGAGAAAGTGGGTGCTAGTATTCTGGAAATGATTTTCATTATTCATTATCTAAAACAACTAGTAAGATATAATTTTATTGAGCATATTGTTCATCACATGCAAGAATTAAAAGAGGTTCATAGAAAACATTTAGATACACAGCCTACTTGTATTATCTTCTTTTATCAAAACATCATCAAATATTTGAAACAAACAAGCTTTGGCTAGATTATGGTAAAACAATAAATGAATGGACACCTATGATAAGGATGAGTGATAATGAAGGGGACTATAATTTAGGGTTTAGTTTTAATCATTCTTGTAAATTGCAATTTTTTATTGTGTATAGTTATCTTAATTTTTCAAAAATGATGAAAACATACAAGAAGAGTGGCACTGGCAGTGGAAGTGCAACAACAAAAAATACAAGGGATTGGGAGATCAATTTTAGACTTGCACAAACTAGTTAAAACATCAGGTTTCACTGATGAATTCCATGATATCTATGATCATGTTATCTATCAAAGGAGTGTGAACACAATTAGATATGAAATTGAAAATAAGTGGAATGATCCACAAAAGGAGTCACATATGTTAAAATGGACAAAATGATAGAGTCCTTTGTATATAAATTCTCAATGTGGATTGTACGAATGACTCACTTAGGGTTACCTCTAGTATTCCTGTGTCCAAAATTTGTAATGGTTTGTGCCAAAAAATATGATGAAAATAGAAAGGCATTAGTCAATAAAAATACACAGGAAGTAATAATGTCAATAACACAGAGTGAATTTTCTAGTCTATTGGCCCTAGGGTATGAACCACAAAACTGAACCCATGTTGACCTGGGAAAACTAGATAAAACATATGAGAACGTGATTCAAAAAAACTAGATAAAACATATGAGAACTTACAACTCGATTCAAAAAAACATTCATAGTTCAGAGGATTAGCAGATGGATTCAATTTTCCCTGTGAACATAAACCAACTTATGAATTTGATAGTTTTTTGTAATGGGTTCAAGATAGTATATCTCTACTATCAATGTTTTTGGATTTAGAAAGTGATAGGAAAGTGGGTGCCAACATTCTGGAAATGATTTTCAATATTCATTGTCTAAAACAACCAATAAGACAAAAATTTATTAAGTACATTGTTTGTCGCATGCAAGAACAATTGTCAATGATTAAAAGAGATTCATAGAATACATTTAGATACATGACCTACTTGTGTTATCTTCTTTTATCAAAGCATCGTCAAATATTTGAAACAAACAAGCTTCAGCTAGATTATGTTAAAACAATAAATGAATAGACACATATGATAACAATGAGTGATAACCAATGGGAATATAATTAGGGTTTAACTTTAATCATGCATGTAAATTGTAATTTGTGACTATGTATAGTTATTTAAATTTTTCAATCATGATAAAAACATACAAAAGGAGTGGCACTAGCAGCAGAAATGCAACCAAAAAATAAAATATAGGGGACCGAGAAACTAATTTTAGAATTGCACCAACTGGTTAAAATGTCAGGTTTCATTGATGAATTCCATGATATTTGTGATCTTGTTATCTATGAAAGGATTATGAAGGCAATCAGGTATGAAATTGAAAATAAGTGGAATGATCCACATAAAGAGTCAAAACATGTTATAATGAATAGCATGATAGGGTGCTTTGTAAATAAATTTGCAATGTGGATTGGGGGAACGACCCACTTGGGGTTACCTCTAGTATTCCCTTGTCCAAAATTTATAATGGTTCGTGCCAAAAAAATGATGAAAATATAAATGAAATTTTTAATAAAAATACATAGGAGGTGATTCTATCAATAACATAGAGTGAATTTTCGAGTCTATTGGCCCCAGGGTATGAAGCACAAAACCCAACCCACGTTGACTAGAAAAATTGGTAGAAACATATGAGAATTTACAACCAAATTTTTAAAAAATTGTATATCAGAGGATTAGCAGGCATATTCAATCTACCTCATGATCATAAACTGTCTTATGAATTTGATATTTTTTGCCATGGGTTTAGGATAGTATATCCTTGCTATCAATGTGTTTGGGTTTGCAAAGTAATGAAAAAGTGGGTACCAGCATTCTGGAAATCATTTTCAATATTCATTGTCTAAAACATCCAGTAAGATATAATTTTATTGAGAACATTGTTTATCACATGCAAGAACAATTGTTAATGATTAAAAGAGGTTCATAGAAGATATTTGGATACACAAACTATTTGGGTTATCTTATGTTATCAAAGCATAGTCAAATATTTTAAATAAATAAGCTTCAACTTTATTTTTGTAAAATAATAAATGAATGGACACCTGTAATAAGGATGAGTGATAACCAAGTGGACTAAAACCACTTTATAGACTTATCTTTGGTAGCCCTATATCATAAAATTATAGGCACTTCAATGTCTAGATTGTTTATGTCTTGTAAACAATGCATTCAATTGGAAAGTCAAATTGAATTGGTTGTCCAAAACTTTATGGAAGAGTACATTGTATTAGTGTTTTATGGTTTAGCAGTAAAACCCTACAAACTTCTAATACATGTGATAGAGAGGGTATTTGTATTGCAATATGTAGGGAAGATAGAAAGCATAGATGTACTCTTCCATGGTCAGCAAAAGAAAACCATATTTCCTTCCTTGCCTTTCTCATGTGGAGAGTTTACATTTGAGAGAAAAGTATTCAAAGTGGCACAAGATTTTTTTACAATTTTTAAATTTTATGCTCCATTAATGGGTAATATGATCGAGTAAACATAATTGGTACAAAACTTGTACATAATGAGAACTCCACAAGCAAATTTCAACATGATAGTATTGCATTGATTTAAAATTTTAAAAACATGGACTCCTAGGAAGTGATCAAAAAAGAGATGGAGAAATGCACTAGTGAAAATAATATTTCAATAGAGAAACTGTCAGCACAAATTAAAGAATAGCACAAATAGAAAGAAAAAGTGTAGTTTGTGACATCCTAAAATTTCTACCAAAAATAAGATCATCCAAGTAAAGAATCTATTCCAAGCACCATAAATAAAGACTATGAAGCTGCATATTAGCCTTAAGGAAAAGTTAATGCTTTTTGGGAAATGAGGAAGAATCTAGGTGACCTTAAGACCTCTGTAGATTTTGAAGACTTGCCTAAGGATGAAACATTTTGAAAATTAAGGGATAATGAGCATCCAAACATAGTATCTACACAACATGATGTTGGAGATTAAGAAAATCAGTATGAGGTTTCTAAGGATCTTACATCTATTTCCATTGGCACTAGTTCCATTGAATTCACTCCCCAAACTACTACTATTGGTACATTTCCAGATCCTACACCTAGATCATATGTTGTACTTAATCAGTAGATAAGAAAAAATTA
The DNA here is from genome assembly GCA_028749045.1 of Cupressus sempervirens. Taxonomy (NCBI): domain Eukaryota; kingdom Viridiplantae; phylum Streptophyta; class Pinopsida; order Cupressales; family Cupressaceae; genus Cupressus; species Cupressus sempervirens. The sequence goes on from CM053783.1 coordinate 316,357,771, forward strand.
TGGTAGAGGGGCAATGATTATAGAAAAAATGGACTATTCATGTGATAGTGGACTGGGCCCAATAGGTCAAGGACCTCGGTATCTACTTTGCATAGCACAGCCACCAATACATGGTCATAATCGAGTCATAGGAGATGACCCATTAGGTTCATCAGAAAAAGCTAAACCCATTGCAACATTCTTCATCCCAGCTTCAATTCCATCTACCATTTATGTGGATGGTTCTAGTGCTCCAAAAAGGACATTATGACTACACTTTGATGAGAATATTGTAGTAGAACATAGCCAACAAAGAAATGCAAAGAATAAAAAGGTTATGAATACTCATATTGATACAATGCCAGACACAATTCCCTCAGTACAAAACCCTTAGAATAGTCCACAAACTCCACTTGTTAGTGGTAGTGGGGTGAGATTAGGAAGGGGTGAAGTCTATGGTAATCCTCATAATGAAATTATTGCAACCTCGGGAATTTGTGGAGACAAGTACAATGCTGCAAGTGTTCTTTCTCCTTTCAAATATTATATTGTGTTAGCAGACCCAAATTTGAACTTAATAATTTTGTAACAAATTTTAAACAAACCCAAAAAAATGATTAGAAAAAATAGAAGGCATTCAAGAAGGATGTACTTTATGTGGCTTGTTTTCAAGAACTTGCATCGAGTAGGATATTTCCAACATATAAGACAAATAAAGAAATGGAGTTCATGATTATTTAGCCCCCATAGACAGATAATAATCAACTAGAGGGTGAGATAAATCCATCATATTTTCATGTTAGCACCCTATCAAAGGATTTTTCCAAAGTAAAAAATGTGGACAAAGTCAATGTGGCAAAAAGACCAACTTTGTGGTCTATAGTTTACTATTCATGATGGAGAGAGAGAAAAAAGGGTTGGAGAAGGCAATTGAAAAGTTACAGCAAGACTTGAAAAATGAAAAGGAAAAGAAGAAAGCTATAGATAAAAGGTGCAAAGAAATAGAGAAAATGATAACAAATGCTTCCTCTCAAGAAGCACAACCAAAAAATATGAAGGCAAAAATAAAAATTCTGAAGGAAAAATTGGAAGAAAACAACAAAAGGTTGAGTGATGTAAATATGGAGAGAGAAGAACTCAAGAAGTTGAAGGAATAATTGGAAAAAATCAATAAAAAAACTTAGCGACACTCATGTTAATATGGATACAGATGTAAAATTCAAATAAATTAGGGAGAAATTGCAAGAAAGCAATAAATAACTTGAGAATAAAAGAGCATCTTCAATAGATATTTTCAAAAGTTTGGAGTCTAGTGGACATAAGATCAACAACTTAAACAAGGAATTTGAGAATTAGATGGAAAAAGAAAAACATTGTGAAGAGAAAGTAGAGGAAATAAAGAAACAAATTGAAAATTGGTTGTCACAAATGGTGTAAGAGGTACATAAGGCAAAAAAAAACAATCATGGCCTAAGAAAATAGCTTGAATGAGTGAAGAAAAATATTAAAAATTCAGTCAAGCAATTAAAAGAAAAAATGTGGGGGGTGGGGGGATTATGGAAAATATTGATAGGCTAAGTGATTGGTTTGAATTACATAAAAGTGTTTGAGTTATTTATGGGAGTATCAAAGAGAAGGTTGAGAAGAATAGAGATATTTTTGAAGTTGAGAAAGTTGCAAGATAAATTACACAAATAATCAACACAAACAATGGAATTCATGACCACATTCAGGCATCAATAAAGACATCACCTATCATTCAAAATGCCAGAGTATAAGGGAAGGAGAGGAATATTTGAACTCATTTGGGAGAAAGCTCACGTAGATAAATGAAAGATAAAAATTAATGATTAAGTCTCGGTTTTCCCAATGCTTTTCCTAGTAACTCATCAATGAAATTTGTTGGAAGGGAAGCTTACCAAAAAGAGTTGGAGGCCAAAATGAGGTCTAAAGTAGTCAAGTTTCATCAGGATATAACTCCTAAAGTCAATGTAAATTGTATCAACTCATTGGAAAATCTGAATGCACTATTGGATGTAAGATTTCTTTCAAATAAATCTTCAAAATATGGATCTCTAGCGAAGTTGCAAGTCATCTACCATAGCATAACAAGTGTTCAAATTCCAAATAAAGCAGAATTCAACATGCTAAAAAATTTGATTAAATCTTCAATCATCTCATAAGACATCAATCAAAGTATGTAAAACTCATAAAGTACTTTTAATCATCTTTATAATGTTTATTTTATTTCTATTTCTAATGGTTTGATATTACTTTAAAGTTTGAACTTTGTTTTTGAATAGAATAAACATAGCAAAATTTGGATGCTACTTTGCTAAACAAGCCTGTCAAATGCAAAAAATATATTTGATAGTGAATTTGATGCTAATTTTCCCATGGGGAAAATCAACTTAAAGTTGTTGTTGCTCCCTTATTTCTATAGAAAGGAATTCGGGGTCATTTGCTAAATCTAATAGTTGTAAACTTTGTACTTATAACTCATGATTATGAAATTGGATATTGAAATTTAACATTTACGAAATAATTTTTTTGAATTGTATCAATTATCATGTGTAAATAAAGTAATGAGAATCAATATGGATTTTATCATATGAATTGATATATTTTCATAAAACTAATGAAAATCATCAAGGATTATACCATAACAATGTATCATATTTGCAATGAGCATAATAATGTAAACAGATATCAATAGTATTGGTGAAAGTTGAATGGTTGAAGGCATCATCTAACATATAATGTACATGTTTGTTTGACATTAGATATTTCAAAAATTGTATAACTTATTATGCATGATAGATGATGAGATACAAAGAATAGTGTCCAAAATCTACAAAGTAGACTATAGTAATTACTAATAAGTAATAAATTCAGATTTGCCACATTATATCATAATTTTTAGAGTTTCCATTTCATCTCTTCATCCGAGTATTTGGATTCCTTTCCATCAAGTTCAAAGATTCATTCATTATGCTCCAGTATGCATACCTTCACTTGCCTAATCCTTAGCTTCAATGTCAACACTACAAATACCATTAGTTGTGTTACTAATTTCATTGTTTGAGACATTTCCAAACCCTCTTCTTTGACATTTATTCCTTCACAACTTTAGTGTCATTTCATAAGGAAAATTATTGACTTCATATCTGGATGTATACATCCTCAAGCAATTCTCTAAATTATTTCAAGTTTGTTTCTTAATATTGACTTTAGAAACCCCAAAGCACTGAAAACTCTCTCATTGTTGAAAGACCCCAATATCATGTTCAAACATAATTGAGCAAGCTTGAAATATTATGATATTTAATCCCTCAACACTTTGCTCTGAGCTAGATTTCTCCAAAGTTTGGTTATTGATCCCTCTTCTCTGAGGTTTCACATAAGATCATAGAGTTCCTTTATTGTCTTTGCAAAATGATGAAATTTCGCTCAAATGATATACATTTAAAATTTCATTTACAATCAACCAATTGATTTTTTTAGTTTTGAAAATTTTATCTATTAAAACCAATAAGTTATCTCTAAAATCTTTTGAACATCTTGTTGAATTATCAAGATCACTGCAAATATACTAACATTGCCATAGTTATAGGTGTGTTCCAAATGCATATTTGAATCCCATAAAAATATGAGAGGAGACATGTCTCTATGGTTTAATAATAATTAATTAATAATATATTAACAAAAATAACAATATGTATACCAATATATATATATATATATATATATATATATATATATATATATATATATATATATATATATATATATATATATATATATATATATATATATATATATATATATATATATATATATATATATATATATAAAATGTTGCAAACTACAATTGAAACAATTTTTATGTTGTCACTAATGTCAAATCTATTGATAAGACAATTTTCTATCTGATCTAAGTGTCATATCGATTTTATTGATGAAGAGGATTTGAGAAGTTGTTCATAACAAAATCATAGAGAGGATTGAGTTATGATGAGTAAACTATAGATGGCACTTGATGAGATGGACTTTGACAAGATGTATTATTTTTTAAATCATGTTGAAAGAGGAGAAGACAGTAATGTTCAAGTCTTGAAAGTGTGATAAAAGATAGATCAAATGTATATGCTTGACTGAGTAATAATGTAGAAGACTATATAATTTTGATGTACATTTTGAGTGATGCTAGTGTCAACTAAGCCACAGTAAGTGCCGAGAAAAGTTAGTGCTGACCAAGCATCAGTATCGACTAGGTGGTAGTGTATATGTCAATTGAAAATTTCTATAGTGACCAAGTAACCTAATGATGACTAAGTGTTAGAACTTATTGTTGGCTAAGGAATTGCATTTTAACTTTTTGGAAGGAATCATAATTTCTAGCCAACTAAATTTTTTTTTGGGATATGGAAAGCATGTTGAAGATAATAATTGATGAGTTGGGTCATTTAAATCTAGGAGAGGATTAGGTAAATTACCTATGAGATTGGATTACAAGAGAAGTTTCCAAAAGAGGAGAGAAAAATAAAATGGTGAATAGATACAATGTATTTGATGGATCAAAATATAAACCCTAAGATGTACAATGTTTATTAAGTAGTAAAAGATTAGAATTTCCTATTTAAGGAGGTATAAGGGAAAATTTTATGTATGGGAAGAGAGGATATATAATTTTGAAGGATGTTCCAGAAAGTTGGAGTTGATGTTAATGTTATTGACTAGCAAATCTAAGAAGAAGGTTGAATTGAGTTAAGAAGAAATGAATGGTGATTACTTGAAGGGTTTCCAAGTGAATCAAAGTTGAGATGACAATGGAGACCAGATAGTGAATTAGTTTATGAATAGAATAGATATTTTTACATGCAAAGTGAGTTGTACCTAATAGATCAAAGCATACTATTACTTTCTAACCATTGTGAATAGTATTTGAAATCCTTTAATCAAGGTTGACCTAACAATCATAGTGACTTAATAGTCTATGTAAATCCTTTAATAGGGTAGCATTCTAATGAAATGTTCTAACATCCTCTAACAAGGCCACTCCTAGTAGGGTGATTAAATCCTCTAACAAGGTGACATTTAACAGTGTGTTTTATAACCTCTAATAGGGTTGGCTCCTAATAGAGCTCACTTTAGAAGAGTGGAAATTGGTGACATGTTGCTGGTGATTTTTCTCAAATTAGGTTTCCACGTTAAATTCTAGTGTCAAAATTTTGTGGATTTTATTATGATGTTTTACTAATTAAGGCTTATATTCTAAAGGTCTATTATTTAGAATAGTGGACAACTAGTTGATGTTGCTAATAGTTTACAATAGAGACCGAGCAATAGAATGATGAGATCTAACGTTGTTTAAGTGTTTGTTTGTTCAATTAGTACATCTGGACCTTGGATAACTAATTCACACCACCCCCCCACCCCTTCTAAGTTATTCTAAATATTCTAACAATTGGTATCAAAGCATTGGTGCTTGTAGAGAGAATTTTGAAGGTACTCAAAGCTAAAGATCATAGCATACAAAAGGGAGATACCAAAGTTGAACAAGGAAAATTTCCATGCATGGAAAATATTGATGAGGCTACATATAGCCATTATTGGTGATGTTGCATTGGATTTTCTAGAAAATACATATGTAAAAATAACAACAGTCCCTCTGACTGCTCAACAACTGAAAGAAAAACAAGAGCACAATTAGTCAATGTTGGGGATTGGTTCAACCCTAAGCTATGATGAGTTTGATGATATATAAAAAGTACAATAATTCAAAGGAAATGTGGGATAAATTGAAGACCATTTATGGAGGAGATGATCATGTCTTAAGAGCCAAATCAGAAAGCTTGAGAGGAAGTTTGATGAAATGAGAATGACAAAAGGTAAGAACATAGTTCAATATTCAACAAGAATCAAAGAGTTCGTCAATGTTATTAGAGGAGAAAATGGAAATATTGAGGATGAAACAATAATTAGTAAGGTATTGAGGACTCAACTTCCTATCTATGATATTAGGGTTTTTGCAATACAAGAACTAAGAGGTACATTGGGTAATGGCCTAACTCTAAAAGGTGTAATTGGTAGGCTTACTACTTTTGAGATGTCTAATTTTGATAGATACACTCCTACAACTATTGAATCTATTTTTAAATCACAATTGGTTCTTAGTAAGAAAGGAAAATGCAATCTTAAGAAAAGTGATAGTGGTACTTCTAATGATGAACTTGAGGTACTGATAACTAGGAGATTTCGAAGAGGCAAAGACAAATACATAGGTAAACTTCCCATAACCCACTTTTCATGCAAAAAAGTTGGTCATATTGTTGCTAGGTGTCTTGATAGAGAAAACAATGATAAAAGAAAGGAAAGCAAGTACAAAGGAAGAAGATATGACAGAGACTTCAAGAAGAACAAGGACTAAAAGGAAAAAAGGCAATAAATCTTGTTTTATTGTTGAAGAGGAAAGTGATATTGAATCTAAAAGTAATGATGAAGAGGTATTTTTTGTTGCTATGAAAGAAGATTTTGATGAAGATGAGAAAGTTACTTTAATCTCTTATGTGAATAAAAGTGATATATGGGTAATTGATAGTAGTTTCTCTAATCACATGACTAGTGATAGAAGTAAATTTGAGGACATTGGACCATACAATGGTAGCTATGTTAAATTTGGTAATGATGTTACATGTCTTGTGAAGGTTAAAGGATCAATTCAACTAATTGATAAGATCAAATGTGACAATGTTTATTGGATGGAAGGACTTAACTATAATTTGTTCAATGTTTCATAGTTAAACAAATCAGGCTATAGAGATGAATTCCATCTCAAAAAGGCCAAATATTTGATGTTGATGGTAAAGTAATTGGAAGTGGTGATCAAATAAGAGGTAATTTATTCTATCTAGATTTATTTGATGAGACATGTCTATTTGTACAACATGAAAATATTTGGTTATGGCACAAGAGATTATCTCATAAATTTTGACAATTTGGTTAGCATTAGTAAGAGGTTTGCCAAAACTGAAGAAACATGACAATGTTGTGCTAATGTCAATTGGGAAAAATGACAAAGTCTAATTTCAAGAGAAAAACATACTCATCTGATGAAATTTTGAAATTGGTTCATATTGACTTATGTGGACCTATTGGTATTCAAATAAATTGTGGAGACAAATGCATCATTCTATTTGTTAATGACTATTCTAGAATGATGGTAGTGATGTTTCTTAAAGAAAAATCTTATGTTTTTTAGTTATTTAAATGGTACTTGTCCAAAGTTGAAAAGGAGACCAGGAAGAGTCTGAAGTGCTTGAGATATGATAGAGGTGGTGAGTTCATTTCCAACGAGTTCAACATATTCTACAATGATAGAGGAATCAAAATACAGATGTCTACACCTAGGACCCCTCCTCAAAATGGAGTAACTAAAAGAAGGAATAGATCAAATATGGACTGTGCTAGAGCATTGATGATGGATAAAAATGTGTCACAAAAATACTGGAGAGAATCTGTAAGTACAGTTGTTTATACTCTGAAAAGAGTGCAAGTCAAGAAAGGTACAAATGCTACACCTTTTGAATTATGGTATGGATATGTACCCAATGTGAAATATTTCAAAGTTTTTGGAAGAAAGTGTTACATGCTTAAAGACAATAGGAATGGAAAACTTGATGTTAAAAGTGATGAAGGTATATTCCTAGAATATTCCACTAAGAGAAAAGCTTATAAGTGTTTGAAATATAACACTAAAAAAGTTGTGAAATGTGAAAATGTGAAAGTTGATGAATATACAAAGAAAACTGAAGTTGAATGTAAGAAAGATCTTGAAGATTATAGCTCATTCATATATGTGAATGATAGTGCTCCAAGATCTCCACCTAAACAAGAAAACAAAGTTGCAAATCCCCAACAGACTGGGAATGTTGAGTTGCAATAGCTAGTTGTCGAGCAGCAGAATGTGGGTCTTGAGAAACAAAGAAATGATTTCAAGTTATTGACAAAGGAAGTCAAACATCAGGAAGGAAATGTTGAGCATGCAGAACATGAACTAGAACCTAAACAAGAGAGATAATGAACTTGAAAATATTTTTTAGGATGAACTTGTTGAAGAACAAAGAAGAAAAGAGCTTGTGCTAGGAAAATATGTGAGAAGACACCAATCATTGGAGATAAAGAGTCTAGTGTTATGACATGAAAAATACTGAGAAGTGATACATGCTTACTTTGTAATTTTGAGCCTAAATCTATGAAAGATACTTTGGAGAATGAAGATTGGATATAAGCAATTAATGAAGAATTTTAATATATTGAAATGAATAAAATATTGTCCCTAGTACCTAGACCTAAAGAAAAAAATATTATTGGAACCAAGTGGGTATTCAGGGACAAGGTGAATAAAAAAGGTGAGGTCACAAGAATAAGGCAAGACTGGTATGTAAAGGATATGCATGAGAGAAAGGTGTTGACTATGGGGAAACATTTACCCCTGTAGCAATAATAGAAGGAGCCAAAAAGGAGTCAAAAAATTGCTTGCATATTATTCTTTAAAAGGACTTAAGGTATATCAAATGAATGTCAAATTTACATTTCTGAATGGGATACTTGAAGAAGAAGTATACATAGAATACCCTGAAGGATTTGTAGATCCCAAAAAAAAAAATATGATGTGTAAGTTGCACAAAGATTATATGGTTTGAAACAATCCCCTCAAGCATGGTATGAAAGATTACATAACTATTTGGTGAAGATTGGTTTTGCAAGAAAAAATGATAACAACAATCTATATTTGAAGACTAGCAAGAACAATAAGGTATCATTATCTGAAATTTTTGTTGATGATATCATATTTGGAGGTAAGAAAGCATTATACAAATCATTTTCTAATGAAATGAAGAAGGAATTTGAAATGCCAATGTTCGGTGAGATCAAATTCTTTGTTGGTTTACAAGTATAACAAATGCAGCAAAGGTATCTTCATCACTCAGTCCAAATATATCAAGGAGTACTAAAAAATTTTGGGATGGAAGATTCAAAACCAATGAGTGCACCTATGGTTGCTGGACACAAACTATCTAAGAATGATGATTCTGATGATTTGAACCAAACACAATATAGGTCTATGATTGGTAAACTACAATATGTTGTTCATAGTAGACTAGATATTGCATTAGCAGATGAGATAGTTGCTAGATTTCAGCAAGTCCTAAAGAAAACCACATGATGGAAATGAAAAGGATACTCAGATATCTAAAAGGAACAGAAGACTATGGATTGTATTACAAGAAGAATGATAGGTTTGAACTAAATGTATTCACTGATTCTGATTGGGAAGGAAGTGTTGATGACATGAAGAGCACTAGTGGTGGTGCATTCTTTCTAGGAAAGAGACTGATTTCTTGGGCAAGTAAGAAGAAGAACTGCATTTCCCAATCAATAGTTGAAGCCAAGTATGTGGTAGCAACAATGAATTGTTCAAATATTATATCGATCAAGAAATTGTTGAAAGGTATGAAGGAAGAGATTACTGATCTAGCAGTTATCTATTATGATAACACTAGTGTTATTAACATATCAAAGAATCATGTTATGCACACAAAGACAAAGCACATTGCTATCAAGTATCATTACTTGAGACAAATAGTTTAAGACAAAGAAATGAAGTTGGAATATGTGAACACAAAAGAGAAAATAGCCGATATATTCACTAAAGCTTTACCTAAGGATTCTCATGAATATATTAGAGGTAAACTGGGGGTGATTCCCCTAGACAAAGCTACTTAACCTAAGATGAAGCATTACATCAAATGTGTTGATCAGACTATCTTACAAATTGATGCAAATAGTTCTACTTTAGGAGTTGCCTAAGGTAGTAGTACATAAGAAGGATAGAATGATGGATTAGTCATATGAAGATGACGGGTGAAGAATTCAGAGCTAACATGAAGGTAACTGCATGAGAAAGATGCATGAGTTAGAAGTTAAAGATGTCTTTGGCATTGTTGTCAAAGAGGGAAAGAATATCCAAAATATAAAGAGGGAGAGAATATCTAAGACACCAAGAGGGAAATCTTATCTAAGTCACCTATGTTGTGATGCATGAGGGAGAGAATATCAAAAAATTTATGATAGAGGGAGACAATGAAAGGTGGCAAAAATATCTAAAAGGAAGTAACTAATTAGAGGGAGCTTATAAGACTAATAATGTTGCCAAATCTAATATGATAAAAAAAGAGTTACAAATGAGAATTAGAATGAAACTAAGGATATTAATGAATATGTAATACATTGAGGGTGTTTCTTAAGAATGTACAAGTTTTGGATTGTATGGTAACCTATATCCCTAAAATATTTTTGGAGGTTTTTCCATCAATGCAAAAGAGGGAGATTGTTGGAAACTAGAATTGAAACAATCGTTATGTTTTCATTGATGTCAAATCTATTGATAAGACATTTTTCTATCTAATCTAAGTGTCATATCTATTTGAATGATGAAAAGGATTTGAGAATTTTTTCATAACAAAAGCATCTAGAGGATAGATTGAGTTATGATGAGGAAACTACAAATGGACACTTGATTAGTTGGACTTTGACAAGATGTATTGATTTTTTAAATCATGTTGGAAGAGGAAAAGATAATATTGTTCAAGTCTTGAAAGTGTGAGAAAAGATAGATCAAATGTATAGGCTTGATCAAGCAACAAAGTAGAAGACTAAATAATTTTGATGTACATGTCGAGTGATACTAGTCTCAACCAAGCCATAGTAACTACCAGACAAATTTAGTATTGACTAAGCATCAGTATCAACTAAGTAACAATGTATGTACCAAGAGGGAAGTTCTAAACCAACTAAAAAACCTAGTGATGACCGAGTGTCAAAACTTAGTGTTGGTTGAGGAATGATATTTTAACTATTTGCAAGGAATTATAATTTCTAGTTGACTAAATTTATTTCTTAGGATATGGAAATTTTTTTGAAGATAAGGATTGATGATTTGGATCATTTAATTCTAGGATAGGATTAGGTAAACGACCTAAGAGAATGGATGCCAAGAGAAGTTTCTAGAAAAGGAAAGAATAAATAAAATGGCGAACAGATACAGTTATTGGAAATATAAATAGGAAAGTAAGTTCTGAGAAGGAGAGGTGTATCAGCACTTAAAAATTCTACCTTAAAATATTTCACCATTCATCCATCTCATAACTTAGGATATAAACCAAAATATGTAACATGCATCACATCCATAGTTTAATGTAAATCAACACATAACACAAAAGATTTTGGTTACCCAGAAACCCTCCAAGGAGAAGGTAAAACTAGGGTGGGGATGACACCAACAAATCTTCAATATGGTAGCAACAAAATATGGCCAATTATGGCTACAAAGTTTTGATCATAATCTATGATCTACACTATGAGAGGTCTTCCCTATTAAAGGTTTACAAGGATTGTTAGGTCTCACCTTGACTAATGGATTTAAACTCACAATTAAGTAAGCACTCTATTAGGAGATTTACAAAATTTTGTTAGGACTACTCTATTAAGAGATTTACCATATATCACCTGTCAAAATGATTCAACACCTAATCCTCCAGTCAGCACCCTTCTGCTAGCTGTTAGATCTCTTCATTCCTGATTATATTGTCATGCCCAAAATATTGGGGCAAAAACATGCAGGATTTTGTTTTAAGTTAATTAATCTACTATGTTATTACAAAACTACACTGAATAGGTTATCAATTTATTTCATGTTTATTTGGTTTGCTGATTTAATCTCCTAGGTGCACTGGTTTCATCATTTCAAGAATTTTGTCAATTACCTTATTACTTTATTTCTATTATTAAAAAAAAACTTTATTTTAATTAAAAATAGTAAATATTACTCATAACATTATTTACGATATTTAGTTTCCTCTCTTACTATGTCTTCCAATATTTTGATCTTGACAATTCAATTTATTAACAACATAATAAAGTATTATAAATTGTTAAATAAAGTAATATATTATTTGTAAGTATATGACACAACTAATATTTTATCATTAAAATGAAAACCAAATTTCAAAAAAAAACATTAGAATAATTAAATCAAAACTAAACACTAACCTAAAATTTCTAACCATACTCCTATCATCACTAAATCTATTCCTTATTCCTTTAAGAGAATACACCTATAATTACTCTTTGTCAAATCTAAAATAACTAAAAATAATAATAAATTTAAAACATAAACTGATTAAAACATCTTATTCTAACCATTAACTACTAACCACTCCTTATCTATTCCCATCACCTATAACTTACCTTTCAAATAAACATGACATAAATATTTCTTTTCTAAATTAAATTAAATTAAAAAAATCTTAATTAAATTATAAATAATGCATACTTTATGTCAAAATTACTAAAGTTAATTAACACTCTATTAAAACTACTTAACTAACCTAACTAACCTTAATCACCCTAACACATACTAACTAACCTACTTTACCACCTAACCTCCTCTCTACCCAAGGACATGGTGGCTCTAAGAAAGCCCCCATGTGGACACAGTAACCAAACTTTCCACGCTGCCCAAGAAAAGATCATAGTCTTCTCTCCCATGGTATGTATGGGGAATAAGTGTGAGTGATCATCAAAAAGTAAGGAGGGTTATTAGTTTGGCCATTCTGCCACCTCTGACCAAAACAAGGTAGGTCATCTAGCCTCGTATGAATGGGAGGGAGAAAAAAACATGTTTTAAACCAATACTTCAACATCCATCCTAAGTCTACCTATGGATATCACAGGGGGGGGGGTGCGAGGGGGGGGAGGACGGGGGGAGGGGGTGTGAGGCAAGTTGTATAGAATGTTTGATTGTTCTTTAATTTGCATTTATGACAGAGGATTTAGTCTACCTTGATGTACAATGCTATGAGTGTGTACTTCTCTTGGGGGAATGACTATTGCTAAGTGTGTGGATGATGTCAGCCTATCTTCATCTTGTCTGATCACATGGAGGGAAGATATTTAAAAAGTTATGTATTAAAGTCTATTAGGTGAACGATGGGATAAGGTAGGAATAGGATTATTTGAAATGATTTATTTTTTATTTTTTATTGTATATTATAATTACAAACCTATTATTTTATAAGTATCAAGGATTTTAAAAGAGAATCTTTTTAGGAATATTCTCTATTACCAAAGGAAATCAAAACCTTACATAAAAAAAACAAAGAGCATTTTTTCTCTAAAAGGGATGAAATTTTTCAAGATTTAATTTCTCACCAAGTGCTAAGTTTCTCATACAATTTTTAACATGGCATAAAGTGATGATACTTAATTCATTTTCTAGGATGGATTATAGACAAAAAAAATTATGTTATATTATGCATTCAAAGTATGAGTGTATATATTTATTTTTTAAATAGCTACTAACAATGCAATAATAAGTAACATTCATTTAAATTGAATTTCCTCTAACACTTAATCATAATCAAATTGCATAACTTTGTGTAATGTTATTGTATCTAATTACAATTGATCATGTGCATATGAAATGAATTATTAGGAGTACAAGGAATGCCATAAGAAATGAATTGCTCTTTTTTTTCCTAAACATAAGTGGACTAGCCACTTCACACACACACACACACACACACACACACACACACACACACACACACACACACATGTAAAACTCAAAAATATAATTCAAGGACTCAATCAAGAAAGAATCAGGGAAGAAAACTTGATATTGTTGTCATTACAAATATAAAGTTAATAATGAATTATACATCACGATCATATTTCTCGAGAAGTCTCCATTGCATTGGACTCAAGAACACAAAAACTTTGAATCCAATTTTGCTCCATATCAAGGTATCAACTAAGAAATCAGAAATTTTTCATAAAGGTGACCATGGAGAACCAAAATTGACTGGATAAAAATTAGACCCAATCACATAGACACGTTCAACAAACTAATCCCATCCCAAGTTTACACAACAGGTTCCATATCAAACCAAGACTAGGGAGAAGGTGGATTTTTCCAGGGTAGGAGATATCAATCACAACACCAAATATATGCCTCTTCTGAGGCTAATAATCACAGAGAACTTATGTTCTTTCACTCTGTATCTCCCCAAATACAAATCGGTTGTATTGATAAGGGCCCATAACACCCTACTTTCTCCCTCTCCTCATCATAAGGAGAGACTTTTCACTAACTCAAAGTCCAACTAAGGCCCTCCTCCATACATGGCCACTTCTGCCATATCTAAGGGTGGGTAATGCCAACACACCGTTAACAATTTTTCTCACAAAAAAATAGAAAAATATGAAAGGAAAACAAATAAGAAGCCCACAAAAACTTGTCCCTCACATTTTTCATCACACACATGAAATACACAGACATGTAGGAGGTTTACTTAAGCAAATAAAAAAAAAGCATGAAGAACAAGGCCATGAAGGATCCTACCTTTACAAAAGTTGTGGAAATGGAGTTTTTGAGAGGAGTTACTCCTTCTTCCTCTTCAAATCCAAGCTTGACTCTATCTAAATATAGAGAATGGGTGAACACCCTTCATCCCTCAAAATGGAAACTAAATAGGCTTCTAATTTCATCCATCTAAAATGGCAACAACTATAGACATGACTTAAGCCTTCTAGGGTCTTCCCACTTGATCCTACCATTAAGACAACCTTTTTGGTGAAGTTTAAACTGTGTAAACTCATGGAGATGTTCAATTTTCGCACTAAAGGGAAAATGAGATATTTAGGAGGTCATAAAAGTCAACAGAAGTATCTAGAAGGGTGGAAAATGTCCCCAACCCATACACATACCCCCTAGGCACTTAGATTGCAATAATTTTGGCCCCCTAGGATCATTTTAGGACCTATAAAGTGGCTTGAAATATTTGGACTTTCTAAAAACCCTAGGAATGCAAACTTTTTTGCTAAACCCTAATTAGGGTAATTAATCTAGGTTACCAACTAATTAGTCTTAGGTTAGTAACTTAATCAATCTCAGATTATTAGGTTACTTTGCTAACCCTAATTACCATGATGATACACATATACAAATTATGAGTGTTAGGTGACACCATAAGATTCACTGTGTTGTAACATTAAACACCTTACAATTACAAAATGATACACACATTCAGATTATGATACAAATAAAATATGAAACAACAAGTTTTGTATCTCTTCATTAGACTCAACCCTGGGTTTCATAGATTGTACATAGGGTCAATTTTTGATTCTCTATTAGATTCCATGGTCAATAATCCTACACACTCAATTCACACATTAGTAGTTCAACAAGATCATATTCATATATTTAAACCAAATTGAAAAATCACATTGATCAAAACATCAATCTTTCATTTAAATAACTTTTTTATCATTTATGCACACATATTTGATCATCACAATTTTCATAATTAAAGAATTTAACATATTCATAATCTTGAATTCATTTACTGTAGTACACCATCATTATGCATGCTTATAAAATATCAAATAACATGATTAAGCATTTAAAGTATCACATGACATAAAATATTATAATAATGTCTAGTCCATCAAACAATGTCTCGACATATTTAGTCATAATGTGTCAAAATAAAATGTATTAGATGTGTTATGATGGATCAGTGTAGGCCTCACATATATCTTGATCCTTCTAATTGAATGTATCTTCTCTAACCTTTCACTGGTTGCCTTCACAACTGGTTTTTTTCTCATCAACTATTTCTACAATGCTTAACATTCACTTAAGCATCTTCTCCATGCCTCTTTCACACATCATACTCTCCTTAGTATTTCTCTTTGTCTTATTACTCCCCCTTAGGGTTTACCTCTTTAAGTGGCATTTGGAGACAAGCTTAGGTAATAATTAATGGCTCTGCTCAATTTATATTACTACTTAATGCTTCCCTTTTTCTAATTGGTTGCATGGGTCACATAGTGATGTGTGATATGAATCCATCCTTATCTCTTAATATCAAAAATTTAAGATTATGTCAACCAAAAAATTTACATAAAAGTTTATGCCATTACAAACTTGTATGTCAACCCTGGTTACTTGGCATTAATGGGATTATGATGCTCAACCTTGACTATTCTATAATGTTGTTTTCCTAGTTCCTGAATCACTCAGCACACACTATCTACTTTACATTAACTATTTTTTCGACACCAAAGTGACTTAGCACATACCTACTACTCGACACCTACTAGTGCTTAGCACTAACTATCATATCAATATGCATGTATTGTCTAGACACTTATGCTCAACATGCTCTAATCACTCAACTTGCACTAATCACTTAGCTTGCTCTGTTCACCTAGCATACACTATGAACTCAGCCTAAGTAATGGTTCGATCGCAGTGATGACCAACCAACTATGCTAGATGATGACTAAGTGTTTTGTCACTAATTAACAATCTCCCCCTTTGACATGTGTGGCAAAAACACTTTGGCATGGCATGTATATTCTTACTTCATGTATAAGTTAGACAATGTATAATCTTTGATCAGTTTCTATACAAAATCTCAAAATCTCAAAATTTACAAAAATGATGTCATACCGTGTTACTCCCTCGAGTAAATACTTCATTCTATTTTGTAACTCCCTTTGAGTAGATATGTGCCTTGAAAAATCCTCAAAATTTACAAAATCTTCAAAATCACCCTTTTTAACACGTATGTCACTTAGGGTTGTACACTTAAAGTATATTTATCCAAAAATGGCTTTTGTACTTGCATGATGATTCCCAATGTATAATCCCAATTATCTCTAGCAACATCTAAAGATTGAATCTAAATTTCTAAATTCATTCCAATGTCAACTAGACCTTCTTGTGTAGAAAGATGGGAATCTTTCTTCATCAATGTTTCTGCCAAGGCTAGTTCTTTTTGCAAAACTTCCATGTGTAGGGACAACATGGACTGAATTTTGATCAAATTTGATCTTATGTTTGTATCTTTTTCTTGCAATCAGCAAGCCTACTTTGTGTCAACAATAATCTATGAAAATGTAACTGACTAGTTCCAAGAGATGTCTTCAATGAAGATCCAATAGACTTAAGTTCTCCTTGCAACCTAGTAATTGTTTATTGAGTATCTTGAGTAAAGAGATCAACATTGCATAATTTACTATATAGAGAATATATTTTATCCAAAATTTTCTTCATACTATCCATCTTAGTTGAGAAATCAACTTGTCTCAGTTCAATATCATTAGATATCTTATCCATGACCTTAGTGTGAAATTTCTTCTCAGACAATTCCAATACTATACATTAGTTTCTATATCCTCATATTTTATCCTATCAACTATATGTACAAGTTGCTATGTGATATGCTTATTGGACAATGAATCTGAAATATCAAAAGAATCAATAAAAATGTCTTTGATCTCATGCAAAATTTGTTTTTGCTTGTGCTCTCTCATGAGCTTCTCTTGTCATGATTTTCTTTGTAGAGCCTCTTGGAGTATCTCTAGTTCTTCCAATGTGATTGTTGTTGGATTGAAATGTGGTAAAATAATCACTTGACCTAAAATAACATCCTCCAATGATGTAATTTTAGCACTATTTTGTGGGCTAGTACTCGGCACTAATATCTGCAATGGTGTGGCTTGAATACTCAGTATCTAAAGGGTTTGGCTACTGAGAGATGGTGTAGTCATTTGAAATTGACTAGTGTTTGTATTGCTACTTCTTCCTCATTCTCAAAAATCATCTTATCCTCTTATGCTTTCTCATCCTCCCTATGATCTTCAATATGTTTTAGTGAGGTGGATATAGGACTAGCTTCCTTACCCTTATGCTCTTCACTTCCCTCTTTCCCAATAACCACAGTTATTGGTATACCTAAGCTTTGTAGATTAGGCAGTGATATAGCTAGTGTCTATACCTCTTTTTCTTTCATCTCAATGACAAATGTTGGCATTGCAGATGGTACATTAGTAAGCTCATATTTATTCCCCAAAACCTTAATCTTGTGACTGATCACATGTGATTCTTTCTCCTTTACTTCTATAACAAGTGGGAGCATAATAGATGGATTGTGTTGTACTTGTTTCTTAGTGGATGCAATCTTAGCCTTTTGAGATTCATCAATCCTTACCAATATAGGATTTGTGCATGGAATAGTTGTATTGATGGATTCTTGTTGCAATTTCTTTATATCATCATCACAAAGTGGATTTACATTTTGTGTGCTATTGTCAAGGATGTCCTCAATAGTGGCAGAGTCCTAATGACTCTGTTTATCTTCCTATGGAAGACTAGTATCTAGCACATTAACATTTGTACCCTCTTGTGTGTCATCCTATTTCATTTCTTTCTTCTCTCCCACTGTCTTTTCTTTCTCTTCCACTATCTTTGTGGACAACCCATAGATTATTTTCCAAAGTAATGTACTTTGGGTTACCACCTCTTCAACTTGTTTCCTCAAAATATGAAAAGCTCTATATTTAGGAGAAAATATCCCTTTGTACTTCTCTACAACCTTCTTTATCATCTACTTATCAAGAGTAGGCATAACTTGAGCTAAAGTATCCTCTCTAATTTGTTTATCAGTTTGCATGTTGTATTTCCATTTTTTCTCAACTCTCTCATATAAAATTTTAGGTATAGAGTTAGCAATCCCTAAAGGAGTAGTCTCAAAAGTAGCCATCATATCATAAATAGCTTCCTCAATTTTATTCTTATCTCCTTTATCTAACTTATAAAAATAAATATGTGGAAATCCAGATAGATCTGCATTATTCTTTACATTCTCACATAGATTATCTTATATCAAATGAGGGATTGTGGCTTACCACTTTGAATTGACTTATGTCATCTAATTTTTTCCTCTCTTATTTTGATGTTTGTACTATCTCCTTGGTTTCTTTTTAGGTTGGCTTAGCTTTGTAGTATCATCCTTTTTTTTTCCTTTATCTGATTGTGCTTCTTTTGCTTATGCAGTGGCAACCCTTGTGCTTGACTTTATCAAAGGTGTAGCTGGCTTCTATTCTTTCTTCTTTGTTTTATTATTTAGCTTTTGCACTTTCTTCTGCTATGCCTTCCTCTTCTTTCTAGTTTCCTTAGGTTCTTCCTCAACTTCCTCTTCATCATCTAAACTTTTATCCTCACCTAGTCCTTGAGTCAATTGTAGAGTTCCTTGACCTTCCTCTCCTTCTTCTTCTTCATCACCAAAATGTTCCTTTAGTTTCTTCATCAATTTTTTCTTCTTCTTGTCAATGGTGGCAGTTTGCAAGTTGATAGTGATTCTTTCCTTAGCCTCTTCATAGTTTACAAATGCCTTATCATTATTGTCAATGTCCTCTATCAATAATGTAGTGATGTTTGTAGATGCTTCATCAACATTCACCTCATAAGATAAATGTTTCAGCCATCTGACCCTTGGAATAACTACTTCAAAATATGTGTAGTCAGCATCTACTAGGAAACAAACATCAATATAATGTTGCTCCACTAGAGACATAAGAATCCTTGATCTCTGCTTCATAGACTTCTTAAAATCTTCAAAGTAGTTAGTCATAACTAAATCAAAACTCTCTCCTAGTTGACTAATGAATTCCCCTATCTAATGTGTAACTAACTGACTAGCCTTCCATACTACTTTACCAAATGTAGGAAATGTGTTTTGCACATAGAAGAACATACAAACAATAAGTGAACCAAACTTACATGAAGATTTCTTTTCTTTCCTAATAGCTTCAAGATTTATTGATAATTGTTGAAGCTGAAGCTCAGCTAGGTCATAGTTGTGATCTCTCTTGACAATTTTATAACTTGGGTCAACTACACTGCATGGCACATTGTTGAGTTGACTAGACTGATAGAGCTTGTGTGCTATCACATGCACTACAAATACAATAATAGGGTCTCTGATTGTATTAATTGACATTCCCCTCTTGTTCCATACTACTCCTATAAACTTCTCAATTACTTCCTTGGTATCACTCCTTATGGTCTTGGCTCTGTCTAGGGTAGGATACAGTATTACCCTATGAATGATTTGCTTTGAGATCTTGAAAGGACCATCTTCCAACCATAGCTAGTTTTCATGAATTCGTCTTAACATGATCTTAATCCACTCCATCCTAAAATTCTATTAAAAATCTAGGGAATGTGTTAACCCTTTTCATTCTACAATTTTTCTCTCTTCCTTCAAAATTCTAATCTCATACATATTCTCATATGTCTCTCTAATCTCTAGGTCTCCAACCTTTCCTACCTTACACATATAGCAACACCTTACATCATGAATCATTAGAACTTTCATTGGAATCATTGATAAATCTCCTGAAGGGTCTCTCTTGTATGTAATTTCATGTATAACATGAAATTTAGGAGGTTACTATACATCATTGTTGATCTATTGACCATTCATAACCTCTTTACCTTCCTTCCTCTCTATTTCTAAAGAGCTCACTACCATTTTAACTCACTAGGGTTTGTAAAATGTGAAACAATGTAACTTGGCATAAGTGAAATACCTCTCAATTCGATGGAAATTATTGAGTAGTAGTTGAATCTTGTTTGCAGTCGCTAGAATCCCTTTCACAATTTTCCTTCATGCTCTTTGATAATTTGGTAAATGAAAATGACTCAAAAATTGATTATATAACCTTTAAAAACTTTGTATTTAATGATTAGTGCTTACATAGCTATAAGCTTAGTTTCCATAGGATGTTCAATGTGCTTGGTCAACATAGCTAACTCAGTAACCATTACAATTCTTCCAATACTTGGAAACTACTACAATTATTTCATTACTCAGTAGCAACACAAAATATATCATAATGATAGATTTTCTCTTTCTTCTATCCACTTCTTTGCATCTTACTTCATGCTGATAAATCTTTTCATTTGTCAAATGCTTGGAACTGATACAAAATATAAGGTTTTAGATATCAGTTCCACATTACCTTTGATTGCCTAGTTGGGGGTAATGTGATCACTTGATCCATTGGACAAAGTGACCTCATCTTGGCTTGATGTGCTGCAATCTTCCTTCTTTCTCCATGTCTTGTCCATCCGCATCTTTGTCTTCTTAGTATCTACTTTTCCTTTATCTTTGATGAATTTATTGCTCAATGTAGGTGACCAAGTTGGGCAGTTTCTTCTTACATAACTAACCCTAAGACAATTGAAGCATATAATCTCTCTATTTAACCACTTTTTGTAATTCTCTCTAAAGTGAGTCCTTATGCAAGTTATAGCAACATGACCATATTCTCCACAATAGGGAAAACTATGCCTTGTGTTGTTAGCCCAATTGTAAGAATTTACATGATGATGTACCTTTGTTGGCTTGTTTTATATCCACTTATATTTAGATTTGCATTCATATGCTTTGTGTCCATACTTCTAACAATTGTAACAATATCCTTCAAAAATTTGAGTTTTGATGGTCTTTGTCCTACATTCATGTGCATGATGTCCTTGCTTCTTATAGTTATACGAATGTCCCTTTTGTTTCTTCTTAGGGTTTTGATTTTCAATGTTACTCTTGTAGACATTTTTTGTATGGCCTAATTTTCCACAAAGATGACAAATGGGTTTCTTGGTCTTTCCCTTATTATTCCTTTGTTCACCATTTTTAGATGATTATCCTTCCTTATTAGTAGAATATCCCAATCCAGTGGTATCATGATTTTTTCTTGGTGTATTCATCATCTTTCCAAAGTACTTTATGGATTCACTAGGTTTATTGAACCTTTCAATAAATTCCTTTTCTACTTTCAATTCATTTTGCAGTAGGTCATTTTGTGATTTCATAGTTGCAATCTCAATGTCTTTCTTATTCAATTCTTGGTTGGCAATCATCAATTGATTCATTGTGTCCAGTTGTATGTTTGCCAATTTTTGCACATATGATGTCTTCTCCTCAAGTCTTTTTTTCAGTATTCTTTTATCTTCTTTAATCATGACTTTTTCTTCTTCAACTTTCTTTTTCATTTCAGTTATCTCACACAACATAATTGATTAAGTTTCTTGTTCCCTTTTTAGATTCTTGATTTCTTCATTTAGAGAATTATTAGTTTCCATTAGATCTGCAATTGCAGCATCAAATTCTTTGGAGTCCTTGTCTTCAAACAATATTTTAGTGTGTTCTTCTTGATATTGAGTGTCATTTTGTTGAATGGATAGATCCTTTCTTCTCTTCAATAATTTTCACAGTTCATCTCTTGCTTCCTTCAACTAATGTAGGGAAAGTTGTATTTCAATCTTCTAGTTCTCAATAGTCTTTTCCAATTTGTACACAAAGATCTTCAAGATCTTTCCTCTCAAGTTGTCAAAATTTACTTTGTAGAGAAAAAGGCTCTGATACATTTTTTTGGAAATATAAATAGGAAAGTAAGTTTTGAGAGGGGGCTGAATTAGCACTTAAAACTTCTACTTTAAGACATTTCACAATTCATCCATCTCATAACTTAGCATATAAACTAAAATATGTAACACGCATTACATCCATAGCATAATGTAAATCAACACATAACACAAAAGATTTTGGTTAGCCACAAACCCTCCAAGGAGAAGGTAAAACTAGGGTGGGAATGACACCTACAATTCTTCACTACTATAGTAATAAAGTGTGGCCAATTATGGCTACAAAGTTTTGATCATAATCTATGATCTACCTTGTGAGAGGTCTACCCTGTTAAAGGCTTACAAAGACTATTAGGTCTCACCTTGACTAAAGGATTTAAACTCACAATTAACTAAGCACTCTATTAGGAGATTTACAAAATTCTATTAGGACTACTCTGTTAAGAGATTTTCCTTGTATCACCTGTCAAAATTATTCAATACCTAATCCTTCGGTTAGCACCCTTTTTCTAGATGTTAGATCTCCGCATTCCTAATTATATCTTGATCCTTTTATTCGAATATATCTTCTCTAACCTTTCACTTCTTTTCTTCACATCTAGTTATGTTCTCATCAACTAGTTCTACAATGCTTAACCTTCACTTAAGAATATTATCCATGCCTCTTTTGTACATGATACTCTTCTTAGTATCTCTCTTTGTCTTATTACTCCCCCTTAGGGTTTACCTCTTTCAGTAGGCATCTAGAGACGATCTTAGGTAATAATCAACAGCTCTAGTTGATTTCTATTGTTGCTTAATGCTTTCCTTTTTTCTAAGTGGCTACATGGATCACATAGGGATGTGTGATATGAATCCATCCTTATCTCTTGATATCAAAAATTCAATATTATGTCAGCCAAAAATGGTTTACATAAAAGTTTAAGCCATTAAAAACGTGTATGGCAATGACTGGTTACTTGGCTTCAATAGGTTTCTGATGCTTGGTCTTGATAATGCGCTAATGTTGTTTTCTTAGCTCCTAAATCACTCAGCACACACTGTCTTCTCAGCATTAACTATTTTCTTGGCACTAGAGTCACTCAACACATACTAACTACTCAGCACTAACTATCATATCACTCAGCATGTATTATTTGGACACTTATTCTCTGTTGGAAATGATTGAAAAAGATCATAAGGGAGATTGTTAACTTAAGAGATTATATATAAAAAGTAATGGAACTGATAAAGAATGTTCTCAATCATTGTTTTGTCATTGATTTCAAACTTGCTACTTGTAGGAATGAAAATTGCTTTAGTGATCCAAATATTATCAATTGGTTGATTGACAAGGAGGAGGCAATCAATAAGATGTAACTAGAGTACCCAGAGAAAGGTTGAAGTTATGATGTTGCAATGAAATACAAGGATCAGCTAAGCCATTGATGAAAAAGTGTATTGATGACATACTCTAAGACACAGAGAATGGGCACACTGAAACATATCAAAGATGTAAGGTTTTAGCTAAGTCATTTGTAAAGTCTAACTAAGTTCATTAGAGAGAGAGAGTGCTGATCAAGCAAGTGCCGAGAAGATTCTTAGTTGAAGTTGAACAAGTTCACTTTTAGAGTGTACTGAGTAAACATCAAGTGTCGAGCATAAAATAGGTGCCGAGTAAAGATATAGATGCCGAGCAGAAAACAAGTGCCGAGTAAACATCAAGTTCCGAGCATGAAATAGGTGCCGAGTAAAGATAGATGTCGAGCAGGGTACAAGTGCCGAGTAACACAGAACAAGCTGAGTATCAGTAACCAATAATGTCGAGTTGCTGCATTATTTTGAAATCGAAGATTCGTTAGATCTAAGCTGACAAGGTTGTTACCTAGAAGTTTGTAAACCAAATAGAAGATAAGAGTGATAAGCTGGTGGCACAGAACACCATGTAAAAAGGTTTTTAGCGAATACAACTGAATGCTAGACAAGGTTTCTAGATGAAGAAGAAATATGGGTAGATACATTGTATCCTACCTAATCCATTGAAACCCTAAAATTGAAGAGGGAGAATTGAGCGAGAAAGATATTTCAGATTTCTATTTAAGAAGTCATAAGGTCACGAAGTAGAAGTGTGGTGGTGAAAAAAGTATAAAATCATAAGTTGCTGAAGAAAAGTGCTAAGGACTAAGAGAAAAAAGAATACTCTATTTCGTTGGATGACCACAGATATGTTTGCATTGGTTTGATGAGTAAAGAAGACTCAAGCAAACAAAGCTTGAGAGGAAGACATGCTAACAGAGCTGAAGTGATTAAAATCCAAGCAAAGGATTGAACTGAAGTGTGATCTGTAATCTGCAAGATATGTTGTAAGTTAAATCAGATCAAAGCCCTTGTTGTTACTTTCTAGCAATTGTAACAGTTAAGATAAAACCTATGGACTTGGGTTGGTTTAATAGCCATGTTGTAAATCCTTTAACAGGGTGACATTCCAAGTGAATGTTCCAAAGTCCTTTAACCAGGCCCATTCCTAACAGTTTAGTGAAATCCTCTAACAAGGTCACATTTAACAATGTGTTGTAGCCTTTAACAGGGCAGGCTTTTCACAAGGCAGACCATCAGAAGTGGTTAAAATCAATTGCGCAGTTATTTTGTGGGTATCATCCCCACCCCAGTTTTACCTTCTTATTCCTGGAGGGTTTCTGGGTTATCAAATTCTTAGTGTTATGGTGTAATGCATGCTTACTTTTCTTAGTTGTTTCAATATTTAAATTGCATGCATGATAAGTTCAGTTATGCATCATTAAGGATTTGTAGAGAAAATAGAAAAAGTTTTATTATGGCATTTGGACCTTGAATAACTGATTCACCACCCCCCCCCCCCCCCCCCCCCCCTCAGTTATTCTAAAGAATTATAACAATTCTTAGCATGATTTGATCACTCAGCTCACTCTATTCACTTGGCATGCACTATGCACTCAACCTAAGTAATGGCTCAATCACAATGATGACCAAACAACTATGGTAGATGATGACTAAGTGTTTTTTGTCACTACTTTGCCAAAACCATAATTAACAATAGTGTATTTGATGGATCGAATCATAAACCCTAAGATCTATGGTGAGGATTAAGCAAAGAAAAATCAAAATTGCCTATTTAAGGAGGTACAAGGGTGAACTTACTATACGGATAGAGAGGATATACACTTGTGAAGGATGTCCCAAAGAGTTGGAGCTAATGTTGCTTTTATTGGTTCGTAAATCTAAGCAGAAGGTTGAATGAGTTAAGAAGAAGTGATGGGTGATTGCTTGAAGGGGTGCCAAGTGAATAAAAGTTGAGATGACAATGAAGGATAGACAGTGAATCATTTTATGAATAGAATATAGATCTATACATGAAAAGTGTGTTGTACTTAACAGATCAAAACCTGTTGTTACTTTCTAACCATTGTGAACAATAGTTGAAACCCTTTAATCAAGTTTTACCTAATAATCATATTGACTTAACAGTCTATGTAAATCCTTTAACAAGGTGATATTCTAATGGAATATTCTAAAGTCCTCTAACAAGGCCACTCCTAATAGAGTGACTAAATCGTCTAACAATGTCACATTTAACAATGTGTTTTGTAACCTTTGACAAGGTTGGTTCCTAATAGAGCTCACTTTAGAAGAGTGAAAATTGGTAACATGTTGCTAATGGTTTTTCCCAAATTGGGTTGCCATTTTAAATCCTAGTGTCAAACTTGTGTGGATGTTATTATGATGTTTTATTGATTAATATTTACATTCTACAAGTTTTTTTATTTAGAACAGTGGATAGCTAGTTAATGTTGTTAATAGTTTGCAATAGAGACCAAGCAATGGAATGATGAGATCTGAAGTTGTTAAGTATTTTTTTGTTCAATTGGTACATCTAGACCTTGGATAATTGAATGATCCCCCCTCTCAGTTATTCTAAATATTCTAACATGTTTGTGTGTGTGTGTGTGTGTGTGTGTGTGTGTGTGTGTGTGTGTGTGTGTGTGTGTGTGTGTGTGTGTGTAATATAATATATACATAGTATATATATGTTATATACAATAATATATATTATTTAACATGGATAAGTATATGTAGGAAATGATGGTTTACCAATAACAATAATGTATCTCAAATCAAATCAATCTGACTTAAGCTACAAGCTTAACACTCCCTCTTAGCTAGGGAGGATTTTTAGAACACACTATGTTCTTAAGTATATGAAGAGATATCATCTTAGTATGATATACTTGGAATGGCATAGTTAAGGATATCTACATAAATCTATCAACTTAGATGTTATGTTTCAATATAATCTAAACTATGATTCAACAAGAAATATCAATCATATGATATTCATCATATGTATATTCTTTTGGTATATGCACTAGAATAAAATCCTTGATGCCTACCAAAAAAATGTGTTATATCCTAGAAGGATATGAGTTATTTGATTTATGGCACTCAGGGACAACAACTTAACAAGAAATCAAAATGCCATGGTCTCTATCATGACAAGTATCATGATCTTGGGCACTCTAAGACAACAACTTAATGAAGTATGATCATGATACATTTGTTATCATGACTTCTAGCACTCTAGGACAACAACTTAATTGAAGTCTATCATGATAATAGGTCTACCATTTATAAGATCGTCACCTTACAATGGTTACCTTATGTTTATATATGTCAATGAAAGATCATCACCTTTCATTACATATCATATGTGAAATAGTAACCACCATGAACCAAGTCAGAGGGTGCTACAAGGGCTTTCAACTCAATTCTCTCTCACGAAGAATAATATATTACAATGAATTTTACTTAGAACTTCTCCCTCATAGAGAAGATATGTAATGCCCTGTCAAACAACCCAAAAGAAATCAACCTAAAGTTTCACTAAGTTTGTCAAACATTTTTTTTAAGATTATAACAACAAGAGATAATATAGCAGAAGCAATAACTCACATACATACAAAAAAACCATAAACAAATTACATCTATTAATGGTTCCATGATGTTAAATCACATACATAAGTTTTATTAATACTAAATCTAATACATAACAAAATACACACCATAGAATAACCACAAAGTACAAATCCAATTAAATAATATATAATTACATAAGGTGCCACATGTCATAACCAAAATGCATAATCATCTGCTATACAAGTCATAAGGTATGAAAAGCTCAAAGAATATACATCATGAATAAATACATCATCTCAAAAGATCTCCAAATAATTAGTATAGTACATCAGAAAATAACCACCGAACATAAAGACAAGATCCAAATAAAAGGGACAACTGCACAAGTACATCCAACAACAGCAACTAGCTATTAGATCTCAATGGTATAAGAAACACTACCACCTGACATCATGGAACCTAAATGGCCCACTCCCAGTGTGCTAAGGAGATAATCTCAAGTCCCATATGGATATCAATCCCAAAATTCATAACCAACATCTAGGTCAAGGAAAACCTGATAGCAATCTATCTCAAAGGTACCAAGATACAAGTAACATCTAATCCCAGAGGCAACAAAGACACATAAGAAATCTATTATGTAAGTGGGCAAGTTTCATTGCATGAGTCAACTCTAAGGTTACCCTAGCAACCTCTCTAGACTTCAACCCCCTAGTGACTCTATGTGGCATCATTATCCTTTCGTACAGACAAGGAATACTAACAAAGAAATGTCACAACCAAGCATCCTCTCTACTCCCATCCTAGCTAGTACTAGCACTTGAGGCATGGGCAAGGTAAAACACTTACTCTTATTAATTCATTTTAAACCCATTTAATGAAATATTAACACTTATTAATACTACTTACAATGGGTTACCTAGGGTAGCCTCTTTAGGGCTCCAACCTCATTGTAAGCCACTTCCCAACATACACATAAATAACCTACCCTAAGCTCATAAAAAGTACAACTCATAAAATCACAATATTCACCTCATTTCTATACAAGCAACTAGAAAGCACCAAAAGATAACTAATCAAAACTCAAGGGTTATAGCAAGAAAATCACAATAATCACCTCAGTCCTATACAAGAAACTAGAAAGCATCAAAATTTAATTGATCAAAAACTCAAAGGTTACCCCAAGAAAATCACACCATTCACCTCAGTCCTAAACAAGCAACTAGAAAGTACAAGCAAGCAACTGATCAAAACTCATCACAAAAATACGTAAATACATCACAATGGTTTGGAATAAAAGATCGTGACCAAATAATAAACATTGGTCCATATGTCAAAGATCAAAATATAAACCATGACATCTCATATAACATCATAAAACAATAACCCCCAAGCCTCTGGTAAACATCCAAAACTAGTTAACATAGTAAGTCAAACCCAAACCCCAACATGAAATAAAACATATTTCTCATCTAGTATTTAAACATTTGAAATTTTATAGTTCAATTGGTTTGAAATCATGAAAGTTCAATTTACAAATAGGGTTCCAATTTTTCCATTTTCCAAAGTGTCATATTTACTAAGGTTTTTGAATTTACAAAAGTAATAAAATTTCTTAGTGTAAAAATCATTTTCATATAAAACTACATCGTCTAGACAAAATCTGAGTTTTATTAAATACAATCAATTTTCCTAATTGAATTATAATTATCAATTAAATTTAATATTAAAAAAAAATTTAAAGTAAACTCATTTATACAAATCTTTAATTAAACATTATTAAGATCTAATAAAAATTATTAAATTAATAATTAGTATTATTAGTGTATTATTAATGACATAACGGTAATTAATTATTAACTTACTATTATAAAATAATACATATTAAATATTAATAATAGTAATTAATTAAAAACTTTATCTAAAGAAATAGATTTTTTTTAAATAATAAAATATATAATTTTTTTATAGCCCGATGGGCTGGCACACTTGTGTGTGAGGTTGCAAGGCAACACTCGCTGCTACCAAAGTAGCATGAGCTACTGCTTTCAACACTCACGGTTGCTACAACAGCATGAGTTGCTTCTTGCAGCACTCACGACTGTTGTATACAACATGAGTTGCCGCAATGGCGGGCTCACTTCCCCATTTTTTAGATTAATTTTTTTTTAATATTAAATTTCATTTTTTCACAAGCAAGAACCCCAAATTTATTTTGATATTATTACCATAGTAATTATTTATTACTCTAGTAATTAATATTTTTTTTTTTTAATAAACATTTATAAGTTAGATCTAATAGGGTAAAGAGTTTGAAAGAGTCAAGATTAACAATTTAAATCTAGTCTTCTTTTTCAAACCCCATCCCGAATTCACAATTTTTCTAAAACAATCTAATTAGGAATAACAAGATTCCTCAAACAAGGGTTTCCAATTTGATTTCATTCATAGATGTTATCCGAAAATGAAGAACAGTAAATTTTAACAAGGGTTTCAACCTAAATTAATTCTAAAACACATCCATAACAAACATGGAGAAGACAGAGGAATTTTGAGGGGAAATCACTGTACAAATCTCAACAAGATCCTACCTCGATCTAATGCTAACCAGAAAAATGCCTAAAGCTCGCAAGAATTCTTCTTGAAAACCCCCTTTCTCAAAATTTTCTCCTTCAAACCTTTATGTGGAGAAATTATCTCTAATTTCTTAATAAAGAGTTTTCTCCCTTTAGGGTCGATTTTACAATCACGCAAACCCTTTGCTTTATTAATTTGATTTATTTTAATTTCATGTGCAAAATTTTTGCATTTTAATTAAAATAAACTTTATTAAATTTGCTTTCTCTCTCTTTTATTAAATCACAAGATTTCTTTAATAGTATATTTATTAATTAAAATAATAATAAAATTTAGAGTTCATTAATTAAAATGAAACTCCTAAATTAATTATTATTAAATTAATTAAATATTATTACACAAAATTAGAACTTTAATTAAATCTTTTAATTCTTTTATTTAATTAATTTCTCAATTAATTAAATATAATTAAAAATTAATTTTTTATTGTAAAAATTTCATTAAATTAAATCATTTAATACTCTTTTAATTTGATTTAATTATAACTAAAAATCACAACAAATCCACAAATTTGAATAAGAAAACCCATTTTGAAGACAAAGTGCTAAATCAAGCTCAAGGGTCCAAAATCATGAATTCTCATCACTTGAAAAATTTGGAAAGGTAAATAACTCAAATACTTGTCCTACTTTCTAGGAGAATTGGCTTAGAGTTAGGATTTGGACTCCAGAATTATCTCCCCTCTTTACTATTGAGATAATGTGATAGGGCACACTCATCTTGATAATTTAGGGAAGTCAATGCCTAGTACCTACAATCTACATAAAAGTTGAGCATGTATATATACATAAAAATCTAAACTAAACAAGCAATGGTAGGGAGTGGTGCATCGTATAGATCTCGACTAGCAAGTGACTATGACTCCCTCCCTCAACCACATCACAAATGTCAAACATAAGGTAAAACATACATGTACACCATACACATGCAAGTATAGGGTAGGTGACCATAGAAAATTGCATATATATCATCCATCTAACTATCATCATGAAATAACTAAAATCACTATAAGCATCATTTTCAAAGAATAATCATGAACACATGAAATAACTGAGTATCAAGTAGCTCATCACATATATTAACTGAGTATGAAATAACATCCAATCAAATCAGGTAACCAAGTACCACTAATCATAAAACAAAACCATAAAGCTAGCCTAAAAGAATTTGGCAATATAACATGAAAAGTAAACTAGGGGTAGGCATTACAAGATATCATTCACAAAGGATTGTACCTCAAAAATTCTCCCTCTAAACAATGATCTTGGGAAGTCAGATCCTATAGTTACTCCCTTTGAGACTTTCATCACCAAAGAATGCATGTTGGACTCTCTCTGAAACTAATATTAATCTTTTAACCTTTAGGTGACAAGTTATTACTTCCTCATGATGTACACATGATTAGGCCCATCACAATCATGTAGCCATAAACACATATGTTAGACTTTGTCTACGTGTCAATTTTCTGAGCTCCTTGCATAAGGTTATCTCTGATTAAGTATTGAACTCCCTCTTGATATGAAAGGATACTCATAATCTCAATCTTCAAAGATATTTGCTTCTTGAACCCCACTTTCACTATCCAGATCATCAAATCACTAATAAATTCTAGATTACAACTTCTTTCGAGTTACTACCATAAGATTGAGTCTTCTTAATATTTGGTAGCATGTGTAAAGCACCAACCTACTTTTCCTGCAAAATTGTCCCTACACATAAAGAGAAAAAATTCAAGGCAAATAACTCTTATAGAATGTATAGAATTACAAATAAGAGAGAGACTACAATGAGTAGATAAATATAAAAGATAAGAATACTTATCTACACATAATGGTTAATGTGTAGACATTTGAGAATGGAACGTATCCTTTCTAAAGATGGTTCAAGTTTGAACTTTGATGGTGTCCCTTCTCTGACATATCACCTCTAAAGATGGTTCAAATGAGAATGGAGCATTGATTATCATTCCTCCCCACAATGTAAGATTCTAATTGATTATGTTTTATGGAGTTTTCAGTCATGATCAAGTCCAATGAGAGACAATTTTGCATGAATGATATTAACCTCTATGTGATATCAGTATAACTCTCTTCATGGTGAGAGCATTATCATGCATACATACACATTAGAAATCCTAATGTCCAAGTATTATTTTCACTATTAGATTGCAAGCTTCATCAGCATATGATATTCACCATTTTGATATCATATGTGAGTATTGGTCTCCAAAATAACAATATATGATATTCACCAAATAATCTTTGAGTCCTTTAGAGTCTTGAGATGCAAGATATTCATTGAGTACTTTGAGTAATGGTCTCCTTTCATTAACTTCTACACATACAAGTGACATCATTTGGAAGTCATCACTTCCTCGTGATGTACCTCATGATGTACACAGAGGGTATATGCCCATTAAAGTCGCATAGTCATGAGATATATTCATGAATCACATTCCTCTTGACTGCTACAATTTATTGATCACTGGAGAATCCATCTCAACATGGTTTACTCCCTCTCAATTAATATGACTAAGATCCCTAAAGGTTGATTGAATCACATCCTCTATCTACTCCCTCTCTTCCAAGGTTTAATCTAATAAAATGTTAGGCTCTCTCTGATCTCAATCTCAATCTCCCTCTTCTTGCAATCACATTCTCAAAGGAAAATATCAAGGCACATAGTTCTTGTAGTACATAATGAATTTTTAAAAAATAGAGACTAACATAATACTCAAGGACAATTATGCATAATGATATGAGATCATTCCAACGTAATATAGACAAAGATCTAATTTAAATAAATATAAATTAAACATATATATGCATATATTCCATCTTCTATATATATATATATATATATATATATATATATATATATATATATATATATATATATATATATATATATATATATATATATATATATATATATATATATATATATATATATATATATATATATATATATTCAACAAATTATTATAATAAACTCAATCAAAATTATAATACCAATTATGGTTTACATATAAGAAGTTTTATTATATTTAATTATAATGGTATGTCCCCTCATTACATGAAATTATTACTAATCTTATCATAATATTATTTATATCCCATAACATTAGAATTCACGAACTCAACCTATAATATTTGTTTATGGAATCAAAATATAAATTACATTTTCCTATCTATAATAAAACAATTCTATTAATTCCATGTAAGTATTACCTAGTATACCCTTGTGCCTTTCCAATGTAATGATTGATGTCACTATGCATAATGGGGAGTTTAGTTTAAAAGAGTATGTACCGTTAATAAGATTACCTTGCCTAATTACATGAGCCCACCAAGTCATTTTGTTTTTGTTGAAGTTGATAAAAGATCAACCCCACAACTCCCAAGAATCACCTACATGCAAACACCTATCATAGAAAGAGAGAAACAAAAGCTATGGAGGGTAGAATTCCTAGATTCATAGATGAGGCACTCTTGATGAGAAAAAGGAGAAATTATTATTATCAAAAGTGAATGTCAATAATTACAAAGAGAGATCATCCTTATAAAGGAGATTGAAACCCTAAAAAGGTCTAACCTAGATTGCATTATAATAATTAATAAAACAATTAATTATTAGATGCTTAAAGTTTAGGTTAAGAAAACTAGAGTTAATTAGAAAATATCTAATTACTCTAACACCCCCCCTTGAGATAAACTTAGAGAGTAGCTAAAAACCTAGAGATTACTATAGAAAGTATATTTGGGTCTTGACAAACAAGGCCTGATGAGGTACCCAAGCACAACCAAATCTTTGAACAGAGGAGAAATAGAGAAAACCACATGGAAAAAACTCTACTCCAAAAAGATATGGAAAACATGTTGAAAAGAACTACTGAAGGACCAAAGAAGCCTCCAAACTAGGGAATTTCTCAGAAGATAGGAACAAAAGATGATCATGAACACCATTGAAGCATGCAGAAGCTACAAAGCTTTGTCAAAAGTAACTATTGATCTGAAAAACTTCCAGTAAAATAGAACCTAACTAGGCAGAGAAGACTATAATCCACATCGAATCAGGAGGCACACAAAGGACAACAACTGAACTCAAAGATATAGATGGCATAAAACATCTAAGCCCAAAGAGTTGGTCATTCGATCATGGAAGGTTGCATCCAAAGTAGGAATGAAAAGAAGATTGTTTATATGGTAAACGATCCATCTCACCAAAATGCATAGGTACCAAGCCACTACATCCACCTAGTACACAGGAACAAATATTGAATACATAGTTTACTACATCAAACCAAGGAAGCATGAGAAACAACAGAAAAAACCCCTATGTAGACAAGGGTGAGGTGATAGGAAACTGGAAATGTGGGTCAAAAGAACTGCATGTCAAGGAACCACGGTCAAGATGCATAAAAGAGTACAGATGGGTAATAAGGCGATCGATCTTAGACACATCATGTGGCTAATGTCACATAAGGAAAACTCACTGGACAAAGGAAGATGGAGAATACATGCAAAACATCAACCCCCCATGGCACTTTAATTAGAGTAGTGCATGCACAATAAGGCACAAGATATAATGAATCACAAGAATACAATAATTTGCACGAGTTTCCTCAGATGACACTACTCAAATCAGAAGGCAAAACAAGACAAAACTATTGAAACAAAAATATAGATGGAATATGACACTTTATCTCAGTGTGTTTGTAAGAATGCATACAAATTATGTCTAAATAGACCAGAAGAGACATAAGGCTGATATAATAAATAGTACAACCCATGACAAATCATCTGAAGCAACAAAATCGATCCCCAAACTTGAAACAACCAAGATATCCACTAGAATGAAAAAAATGCAAAAGACTAAATAGAATGTGCCTGGAGAAGAATCTAGAAAAACAACTAGTATCACTACAAAGAGCTTGGAAATACCTTTCCAGCGATATAAATCATAAAACAAATGCTCAAGATATGTCTCCCAAAGTGAAAAATTGTACCGTTGACTTTGACAGCAAAAAAAGACATCAAAAAAGCATCAAAACTAAAAATACTTTCCAGCGATATGATTTTTTTAGAAAACAGAGTATGTATGCCTAAGATATGAGAAAAATGTGAAGGTAGGTCCAAACAAAGTTTGAAGGGAAAACAGGTTGATGATGTAGTGTTGACATAGCACTGACGTCAACAAGTGATGAGCCCAAATTTGACGGTCAAATGGTCATCGAGGTCAAAAAAAAGCCTAAAAATTTACCCCTACCAGAATAAATTATCTGGTCATTAGAAACTTGTGCCAAGCAAAGAGCCGATGTTGGGAAAAAATACAATGGCCAAAATAGCAAGGCATCTTATGGAAAATAATTGCCAAATAAGGCAAAAACCATTTGGACGGAATAGTCAAAATGATTGATCACTCGAGTGCTAGTAAAATTTCCAACTAATAATTTAGTAAAGTGATGTACCGCCCAACTAATCAATGCATTTTGCATGGGCTAGAAAAGAAGTGTCATATGCATATAGGAATCCACCACACAAATACTGCCACATGGACAAAAGACCACCAATATGGGAATGCATTGCAAAACCACTGGGAAGTTCTAACATGGATAGTCAACAAGTCAAACAAGGGTGCCAAACATCCTAATCACCAAAAAAGCTACCAAATCTGGCAATCTAGATCCACAAATTTGGCATTGAAATTGATGAAACTCCAAAAATTGTGAGCAAAAGAAATTGTGCTAACATTGGAGAAGCCAGAAAATCAGCAAGATCTTCGATCAAATTCACCCATAGAAAAGGAAGAGCACATGCAATCTCCAGCCAAAACCAAGGGAAACACCCACCAAAAAATTGCAGACCATCACCAAAATAATGAGCACACGACACAAGAATGGAGCCAAGCCAATTGGGAGTTGACAGTCAGTGAGTACAATGGTCAACAGGCCCATATAGAGTAGTGGAGGATGTAAAAGAGGCACCAGGGAATTACAAGGCAAAGTCCCATTAAAAATGTTGATAAAGGCCCTCAAATCATCCATAGTCCTGAAAACCACCAAGTGCAGGGTTTGATGGGGGTAGGTAGCCTCCAATCAATGAAATGCTAAAACATCTATCAATAAGCATCATACCTCCACCAAAATTCTTTTCCAAACAAGGGTGCATCTATACTGGAGCATGGAGTATAGAGTGACTCATAAACACATACATCCATGTGCATGTGCTTGTCAAGGCCAAAAAAAGTGGCTACAGAGCTCTAGTTAAATCTTCAAAACCACCATTGACTAGTCTGAGTGGAGGGTGAATTGTCAGTAAAAGAAGTGAAGCAATAAGAGAATGGAGATCCCATGATGGAATCCAATTAAGAAACAAAAGGAAAGCTTCCCTACCTGAGTCCAAACACACCATCCACTTTAGAAAAGGTGTCTTCTTCCTCCAAAATCCAAGGAGGCCTGCTTCAAATGCAAGCACATGGGCCTCCTTCAAAACCACAAAAAACATTGTGGCTCCCAAGAAAAAAAAATCGCCAATGAGGAGCACTAGAGGTAGGTGGCGACAAGGTGGAGAAGGGTATGACCTCCAAAAACCATCGATGCATGGCCTAAATCAACATCAAAGCTACAAAAATATGATCCTTCAAACATGCAAAATTGTAGCTTGTGAAAAGTGCATCCACACATGCATAAATATGGAGACCCCAAAAAATGGTTCCCTATGAGCAAGTGCAACACAAACCACGTAACCTACAAAAAAAGGACGGGCCTATAGGCTTGACAGACCTGTGGTATCCCAAAAATGTACCTTCTTTGAAATTGCCTCCAACTTTGCAAAGCAAACACATTCATGAAAAAAAATTGTTGAATAAAAAACAACAAAGGCCAACACTTTTCAAAAATGAATTATAGTTTTTGTTAAAAAAATGCTTGTCTCGATTTGTGTGCCCAGGTCAAAATGGTTTGGGTGCAAAAAAAAAATTGCCTCATATTTCAATAGCATCCAAACTAGATGTATTTTATATGGAAGTGGAAGGTTTTCAAGCACTCTAAGATCAACAATGATGTATGTTTGGGCTCATAGTGCTCGGAAAAATAGGATCCCACCAAATCCAATGCAAAAATCCTCTAAAAGCTACAGATTCAAAAACTGATGCCAAATCTCTCAAGAATAGAATAGGGGCATGAAGATATGGAGCTCTAATACCATGTTAAAGTTGATGAAAGATCAACCCCACAACTCCCAAGAATCACTTGCATGCAAACACCTATCACAAAAAGAGAAACAAAAACTATGGAGGTTGGAATTCCCAAATCCACAAATGAGACATTCTTGATGAGCAAAAAGAGAAATTGCTATTATCAAAAGTGAATTTGTCAATAATTACAAAGAGAGATCATCCTTATAAAGGAAATCAAAACCCTAAAAAGGTTTAACCTAGGTTGCATCATAATAATTAATAAAAGAATTAATTATTATATGCCTAAGTTTTAGCTTAAGAAAACTAGAGTTAATTAGAAAATATCTAACTATGCTAACAGTTTTGACCATCGCCTTTTCAAATGCACAATGTCCTTGCGTGATTCAGTGTATTTTCTCTGTCTTGGTTTGAGGGCATCATTTTATAACGTACGAGTGAAACATCTATTTGATGCTAGAATTCACATGACCATTGTTAATTATCCACAGTCTTATAGAACCTATTATGGCATCTCACATGTATCCCAAATAAGAAATGGTGATTCTTTCATTTTTGTTTCATTTTTTAGAAGACTGAGTTTTGGCTAGAATCAAGCAAGAGACCCAATGTCATATTTGTAGTGTTGATATGTCTTATGGGCACTACAAGTGATTGATTTAAGGATCACCCCTCAATTGCAGCATCAAGATGATTGGGTGCACTCAGTATTTTCATTTTTTCTAGCCAAATTTATCGTCAATCAACTGGATGGCTTACAAATCACACACTAAGCTTCATTCCAAATAGAATCCACCATAGATTAATGTTTTGATCATCTTCTTAATTAATCGATGGTATATTTTACTCAAAAATGTTGACTCAATGTTTTATCTATTTCTTCTATATGCCCACTATCTGTGTGATACCACCTTAAATTCATATGCATTGGAAGTTTATCAAATCATCTTTTGTACCCCTCTTAATATCATTGTTTATGTTGTGTATGCTAT
Organism: Cupressus sempervirens; assembly: GCA_028749045.1. Taxonomy (NCBI): domain Eukaryota; kingdom Viridiplantae; phylum Streptophyta; class Pinopsida; order Cupressales; family Cupressaceae; genus Cupressus; species Cupressus sempervirens. The sequence continues at coordinate 316,395,853 of CM053783.1, forward strand.
TGATAAAAATTTGTATGAATTTCACTCACTCATTTCTATTATCGAAGCTTATCTCCAATTATAGATCATTGCCTCTATAAGATCTTATGTTCGTCCACCTCTACTATTTTTCAATGCACTAATTAATGGCAATCTAAACTTTGCATAGGAATCATATTTCAATACTTATTCATTGATTGTTTGCCACCCTCTTTAATTATGCCCAATGTATTCTATGATTTTTCTTATTTCTCATTCAATGATTCCATAATTTTCAGGCAAGTCGACAAAGAAGACTTCACAGGGAGTTTTTAATATTTGCAATTTCTGTTAATAATCGGTCTATTATGTTTTGATATGGGACCAGGATGTCACTATTATTTTCTCTAGTGATACCTTTGCAGTTCCTTTGTTGTATCTTCAAACCTCTCATCTTAAGTAGTTGCTATAGTATAGCATTAATGTTTGATTTTAATATCAAATATTATTTGTTCTCTTCCTTCAATCGCAGGTGCAAATAATATTGTCAGAGATTCACAAATTAGGATCCACACCCATCAATTAAATTAGAAAAGATTTTTCAACAAGGTCATTTTGCAACATCTACAATTATCATATCGACATCAATACATCTTTGAGACATTCACTTAATTTGGTTACACCTATATTTGAATGATAGCATGCATTAGACCGTAATTCCTATATACATTTGGTCAAAATACTTTTCATGCATCATTTTGGAATCATTTCTACATGCTCTATGGATTAGCAAATTGTCACCACACATTTTGATTGATATGCACTCTACAATGCCTAAACAAAAGTATTTGACAGTGAAAAAAAAGGAACTTTAAAAACAAAATTAGGTATGAGGACACTATGTTCATCTTCATTTGCCATTTTTTCCTAAAGCAATGGATCAAAACAAAATCATGGCATTGACTCTTAAAGAAATAACATTAAACATGTAGGAGATCTTTATTCTTGCAGTAGATAATGACTCTCACAACTATAGATTGGGCTCTCGCTAATATGATAATATATATTTATACAAGATAGAGATTTCTTACATTTGCAATCAGCTCTGATACCATGTTGAATTAAATATACTAACATTGCCATAGTTATAGGTGTGTTCCAAATGCAGAGTTTAATCCAATATAAATATGAGAGGAGAAGAGACATGCCTCTATGGTTTAATCATCATTAATTAATAATATTTTAATGAAAATAATAATATGTATAACAATATATATATATATATAATATTATATATATATATATATATATATATACAATAATATATATTAGTTAACATGGATAAGTATATATAGGCAATGATGATTTACCAATAACAATAATGTATCTCAGATCAAATCAATCTGACTAAAGCTACAAACTTAACACATCTGAGACTGCAATAATGAGGAAATACTATACACATTGCTCCAAGTAATTTGTGTTGAGGCAATATTTCTCTAATTTCTAAGGAAAGCTTATAAGAAATTTTCTTCACATAATCACTTACAAAAAAAACAATCTTATCAAGCACTTCCTTCGTAACAATTAAAGTTTGGATGTGTGGGTTTCTTTCATTTTCTCATGGACACTGGTCTTCCATAGTAGTGCATTGGTATCTCAACATTTTGTATATTGGCACATAGCTTTCAGTTTGCCTCAATCTTTAAAGAATTATTAGGATTATCCAAACCGTTGATTCTCATCCACCATGAAATTCTTTCATCCATAGAAAATGAGTATTTATTTCTATAGAGATTGTCGAGGGTTGCACATGTCATTTACGCAGCATTTTATATTCTACAATATACATTAATCTTTGTTGGATATTCTTCATTATATTCCACATTTCCTCTAGCATGGGGAGAGTAGCTACTAAGGTTAAGAGTGTCTCTACATTACTTAACCTTTCAAGTAGCACACCATATTTTTGTTGGCCACCCTTGTCACAAGTTGACTCCATTGTACCAAGAAACGATGGCTATTCAAAAAAAACTTGATACATTGGTCCATACAAAGATATTCATCTAATGGCATTATCCTTGAGAAGTTTCCTCCCATCAGTTAGTCCCTTGACAAACTATTGAAATTTTCTAAATCATTTCGTACATCGACAAAAGTGTCTAGAAAACTCTTTGATTAAAACTTCAACTCTGTATATTTGTAAATATTTTCTAATGGTATATTTTACTCAATTGACTTGATGTTTTATATGTTTCTTCCACGTGCCCAATGTTTGTGTAATACCAACTTAAATTCATATGTGGTGGAAGTTTATCAAATCATCTTTATGGTTGTTAATACCCCTTTTAATATTGTTGTCTATGTTGTGTATGCTACTAATAAACATTTGTATGAATGTGAATCAATCATTTCTATTACTGAACCTTATCTCCAATTATATATCATTGCCTCTATTAGATCTTCCATTCATCCACCTCTGATATTAGGTCAATGTGTTAATTAATGGTGATCTAAACTTTGCATAAGAATCGTATTTCAATACTTATTCATTGATTGTTTGCCACCCTCTTTAATTATGCCTAATGTATTCTGTGGTTTTTCTTATTTTCCATTTGATGACTTCATAATTTGAAAGCAAATCGACCAGGAAGACTTCACAAGGCATTTTCAATATCTACAATTTCTATTAATAATTTGTCTATTATGTTTTGATATGGGACAAGGGTGTCACTATTATTTTCTCTAGTGAGACTTTTGTAGTTCCTCTGTTGTATCTTCAAACCTCACACTTAAGTTGCTGCTATAGTATAGCATTAATGTTTGATTTTAATATTAGATATTATTTATTCTCTTCCTTGGATTGTAGGTGCAGATAATATTGTTAGAGATTCATAGATTAGGTTCCATGCCCATCAATTAAGTTTGAAATGATTTTTTAACAAGGTCATTTTGTGACATCTACAATTATCATATCAACATCAATACATCTTTGAGACATTCACTAAATTTTATTATACCTAATAGCATGCATTAGACCATATTTCCTGCAGTCATTTGGTCAAAACATTTTTCATGCATCATTTTGGAACCCTTTCTACGTGCTATATGGATTTGCAGACTATCACCACACATTTTGATCGATCTGCTCTCTATAATTCCTAAACAAAAGTATTTGACAGTGAACGAAAAGGAATTTAAAAAACAAAATTGGGTATGAGGACACTATGTTCATCTTCATTTGCCATTTTTTCCCTAAAGTAATGGTTCAAAACAAAATCGTGGCATTGACTCTTAAAGAAATAACATTAAACATGTTAAAGAAATGGTTCATTTTCCATTTCTTCTTACAGTAGAAAGCACCTCTCACATCTATGGATTGGGCTCTCGCTTATTTGATAATATATCTTTATACAAGATAGAGATTTCTTACATTTGCAGTCAACTCTGATACCATGTTGAATCATCTGGATCATTGCAAATGTACTAACATTTCCATAGTCATAGGTGTGTTCCAAATGCAGATTTGAATCCAATATAAATATGAGAGGAGAAGAGGCATGTCTCATGAAGAGACATGTCTCTATGGTTTAATCATCATTAATTAATAATCTATTGACAAAAATAATAATATGTGACAATATTATACACACACACACACACACACATATTATTTAACATGGATAAGTATATATAGGAAATGATGATTTACCAATAACAATAATGTATCTCAAATCAAATAAATCCAACTAAAGCTACAATCTTAACACATCTGAGACTGCAATAATGGGGAAATATTATACACATTGCTTCAAGTAATTCATATTGAGGCAATCTTTCTCTAATTTCTAAGGAAAGCTTATAAGAAATTTTCTTCACATAATCAATTACAGACTCGACAATCTTATCAAACACTTCCTTTGTAATAGTTAAAGTTTGGATGTGTGGGTTTCTTTCATTTTCTCATGGACACGAGTTTTTCATAGTAGTGCATTGGTATCTCAATACGTTGTATATTGGCACATAACTTTCAGTTTGGGTCAATCTTTAAAAAATTATTAGGATTATCCAAACCTTTGATTCTCATCCACCATGAAATTCTTTCATCCACAAAAAATGAATCTAGATTTCTATAGAGATTGTTGAGGGTCACGCATGTCATTTATATAGCATATTATATTCTACAATATACATAAATCTTTGTTGATCTTCTTCATTATATTCCTCATTTCCTCTAGCATGGGGAGAATAGTTGCTAATGTTAAGATTGTCTCTACATTACTTAACCTTTCAAGTAGCGCACCATATTTCCATTGGCCACCCTTGTCGCAAGTCAACTCCATTGTACTAAGAAACGATGGATATTCAAAAAAAACTCAATGCATTGGTCCATCCAAAGATATTCATCTAATATCATTATCCTTGAGAAGTTTCCTCCCATCATTTAGTCCCTCAACAAATTGTTGAAATTTTTTAAATCATTTAGGACTTCGACAAAAGCGTCTAGAAAACTCTTTGATTAAAACTTCAACTTTTTATATTTATAAATATTTGTTGTTGATTGCAAAAGCTAGATTCATTATGTGGGTTATGCATTGAATGCCAACAACATAAGGTGCAAGAAAATATTTTAACTTTGTGACAAGATCGTTCTTGTGGCCTTGCACTACCGAAGCTCCATCTCCTCCAACATACACCAACTTTTGGGCAATCATTATGTCATCTATACCTCCATGTTCAATTAGAGAACTCTTTACTAGTTCAAATATGTTTTCTATTGTTGGATTATCCTTCATTTTGATAATAGTTAGTAGGTTGGGCTGGTGAACAAAATTTTGTATAGTATAGACATGAATGCATACCCATGAAATTTAATATTGTATATTGTTGTCGCCTCATCTAAAGATATTGCAATAAAATTTGACTCTTTAATTTTTGCCTTGACATTTTCATTTTCAATCTTAGCAAGACAACTTGTCCATTCTCATCCGTTGTTTACTAGCTAGTAACTCCTTAGATAAAGAACTTAGTGACGGGTAGTCTTGCATGGAATGCCTTTTGCTCAAAATATAAAGACAACACTTAACTAAAGAGATTTACCCATCTCTTCTACTTCCATTTCTTTTCCAAGAAGAGATTCAATTGGGCATTTTACTTTAGTAGGCTTATTCTTTATTTTCTCCTAAAATTCTAAGATTTGTGCATTCTTAACATGTTGACATTCATCCTTAGTTTTCCATCGTGTCACCGATTTTTCCACTCCATCTATGATTTTCCTCTCATAAACTTTACCCATATGTTTTTCTGTGGTGTCAATTTTTAGTTGCAGCCTATTTTCCTTTTTATTTATCTGTGTGCATATCATACATCTACATTCTACCAGAGGCTCACCTTCAATAGGATTGCGCATAGGTTTAATGAATGGATACTTTGAAGCTCATTCTGTTTAGGGTATCTTCATTATTTTGAAAAATAAAATTATTTTTATTGGTGAATCTCTCAATTTTTCTTCTTTTTTTGGTGAAACTTGATATTTATATTAATAATAACTGGTTCAAAAATGGCTACTAGAGAAAAGAACTAGAAAAGAAAAACTTTGGTCATTGCTTGATACAAAAAGGATGCAGAAGAAGAAGACTACATCTAGAGAGAGTATCTATCAACACTACTGAATCTTGTCATTGTAAATCCCAAATCTAGAACATTGTGATTAAAAAGAGCCCAAAACTCATATAAATACGATTACATTTCATTATTTGGTGTCGGAGACAACACCAAGAGCCAAGCCAAAAATTGTCATAAAAATTATTTTAGAATCATAATTTTGTGTAGAAAATATTAGTGAATCTCAATAATAAGAGGAAGTTCATTAATTGCCAAGGAATATTACAAATCAAACTTGAACATTTTTTACCTCATGAAATATTATAAGGATCATGACACTATATTTTAAATCAATAGTGAAAACTAAATATTGGTGGTAAATCCATAAAGTAACTAATAACTACAATAATTATTGGTGAATTATTTAAAATTTCTCCAAAAATATATAATATTTAGGTGAACCGGATCTAAACATGTATTGAATATTATGGCAAATCTTTGAGTTTAAATTTTTTAATAAAATTAATTATTGAGTGATTTTAAATATTTTAAAACTAAATTTTCTAAAAATGTGGTGAGTTAAGTTGCATTAAATCTTTGATCATTAGCCAAAAATCTCTCAAATTAGCAAAGGGTGTGCCATGAAAGACTACCCATCATTGAGTGTTTTATTACTTTCTGAAAGTTCATTGTTATATTCCAATTCCTCTCTTTTTTCGCATCAATTTTTGCTTTGTATTTTTTTTCCCTTTCTTGGTCATGCACCATCACCATATTTGGAAATCTCATCCAAGTTGATTATATTGTTTTGGCTACTCTGTGTATTGACCTGAAGATCTTGGCTACTCTGGGTATTTACCTGAAGATCTTCTTCAAGTTCATTGTGATTAGAGATTTCAGGTTTGCCAACTTCTTCAGTATGTGTCAGTGGCACTGGCAGTGGTTGGGAATCTTGTAAATATACTTGCGATGTTGTAGCTTCCTGATTTTGGCCACTAAAATACGATGACAATGTAATGTGAGTGTGTTTGGCTAACCTTTCTTGGCTTCCACCACATGTAGGACTCTTACCTTTGTTCATATTCGACATCTCCAAAGAAACATAAGCTGCCAAAAAAATTAGCTTGTTGAAAAGTGACAATTGTCTATTGCATTTATTTATCTAAATAGGACTCACTGGTTGTATGACCTATACTATTAAATATAGATGTCATAGGTCTCCCTAATTACTGGATGATTTAGTAGTTGCTAGTCCCGATTGATATCTAACCACTAACAGTCTAACTTCTACCTACTAAATAAGAACGAACTAAAATTGCAGAGTCCAGACAGATAGGGGTTTGAGTTACTCAATTTTGTCTAAATTATAGTCATTGTCTGCCAATGCTCTCCACAGTTTGAGAAATTGAGACTTTGTTATCAATTGAAATAGAGATAACCTACTGATCTATTAATCTATTTATATCGATCCTAATTTGGAAAATTTTGTGGGAATACTATAGTGTATAAAAAATATTTGGAGAAGCTTATGTAATAAAAACACGTCTTATGTAATTTCCAAGGCGAATATAGTTCGTCCAATATATGATCATGCATAATATAGTTGGCAAAATTGAATTAGTTTGGGACACACGTCTGCATATTTGTGGAGCAAATGTCATCCCTCTCCCAAAAAAAAAAAGGGTGAATTTAGGCCGTTTGAAAAGTTCCCTTTGAAAATCATAGGTGAATGTGTTAAATTTGTAGTGTGCAAAAAATAATTGTGATTGGTTATTTTGCGTGAAAATGAGAGCCAATGGCATAAACCTTGTGGGGGTGAGACCCATTTTTGCTAAAGTTAGGGCAATGCACCGTCTCACATATGTGGAAAAAAAATCTCCAAATCGGCGTAGGTCAATGAGCGAAATTCACCAATAGGCAAATATTCGTCACAAAAGTTAACCTACCCTAATTATCAAGTTCTCTTTTTGTTACTTATAGTTTATTGTGTCTAGTTTATGCTTCATTTTGACAATGAGACAAAGAAATTCTTGTTTTTAAAGAATAGATTTTTCTTCTCTTACCGTAAAATTTCATTTATTTAAAAACAAAAATTTTGATTAACATATATGACTGAGTTCTTTAAAAAAATTAAAAACTGAATCATATGTATATTTCAATCTTCATCTAATAATTGACTAACCTCTCTATTTAACTACTCGTAAACTTTTAGCTTTTTACTATATATAATTTAACTTCTCTTAAACTTTTATCTTATATATATATATATATATAATTTTGTTTCAGAAAATTTCTAATTGTTACAATTTTCAGGTACACCCAAAAAGAAGTTAAAAATTAATTTAAAATTTTAAGATTTCTACTAATTATAAATGAAATCTTTCTAAAGAATATATGAATAATTGTAAAGCCTCCACCTACAAAATAAAGTTCTTATGCTTTATCTAAATTCAGTTGGATTTTCACAAACGTGAATATGAATAGTAACATCTACCGTGTCACTCGTTTTAGACTTGGCTTGCACATAATTTATACAATCCCATTGCACCATGCTATATTTTTGGTTTGTTTTACCCTAGTCATTACCGAAATTATTTGTTATAAAAATATTTCAATATTTTTTATTGATTAAATACACACTAATTGAATGTATAATAAAAGTACAAAATTTTGACTCGAATATACAATTATACAATGACACTCGTTTTAATTATAATATTAATCATCCCCACGTAGACAAGTTGTCTCTAGTTTATGGCCATTCTGAAACATCACACACTAAGGAAATAATTAAGCTTGGAAAAAAAAAGTCAACTTTGACTATTTAACACTTTTGGTCTAGGAATTAAGCTTAGTGTGTGATGTTTAAGCCGTTCCCTAGTTTACAACTTTAACCGAGGGAGAATCTTATCTCCTGGACATTCTCTTGTTAAGATTTTCGTACATTGTCATACAAATTCTTGATGCTAATATAAGTAAAAAATATTTTGCTTTCTTGATAAATAAGTCAAAAATATTTTGCTTTCTTGATAAATAAGTCAAAAATATTTTGCTTTCCTGATAGCAATGGCTGGGAGTTGGTGTAAAAGCTCAATTTGCAAATTTGCAAAAAAAGCTTTCCATAGAAGCATACTATAATCCCCTCAAAAAGTCACCGAATGGAATAACATCTGTTTGAATTTGCAGAATTTATAAATATGTTGTTTTATCACAGGCAAATAAATATGTTGTTTTATCACAGGCAAATACAAACAATATAAAAAAATGAAAGGAAGAAAAAGTTCCGTTGCCGGGACTTGAACCCGGGTCTCTCGGGTGAGAGCCGAGTATCCTAACCAACTAGACTACAACGGATCTGACTTTTGTTGAAACTGCAGCTATAGTATAGAATGAGATAATTGCAATTGATTAGTTTTTAAATTTTTCTATATTCCTATTATTAAATTACTTCGCTATTATTATTATTTTTATAATCTTTTTTTACTATTTTTATCTGTAAATTTTATTAAAAAAATTCTAGGTCAAATCGTGGGTTTCTAAGCAACATTTAGGTATTTGTATGGTTATGTTTGGAAAAGCCTTATAAAAAAAATGTTATTATTCTTTAGTAAACACAAAAGGAGAATTAATCTTATTAGACAAGGGAACGAGATTTATGTTAAGTATGAATGTGAAGTGATAAAATAATTATCAAACAATTTTATTTTTATTTTTTATTTTTTTTTAAATTATTGAAGTTTTTCATTAACTTTTTTTAAAAATTTAATGGAGGGAATTCTTACATAATAATAATTCCAAAGTGAATTAAATAAATTTTGGAATGCTATATAAAATATATGTTACATATTATTGACGTACATAGTCTACAAATTTATAGATGTAGTTGATTTCAACAACTTCTTATGATCATATTAAACTCATTTGACAATAAGCTAGAACTCAACCACAAATATATAGTTCCTTATTTACACTTATTCTAATGACCATTAGTTATGTTGGAGCATATATCCCAACACTCCCTCTTAAAACTACAACAATAAATATAAATACATAAGAAAATCATTATGTAAATTTTGTTCTTTAAAAATAGTTCTCATACCAATTAGACTTCTAGCTACTTCCAAACTATAGGTATAATTACCTAGTTATCATCTAAGTTAGTTCTGAACATCATTGGACATTATTTTCACATGAATTTTCTCATCACCCTTATAAAGGTATAATATTGAACTTCTAGATTTCAAAGCCCCCTCTAAACTATTAGATAGTAATCCTTACATGTATCTCTCATAGCTTGAACGGTTGTATTTTTCTTTGATCCATAAGAGCCTCTAACTATTGAGAATTTATCTATCCTCTACTATATCTTTATTTTTCTTCAAAGTGTTGGCCTCTTTAAAATAGGATAAGTACCCCCTCTAGTCGATTCGCCATATTCAAGTAGCTTTATATGTGGCCTCTTTAAAATAAGATAAGTAACTCCTCTAAACGATTCACCACATTCAAGTAGCCTTATATGTTTGACTATGGATTGGGAAGCAATTACTTCTTTGAGGCATGAATAACATCAAAAACCTTAGCATAGTCCTTACAAGATTGGCTTTTCTATGGGTGTGGCTACAAACTTCTAGCAATATCTTCTTATCATGGATTGACCACTAATATGAACTCAAAGAACATCATTTGGATCATTTAAGCTAGACCTAAGGCTAGGTAAAACATCACCTTCTTTTACAATTCAATATGATACTTGAAAGCTCAAAATTGCTTCACATGTTGGTTAGAAATAAATATGAAAAAGAAAATAAACAACACACTATCCAACAAGGTTAGTAAAGTGAATGAGTCGTTGAAATAAAGCTTAAGACCAAGCCAACCTTTTTCTCAACCAAACAAACATTTTTCTTAATATTCCATTCATACCAATAAAGGAATATAGAGATTATTTAAACAAAAATGGAAAAGATGGATGAGCATGAGAGGCTCTTATAGAAAAATAGGTTTTGGAATAACACAAAAATACTCACTACATATTATTCACAAACACAATTTAGTATTTTATTCATTTTAATTTTCTTTAAATTGAGAAATTTATTAAAGTGACATTTCACACATATAAATGTAGCTAAATATGATAGTATCACTATTTAAAAAATTTACAAATATTCAAAACGTTGTATCAAAACCTCCTACTATTGAAGGCTTTATCAAACCATGTGAGACATTGGACAAAGAAAATAGTTTATGAAATGATGTGCATGTACTCAACGAATTTCAAGTTTTCTACCCTCAACCTAGTCACTAGGCTAGCAAGACCAAATAACTCAAACAAGTCAAATCATAATAATACGCAAGTGTTCGACTAGTTATAATTTTAGTTATTCTACCATGCCAAACATTGGACAATCCAAATAGTATATGAAACAACTTACATTACTATAATTATTTCAAATTTCTTACCCCTTCAACTTTATCTCAAGGATGGCTAGCTCAAATCATAAAAAAATACAAATTTATCCCATTCCATGATTACATGTGCCTTACACTCAGTAGGGGAGGTGAAGCTATTAAGGACTCTAAAGGATGCACAAGAAGAGTTTTTTGCCTTTGTTGCTAAGGTTGGAGCAATTACTAGTTGCACAAAGGGACACACAAAGCTAATAGGTTTTAGTCAAAATGAGAACAATGTTTACATTTTTGTGTTCAATACTGTATATTTGGTGTTGTGTGGACAATATATCATTTGCATCAAAGAGTACAGTTTGTGGAACTCAGTCACTAAAATTGTATATTTTTTGTTTGTAGGTTGTAAGTTTTTAGTATTTTCTTAATCTTCTGAATTCATTTTTAACCTAAGCCTAATTTATTTCCACCTCTTTAAATAGAAAAAATAGCCCTTGTTTATTTTTGTTATATTTTGTTTGATGATTAAACTCTATATTTATGTATATTATTCTTAATCCGCTAAAAACATTGAACCATTCTATTATACAATGATACATAATAGTATCACACATTCAGGTGCTCTCAAAACTCATGTGAAGTAGATGTGCATTTACCAACAATGTAAGGAGTCATAAAAAATGTTATTTAATGAACATTGTCTACGTGCATGAGCATTTGAGGATTTTATGAATGAGAAAATTTGATTGGACTAGGATATCATACTATAATGAAAAAGGATGGTAAGCTCAATACAAGATATACACCATCGCAAGTTTTCTAAATTTGTATTAGTCCGAAAACAATTGATTTGCCTAACCAATAATAAAAAGGAAGAGAGAAAACAATCATTTTCTATAATAAATGAATCTTTCAATTAGTAGAATTATTTTGTGGAATCTATCAAAACAATATATGGAGTACTCATGTAAGAGCCTATAACACAACAGTGAATTGGGAACCTCTTATCGAAGAGGTCTTGTGTTTGAACCTACTTGTGCTTACTAAATAATGATAATTAAACACAACACATAATAATTAATCTTAGCTTTGGCCTCTTATCGATCCAAAAAAGAAACATATGGAGTACTCACATTGCACATCTTAGATAAGATAAGATATGATAAATTTATTAATGTCTAACAAGAGACCAATGAGGGTCTAAGGGACTGGAAATAGTACAAAGGCAAAATGCTAGCGAGGGGAGCACCAAACAGTGTCTGCAGAAAGAGCGTGAAAGCAAAACAACAAAAGAATATAGAAAAAGAAATAACAACAGCTAAGAACCAAAATGGAAAGGTGGACATTAGGGCAATCAAATACTCTAGAAGGTCACCTCTGAGGTCTACTAGAGGGACATCATTGAGTATAATCTTTGTGAGGTCTCACAGATCTGGTGTGAACCAAGATAGTGCAGAGAGGTTGCTTTGATCCTCGAGCAGGAACTATAGGACTAAAGAAAGAGGTGATGAGCTGCGTAGGGATCAATGTCTAGCAAAGTTGGAGCTGTATAGTGTGCTCATGAAGTTGCATGGTCTCCTAAAGGTATAGTGCAAGATAATGTTAGTCAATATATCTGAAGAATAAGGGAAGGCACAAATACTCTCTGAACAAACAGTAGAATCTCCCTCGGATCTCATAGTACATGAGACAATGAAAAATAAATAAATACTCGTTCTTGACCTCCCTGAGGTGACAAAGCCAACAGATCCTGTCCTCCCTACCAATCTGGTGATCAATCTAAATACGTAGCCGGTGAGACCCTGCCCTAAAAGATCCCAAGGAGATGCATTGTTTCTATTTTCATAAGTTTTTTCTTTTGTAGATTATTATGGTATTTTTATTATTATATATGTTTCACAACCTAAATAAAGTAATTATTAACTATATTTAGAGGCTAATTTAATTTCTTTTTTAACATTTAGACTACAACTTGTTCAAGAACAAAATATGTGGTATGTGGAGTATGCTTTGAAGAAATCATGATGGTTATTAGTCCCACCTTCTATGGTAGGGACTAGAGTTTCGATCTCCTTATTTGGGATTAATTTGTGTTTTGAAAGTTGTACAATTTTCAAAATATTGCATTTATATAATAGTTGTTATAAATTAGTTTATTAAATAGAATTTTATAATTTTAATAATCTACCTTATGATTGGACATCACTCATTTTCTCTGCAAATCTTTTCTATTTTTAGTTTTGAAAATTTTAAAAAAATAAATGGGTGGCTATTGTCATTTCCCTGTGATGATTTTAAGATTGGCAAGCGGCATTTTTAAAACATTTCACATCAATTTAATTTTGTAATATCTTTTATTCAAGCATGGATAATCAAAGACATGTGTCTCATGTGTGAACTGTACATGGGAAAACTTAATTTGTACAAATGTCATTTACAATGAGAAAGGTGTAGTCATTTTGTAGGAAAATTAAAGAATTATAGTTGTTGCATGTGTTTCATCTGTACTTTATAATTATTATTTTCACTATTTTGGCTACATAGATTTATCTTTTTTCTATTTTTTAGCCCAAACTTGTTAGAGTCCATTCAATATAGCTAGGGTGTTTTGATTTTGTGTCATTGCATTTTTTAGACTTTTCCCTCAGGAGTCATGGAGGACTTTGCAATAAATTCCAACAAGATCTCAAATTTTACAGGAAGCTACCTTGATGATAGTTTAGCAGTCAGCTAAGAAAATGTTTGTTCTTATATCAAAGACTTGTAGGTTCTTTTAAGAGTTTTAGGACTTTCTAAAGAGAAGCAATGCTAACATACTAATTTGATTTGTTTTAGTAGGTTTTGAATTTCTGTATGGCTCTTAATAGTTAGATAAAGTTAGCACATGTAGCCTTAAATGATCCATAATTCACTATTTTAAACTATGAGTGGTCGCCTGAATCATCAATTCTATTGTTTGATAGCTATCAATAAAATTATTATTTTTACATTTAGTTGCAGAAAAAAATATTTGTAAGTTGCTCTCTAATTTCATCTTCTGGATCATAATCTTAAATGTCTATTAATGTAGCAGCTGAATTAAGAGTCGACAACATCTTATCATTGGAAAACTAGAAACAAACAAAATAAAATTTTCTAAGCTAAAATGAAATATTGATTACATATTATCAATTATAATAAAAATTTGATCTAAAAAAAAAAGAAAAAAATGATCTTTAAAAAAAATTGATGATAGATTATCCATATCAAGAGAAAATTCTGATCAGAATAAAAATAATGATTACAGACTATTCATTAGAATACAATGTTGCTTTAAAAAAAAAAACTCAATTTGTTGATCTAGAATAAGATGTTGGTCTAAGATAAAATAAAAAATTGTGATATAAAAAAAAATGTTGATTATGATTGTTCATATTAGAATAAAATGTTGATTTTTTTTAAAAAAATCTTATTACAGACTACCTATTAGAAACAATGTCGATCTGGAAAAAAAATTAACTTAATTTACTAATCTAAATTAGAATGCTTCATTTCATATTGTCCATAAAATAAAATGTTGAGATGAAATAAAAACACATAAGATGGAGAGAGAAATTCACAAAAAATACCTACAAATTTGGTGGAAAGATGGCATTTTGCATTTTTAAGCGTCAGCATAGACCACTAGAGGCAAGTAGTACATTTTTCTCCTTGGCTAGCTCACAATGATCATGGATCCTCTACCTTCCCTATTTGGTACTTCATGCTAAACACAAGTTTTAATAGTGATAAACTCCCCATCTAAACACACAAGAAGGAAAGAGAAGATGCAGAAGCATTTAGTAGTGTCAAGGCAATCCTGCATTGCTAAAAAATAATTTGTTAGTTTCTTTTCAAAGCTTTTGCATTTATAGATACCCATTTGGGTACATTAGAGATTCCAACTCTTAGAATTCCAATGTTCTATTTTCAATTCAACTTTGTATTTTTCGTAAGTTTTTCTTTTAGGTGTATGGAGGCAAAATTTTAGGGAAAGCTTGAAAATGGAAAACTAGGCAATTTAGTGAAAGAATCAATTCAAAATTATTCACCATTTGAAATTTATTAAAGGTTTAACTTTCTATAAACCTATTAGAAAATCTTCTAAATTTAGTTTGAGGCACTAAATGGTCCCATAGGGCCTCCAAAATTTATCAGACAAGCAATGGGAATCTAGAGGGGCACAGTTCACTCAGAGAGCTTTTTAATAATGTAAACAATTCGTAAGTCAAACTCCCAGATCAAAAGTTATGCCTCCCAAGAGTTAGACCATTTTTTGAGAATTGTCCTATTTTAATTTTAATTTCAAACTCCCTATTTTGGTGCTGAACTGCTGATTTCCAAAATTCAAATTATGAAGTTTGGCTCTTAACCAAAAGAGTAGGTTAATTTGGGCCCTTGTTTAGGGTCGGAAGAAGATTTTGCAGAAGATATTGAGAAAAAAAGAAAAGGGTAACTAGTGGCCATACAATCAAAGTTTATGGTAATTTAAGATAATAGGAAAGGTGACTTTTGTCCCCCTTATTACTTGATTTTGGGTCTCAAGTTTTCTATCCTCATAATAAAGCAACACTAATCCAAAACAAATGATGTTTGACATCTTTCTTATGTCAAGATCCCTCAGAGGCTAGCACCAATTTTCGTTGTAGGAGTAGGAAAGGATAAATCTTTGTAAGAGTTCCTCTGCCCAGCTAGCTTCATGGATCACAGTTAGGTGTCCATGTTTCACTCACTAACTACCGCGATTTGGGAGTCAGCTCTCCTCTCTATCCCTCACCGCTCCATTTCCAGCACTCACAGATCGGTTCGACGAAATACTTGTCCCATGAATCAGTGGTTTGATGATGACTGTAAAAATTTTCACTGCTCCTTGCGCTTGGCTTTTGATACTCATTCCCTTGCTTTCACCAATTTACGACTCTCTTACAAAAGCTTTCTTCACCATAAGAAGTGATTATTTATTGCTTCACAAGGCAGATCCCTCCGAGACACACTTATTTAGTATCCCAAGTTGTTTTGGCACATCATGTTCCCCAAGCGTAGCCAACCTTAGTCCACCCTCGACCTTCATCTCCTTGCTTCCCATATCTCCACGTTGTATGACATCCCGGGTCAACTCGCCCCCCTTCCCAGCCCACTCCCCCATTGTCACTTATTCTCCACCTTCAGCATTTATGAGTCCATCAAACTTATGAGATGCAACAAGGTAGCTGATGAGGAGGGTTTTCAGGAGGAGCTCTTCAAACTCGATACCACGATCTTGGGCCCTTATCTCTCTACGCTCTTTAATAGAGTGGTTTTTTTTGGTTTTTTGGACTCTTGGTTGAGACACATTATTCACCCAATCCATAAGTTTGGGCTAACCTCTGATCTCGGAAACTATAGGACCATCATGATTGGGCATACATTTGCCAAACTTTATGCTACAGCTTTGAATACTATTTTATCCAGTGAGCTTGATAGGAGGAATTGCAGGGCTAAGGGTCAAGCAGGATTCAGGACAGACTACCAAACCATAGATCATATCTTTACACTACGAACTATTATTGAGGAGGCTCAACATCACTCGAAGAAAGTCTACTATTGTTTTGTGGATTTTCGTAAGGCTTTTGATTCCATCCCCAGAGCAGCCCTTTTTAAGAGACTGGGATATATTGGTATTTCTGAGATCTTATTGACGGCTATTATGAGGTTATATGAGACTGTGATTGGTAGACTCAAGACCACAGAGGGCCTCTTTGATCCTATCCAGAGCACCATTGGGGTGAAGTAGGGCTGCCCTCTCTTGCCCACCTTGTTCGAGATCTACATTGATGAACTCGAGGCTTTTCTTGGTGACTGCTCGCTTCCAGGTGATGGTTGTCATCTACACCAGGTATTGATCTCCATCCTTCTCTTTGCTGATGATGTGGTTCTTCTTGCTTCCTCTCCTAAGGGTCTTCAAAGGCTTTTAGATAGACTTGCATCTTTTTGTGATATGAGACAGCTGGTTGTGAACCTTGAGAAGACTCGGGTTACGGTCTGAAGACTTCACATCTCCATTTTCACTTCTAGGGTCGAGAAGTTGAGATTACATCATCTTACACATACCTTGGAGTTAAGTTTTCTGGATCTCATTTCAGCTTGAGATCAGCTATTTAGCCTCGAATCAATAAAGGGTTGGGTTACCTTGCCATGCTCGAGAGACAGTGCTTCAAACACCACTTTCAGGATACATCATCTAACCTATCCCTCCTGGATTCCTTAATAAGACCCACAGTGCTCTATGGTTCGGTGGTTTGGGGTCCTTCTCTTTTAGACTCAGATTGGGCCATGATCGAGTGTACCCAGATTATGCTCCTCTATCGGATTATCAGATGTCACAGTTCTACCCCACACAGTATTATTTTGGCCGAGTTCGGTGCTCACCCATTCAGACTTGTAGGCATTTTTGACTTGATCTGGTTTCTCCACCGTCTTCGTGGCTTTGCTAACTTGGAGGAAGGCCAATAGAGATACCCTTATTTAGCCTACTGCTCCTCAGTTGCTATTGCTGATGTCGATCCTGCCATTAGAGCCCGTGGTTGGTATGCTCAGGCTACTATCCTACTGTGTTCAGTGGGGATCGACATTGATCATCTTCCTCCCTACTAGTTCTCATTGGATGCCCCTACTCATCTACTCCCTTCTCGGCAGGAGTTGAACGGGCATGTCAGACTTGACATTTACAGAAAGTATATCACACGGACCTGGGTGGATCCTCCAGGGGGACTACGTCCAAGGATGGTTTTCTACGTTGAGCACTTCTTAGTTATCTGAGATGGGATTATTGTACGCCCTGAGTACTTACATAGATACTAGACTCACGCCCTACGTATCTCCTCTTGGCTGCTTTAGGGTGGGCTCGCACAAACTCCAGATTCGGGTCGATCGCCATATTGCTAGAGAGGATCGGGTGTGTACACTTTGTACCTTAGCAGAGGCAGAATCTGAGATTCATTTTCTTTTCAAATGCCCCATATACAATGAGATTAGAGGGAGATTTTACTGTCTATTTAGAGATTGCAGATCCCTCTCAGATTTTTTCAGGTACAGCGATCAGCGTTGCATTGCACTCTATCTTCGCAAGTCCTTATAGCTTCATGACCATACTTTACAGCTTTCATTCCCCAAGAGTCAGACCCATGCACAGCTTATTACGACCTTCTTCTTGCCCTTAACTTCAGCTCGGGGTGTGAAGCGACCGTACAGTTTCCCTAACATGGGTTGTTCCAGATTGGTGAGACCCCGCAGGGGACCTTTTTGCCAGCGACACTCCTCTCGTGGCACTCAGCTTCATCACAAGCCTTCTGGTAGCTGCACAAATCAGTCACTGTTGGACTTTTTCCTTGTGAAGACGGATACCTAATCTTTTTCGTGATGTTTCCTATTTCTTCTTCTTTTGTTGTGCTTGTTCTTTTTTGGACACTGTTTGGTGCTCCGTTTGTTTTCTTTTTCCTTGTTGTAAGCTTCCACTCCCATAGACCCACGTTGTGGTCTTTTGTTGGACATTAATATATTTATCTTATCTTATCTTATCTTATCTTAGGAATGTATGCATAGCCAACATTTCAACAAGCATTCAACTAAATGTCAATAGGTGAACATTTCTCTTATCATATGAATAATTTCCTTTCTGTGGATTCATCATCAACATTGTCTTCACCAACATTACCCTCATCTTATTTTCCACCACCCACAATTTTCAATCTCCATCCATAAGTATCGAGACTTCAAGAATGTATAGGTTAGATTTTTATTTAAAATATTAGTAAAGTTTAAATTTAATGATTCTAATTTTTGATGTATTCAATTATAAAGATTTAAATTTATTAAAATGTATGCTATAATTTTTTCCAATTTTAAAAATATTTTTAAAAAATCAAAATTTTATAATATGAAGATATTTCCTTGGTCTCTTATTTCTTTTCATAGAAGGTACCAAAAATAAAGCATTGCATGGAATAATAGAGTGAAATAAAGTCAAATTTAATAAATTGTTGCTATTAGTGTTTCTTTTACATATTATTATAATATAATTTATTTTATAATAGAAATATAAAAAATTGAATGTAGATGAGATTTTACTCTAAATTCGATGGTCATGTTATTTTTATTATATTATATAGTAAAAATCTTATGGCACAAGAAAATTATTTGATGTATAGAATAAACCATCAAATTTAATTTTTAGATAGAACTTGAATATTGTAGACTACAATCACATTCAATTAATAAACAATGTAGTAATAAAGTAATTTGAAATAATTTTTATAATTCTATTATTATTAATTAATTTTATTGAAATAATTCAATCCTAATAAATATATAAAACATAAAAATCTATAACATGCCAAACTTTAAAAGTTTTGAACATTAAGAAGCCTAATTGTTAAATCTTGAGGGAAGCTATACTTTATCTAATAAATTCTTTATTTTGTAGCACCTAAACTTAAGCTAGTAGAACCATGCTTATACTTAAAAATTAAATTGGTTATCTATTATCAATTAAATAAAGTTAAAGTTGGTCACTTTTCATTAATGAGTGGCTGGTCTAAAAATCTATATTAGATTAATGTAGCATACACAACAACTATATTCTAGATATTGGGTTGAGAACAACAATATCATTCAATTGCACTCGATGATGGAGGAAAGCAATAAGGGGAAGGAGGAAAATGATAAAGAGGAAACCAGGGTTGCAGATGAAGATGACTTCTTGCAGGTTGAGAGCCTAAGCAAAAGGAGATTAGATAAGAGGAAGAGGGAAGAGGAGGTATCTCCAGATGATAATCATTTGAAGACTGACATGACAAAGACCATGGGAGAGTTGGAGCTCAAGAATGCAAAGCTGGTCAAAGAAATGGAGCCCTAATTGGTGCTTCTGGTTTTTTGTCTGCCCCCTAGCTTTTGGTTATTTTTATTTCATTTAGCTCTGGTGGCATGGTATGGCCTGTTGTATTTTGTTGCTTAGTTGCTAGCATTGGACTTTTAGTAGTATTTTGTTGTTAACTGATGGGTTTCAAGAACCCCTATAAAAAACATATTTTACTTAATCGAAAACATATAGTTTTGTATTAACTAAAACAAGTTTTGAAGGTGCCTTGAAACCCAACATAAAGCAAGTTAAAACAAAAGGGGTTACAACCCAAATCAAAAGATTTACAATGAGCTCAACATAGAGAATTAGAACAAGGACAAAGATGAAGAAGGGGGATCCAAGCAACTGATAACCCCAAGAACACAACCTGGTGGTCGAAAAAAAAGACAAGCAATAAAACACTAGACTACCCTAGGAAGAAAATCTACCAACAAAATTAAGATTTTCCCTTAGATTTGTGCAAGTGGGATCTAAGATTCGTGTCAAAAGAGGGGGGGCTTCTTTGGATGTTTACCTTTTACAGTAATCCATCCATCTTCCACCTTGGCCACCACAACATGCCAAACCATTGAATTTATAGACCTACTAGATTCGGAAAAGATAGGCTTACCCAAGGAAGTAGAGCCAACACCATATGAGACAGTGGGAACCCTAGGTTGGATAGAGCCTAGACCAACTAATGACACCATAATTTCTATAGTAGTAGAAGCAACAAATACCATATAAGCGAGAGGAGCTCAAACCATAACTAGGGTAACAGGATCAATAGAAGAATAACCAGCACCCCCAAAGGGCTCAACATTTTCAAATATAATAGGAGTAATGGACGCCATAGGGACAAGAGGAGATGCAGGGACAATAACAATAGTAGAATTAGTTGCATTGCCTAGAGAAGGAGCATCAATCACACCATCATTTGAGGGGGCAGAAGCAACAACCAAAGAGGAATTATTCTTTGCAGAATCAAAAGGAGCCACACCATCATGGGCTGACACTTGAGGATTCCCATTCGACTGAGGAGGGTCCTTAAGAACTTTGTAATGAGTATTTGAAACACCCTTCCATTGTGAGGAAGACTTTTTTGGTTTATCTTTCACTAACCCACAATTATTTACAACATGCCCAAGCTTGAAACACTTCTGCATCTAAAAGGGAAGCCCTCATAGACTAGAGGTTGAATCCAAGAGCCCTTAGGAGACCTCAACATAATCTTTGATAGTTATCCATCAAAACATAAATGATAAAGAAATTTCGTTAGCAATAATAGCTTATAACTAGTCTAATATATACATGTGTAATTTGTGATTGGTAATTTTGGTTAGTAATCACGGTCTTCACAAATACACTTAGATACAATAATGACTAATATTGCTAACCACCCATTTAAAACTCATATTATCTTTAAAATTAGACTAGTTTCTACTCTAACCACAACTACCAAAATAACTCCTACCAATAAATTCAAAAAAGTACTTTTGTTATAAGTGTCATACACCCATTCAATGCAACAACTCATTCTACCTTGCCATTATACATTGACCATTCAATGCAATAACTCATTCTATCTTGTCATTATACACTACCCATTCAATGCAACAACTCATTCTACTTTTCCATTATACATTAACAATTCACTGCAACAACTCATTTGATCTAACCATTCAATGGAGCAACTTAATCGGTCTTTTCACTATACATTAACCATTCAATGTGACAATTCATTCGATTAAACCATTCAATACACAACTCATTCAAATTTTGCCAATATACATTAACCATTTGATACGACAACGCATTCAATCTTCTCACATCATTAGGCCTAAACAAACTAAATTATTAATTCTTAAATTAATAGTTATATATTATAAAACGTAGAATTATTTTTCCACTATAATGATAGTCACATCAGTTTGTTCATCAACTTTTTAAATCTCTTTTTGAAAATTATAGTTTTTACCAAATTCCTTATTCGCCCTTCTATAAAACAATGAATATTTATTTCAAAGTCTCCGAAGTGAAGCATCAAGTCACACATATCTACTCAAATCCCACATAGGTCCAATTCATCTCTTGGTGGACCCTTTCAGACCAATCATGTTGAGGCATTGGTATTGCAAAGTAATAATAGAGAGCACTTATTTTGAAGTTGACCTACATATGTGGCAAGGGACAAATGTAGTTTACCCGCCTGACCCACAAAACAAAGGTGGTGGAGGAAAAATTGACTAGTGGAGACACTCTGAGAGGTGGACAACAAACAATATGCCTTTCTTTGAATTCTTTAGGGTCGATATGTTTTTTGACCAGCAATGTAGGCAGAGTAACCATAGTAGAACGTAGACAATATGTGAGATCAAAAGATCCCATTTTGGACAAAGCTTAACGACTAGTCGATATTGTCTAGTTAGCATTAAAGAAAAAACCATGGTTATTGGAGGTGGGGTTTATTGACACACATTCTACCTCATGGAGATTGGGAACTCTTCGTTGAATGGGAGAAGTGTTGTCAATATGGGTTAGTTGATTGTTTGATTTGTTTGTGAAGTTGAATAGACTTTATGAGTTTAGAGATTATGTTATGTTTAAGGGTGATGTAATTGATATATTAATAATTCTTATGAAATTGATATTCGTTAATGTAAATTTTGTATTTAATTGTTTAAGTTTTTTTTACATGAATGTTTCAAATATCATATTGTGATCTATTATTAAGATGAAATAATGAAAACCAAAGGAAAAGTCCTTTTAGTTTCAGGATGAAAGATCCATCTTCATGATAAAAGAATGAAATAAATATCTTTTAATCTTCAATTCTTAGTCAAATAGCTTGTGGCTTATAAGTTTGTGCTCCCACATTAAGTAGTATTGTAGATTACATTAGCTCATTTTTACCGTACAATTCATTTTTTTAATATTTCTCATTACACAATGCATTAAAGATATAAGATAGTTTAAAATTAGAATGTCTTAAAAAATATTTTTAAGTTGATTATAGTTTTAAGATAATAAGCTATTATAAAATTAGTTTAGTGATTGTTATCAAATCTCAAAGCTCATTTTAAATTGTAAGAATAGTTTAAATATTAAACAAGTAATGCACACAATTGTCTCTCCATTTTTAACAAAAAAATATATATAATTTGATTATAATTTATGACAAATAGAATAGAGTATGTAAAAATAGGTGTTTTAGAGTAGGTTATGAACATCCATCAAAGCATACCATAGACACTATTTTGTCAAATGTAAATGAAAGTGTTCTTGTAAACATGCATACAATAAGATTGGTTTTAATATTTAATGAAAAGCCTTATAGTTTTTATATAATAAATAAAATAAAATTACAACAATCAAGAAATGCTCTTATTGAAATTATAAATAGTCTTTTTCATAACACTTTCACATCTTAAAATAATGCCCAAACTATAATTCCAAGATTTGTATCCATAAATTCAGTCTTTTTTACTAATGTTTCCAAGCATGTATAGTCTTAGAATAAATATTAAACTTAAATTAGTAATCAAAGTAAAACTAATTTTACACAACCAAGTTGTGTAACCTTTTTTTTTTTAAATCTCTATCAAAGATCTTTTTGTATACATTTTTTTAATATTGACAATTGAATTGTATATTTAAACAAGTGTTTTGTAGAACTTGAGTCCCTGCCTTGTTCTAGCTTATGGGGTAAAAGAAAAGTAAAAAGCATAAAAAAAGAATTTGTAAACATGTTTTTTAAGGAGAACAAAATTTGATAAAAATAGTCATCTATATATTGTGAGATAGAATTAGAAATGCTAAACAGTTTTACAAATGAAGTCTTGACACATCAACAATTTCTAGATTAAATAAAATTAAAGAAAATTGTACTGTTAAACTGAAATTGAAGAAACCCTGTCTTTGAAATAGAAGGAAATAAGATTAAGAAACCCTTATCTTAGAAATAAGGTTTTTTGTTTGATCTAAATTCTAAAAATATGCCCTAAATCACCACCTAGAGATACATTGAGGCATAAATCTAAGTATCTGTAATGATCATATCTAACGGAGACTTCAAAGACTCTGAATGCTTCTAGGATTTTGTGATTGTTCATGAGTCATAAAAGACCTTTATAAGTTTATTATAGACTAATATAATTTCCATAAACGATGTTGCATATCTAGTACTGTAAATATTTGAGCACACACATTTGCATGCTTGAAGCATATTGTTTCCTTGCACTATTTTATTTTCTATAAGATTGTAAATACTTAGAGGCAAGCTCCTACCAATAATGACTAATTAATGGATGGACCTAAACCTTTCAACCTTCCATCATACACAAATTGAGTGCCTTGAATCCACGTTACATTGTCTTTCATGGAGGGCTTCGTAATATTCCCTACACAACTCTTCTTTGGTTGAAAGCGTGTAATGGTAATGGTAGTAACAAATCTCCCCCATTGTATGCTTATTTTTTCCTCCACATTTATTGTTTCAACAATATATTTTCTACGCCTCCTAATGCCCTTCTTCACATCTCTAAACAATAGCTTCTCAAATCCCCATTATTTGTACATTACATAAGCAAATTTGGGGTAAAAATAAAGTTGGCCAATGATCAATCTTCCATAAATTATGTTTTAGTGGCATATGCAAATATTATTATGAAATTCAAATCACAAAAATTTGAGTTGGGATTAAAACATTTTAGATAGATGGTATGAGTAGAACATCAATCGTAGGGCAAGATTCGTACAACGTTACAATATGAAGTCTTCTTTGACCAAAATCAGATAATAAGTCTTGCAAGTTACAACTAATGCTAAAATAAAATAAAATATAGTTCATTATTTATTTATTTTATTTTATCAGTAAGAGGCAAAAGCCAAGATTAATTATTATTATGTGTTGTGGTTAATTATTATTATTATTTATTAATGTCGAGTAGATTCTTGCCTAAAATATAGTTCATTATTACTTGAAAATAGAGCAAGGAATTTCTATGTGGGTTACAGATAGTACACATAATTGGAGAAGAAAATAGTAAACCTAAAATCTATGAAAAGTCAACTAGGAATTTCTATGTGGGTTACAGATAGTACACATAATTGGAGAAGAAAACAGTAAACCTAAAATCTATGAAAAGTCAACTAACTTTCTATTGCTATTTGATTACCCAGTCCCTTATTTTATAAGAATTAAATGAGAATCTACCTAGAATGTTTCATAGAATCTCTGTGATCCAAACAAGGTTTATGGAACATGGTACTGCTAAAATGTGAATTGTCTATAACTTTGAATATTCTTGAAAAATCGAATCGGTGCTCCCATCGAGAGAAAGTGTGAAGCTAATGTATTTTACCTCCACAATCCAAATGTTGAAACTTAATTGAAATCTAGCATAGTATAGCAAATAAATATAAAAATTGTTCTTATAGTGTTAGTTATATGATTAAATATGAGGAAGATTTGAAAATGATTGGAGAAAAAAATAATCAAATATAAGTTAAATTCCAAATTTTGCTGCAAACTTTGTAACTACTCATAGGCTTCCATCTACGAGATTCTCTCATGCAACTGATGCCTATGTTGTCAAGATAAAGGAGGTCGTCTCCTCCAATTTGAGTGTCGTTAGTATGCAAGTTAACTGCTCTAGTTCTTGAATGGAGCTTGTATTTCTAGGGTTGTGCAAATCCATTAGTTCTTCCTTGACAGCCACCTCTTCTATGTTCTTCAATAAATTTGTCTCGTCTTCTGCATCCCCAAGTATGAGTGTAAGGGATGATGATTTGTTTTCTATGCCACCTCATTCTTGAGGGGATGTTTTTGGTGCTAACTATAGTCTTCCTTTTAAAGAGATTGATATTGTCAAAGGTAAACCAACTCTCATTCTTGATCAATATATTTATATGGTCTTAATCAAAGAAAAGGATGGTTTCTTTTGGTCCCTAGTTCTACCATTGATATATCATCCTCCAAGCTTGAAAATAATTTGATTGGGAAGATCTTAGGAGCAATATCTGATATGGATGTTTCCAAATATTATGCTAGGAAAAATGACATATTCAAGGTTTGTAAGTGATTTCGATTTTACTGAAGGGCTTTCGCATTTCCTTTTCTCTATATGAAAGTTGTGCTCGTACTCTTTTGGATGAGATCATCATTCTTTGGAAACTCTTATCTATTATTTAAGAGATGGAAACCAAGCTTTAATCCATAGAATATCATAGCCTGCCCTTTTTAAACCCATGAGTTTATCTTTGATTTTGATTATTATTTTTGTTTTTTTCGGTTTTGTTTATGTTACTTTTATATGAATTTGGCTTTGTGATTCACTTGATAATTGATTTAATTATGATTCTTAGATTAATCATATGATATTGAAATTATTATAAATTATTTGATTAAAACAAATTATTACAAATATGATGATATTTAATTAAATATGTGCTTTAATTTAATTTAAAAGTCTAAATTAGAAAATTAGATAAAAGGAAATTAAAATATTAAAGATTTAATATTAAATCATTATAATTATGTAATTAATAATAATAAAATTAGTGTTTCACATAAATAGTAAGAATTTATTATTATTATTAATTAAAATAATAAATTATTATTTTTTATCAGTAATAAATTATGTTTCTAAAAGTGTTTCCATAAATAAATAAAGAGGAAAAAAGAAAAGAAAATATTATTTTAATGCAATAATGACTTAAGTGTGCATGAGAGGATTAAATAATAGAAGTAATTATTATTTAATGATTTTTTAGAAAATTAGATAACAAAAATTCTAATTAGGGTTAGGGCTCTTTATTAGAGACTTTTTGGTCATTTCATAACATGGGTTTTGGAAGAGAAAATTGAGAATTATAACAAAAGAACTGTTGAAAGCTTAGGAGTAATTTGTATTGTAAGCATTCATCATATTGTCCATAATTTCATATGTCAGATTAAGGTAGGGTTTGAGAACCCCTTTGTGGAAATTATTTGGAAAATATGTCTACCTTATGTCTGCCACATTGATGAGATTATTTGCTGAATTTATGTAATAAATTCTCTGGAACAACTTTGGTATGCATTCGAAAATAAATTGAATCATGTATTGCATTAGAAACTTATATAGACAATAGAATTATGCTACTTGAGTTTTTATTGAAAATTTAGATCTGAGCAATGGTAGAATATTTAGTAAACTTTGTAACATATTACATTAATTTATCTTGGGTTTCCAAACGGGGAGTTACAGTTTCTAATGGAAGATTAAGTTGATTTTTGCTAGTTGGTCTTTCTTGGTAGCATGTGTTATTTCGAATGTAATAGGAGGATCAACTATGTTTAGTAATTTCTGATTTTTGATTATTTACCCCTCTCGAGTAGTCATCTAGCTTAGGTTTTTCTATATGTTTGATCTATATATAATTGTAGATCTTTGTTCAGTTATTATTATAAAAAATCAAATGATTTTAACATCCATATATTGTCAAAAAGAAGGGACAAAACTAAAATGAGTTTAACTATTATGTAATAGTAATATGAGTTTAAAAGAAATGCAAACAAAAATACTAACATTTAGAAATTCAGCAAATATATTTTAATTCTTGTTTCTTATTGGTGGGATGCTTTGACTTTTAAAAGGGTGACATTGTGCTAGTAAGATGTAGCGCATTACTAGCCAATAAAATAATAGATAAATACAAATTATATATTTTAAAATAAATTTGGAAAATGTAAACTTCAAAATATTTGGTGACCATATTGTAATTGTGAACGCTAATTGATTGATGCTTTGACATTTAATTAATTCAGGTGAAAAATACCTTACCTGTAGCAAGAACTGGAAATATACTAAAATAGATTTTGAATGAGTACATGATAGGGGAGATGACCAAGTAGCCGCTCAAGCTAACTTTGGGCACCTAGAACTCCTAATTTGTACTTCAAATTTTGTTGATTCTTTTAGTGAACCTCTATAGGTGAGTGAAGAGCTTAAAGCTAATCTTTCCACTTTTTTGCGTCTACGAAGCTCTTTGTAAAACTCAAAGTGCAAGGTGGTCTAAAAGTTTCATTTTAAAAACATTCACTCAAAACTCGTGATGTTCACCCCCCAATAGCCACTCACCAAAAAAATAGTATTTTTTGCACAAATTGACCAATCAGCAATCAAGAAAGCTACAAAATGATCAACTATTAGTACATGTGTGATCAGCTAAGTTGCAGGTACGTCACCTATAGCTCATCGTTTCCGGGTACGAAACATGCTGGAAACTGAAATGCCTAAAATATTGTTGAAATTCGCAAATGATACGTATTTTATTTTCTTAAAACATTTTTATTAATCTCTCGTCGAATCCAATTGCTGTGGGAAATTTCTAAAACGAATCTGACGTTTTTAGAAATGTTTTTTTCAGTTGAATAGTTTCGGGAATGTTTTTCTAAACACGAAATTGGAAACCCTTTTTTCTAAACGCGTCATTTCAAGAATAAATAGGGCATGAGACGACAAAATATTCACTCCAGAATTTCATTCGTTTTCGTAGAGACGACTGTTTTTGTTGAAGATGCAGGCAACTGTAGGCGTTTAAACATATATCAGCAGAGGCGTTTTAGTTTTTAGCACAGAGAGAGGGAGGAACAAATGCCTGCGGAGGACGGAGGACGAACACAGGCAGACAGAGGACCAAAAGCCTACGTTTTTACGGGCAGAGGACGAACACGGGAGGAGATTGTTTTAACTTTTTTTTGTAATATATTTGCATTTATTTAAAGTTAAGACTATAGTTAATGTATAGTTAAAACTTAATGTTTATAAATTATTTTTATGAGTATGATTATAGGATGCATTTTAAATTGTCTTTATGGAGACTAATTTAATTATAAATAAAGGCATATATTAGGTCATCTATATCGAGGTCAAATAGTATTAACTATTTCACAATTAAGCTTCTTTATATTAAAATAGTAGATTAGAATAACATTTTATTCAATATTAATAGGATATAAGTTTATTATTAAATTTCACTTTCGTATGTTTATTCAATATTTCTTTACAAATGGTCTATAAAGATTGATTTATGTTATTTTTGTTTTTATTTTCAAAATGTACAAAAATTTATTAAATATTTAATAGTTTTATGGTTGGAATATAAATTAATTATAATATTTAGTTTAAAATAAAATTTAAAATTTAGACTAGTATGTTTTAGATTAAGGTAAAAGTAGGTTTTGAAGGGGCCCCGAAACCCATTACATCAAAGAGAAAGATAAACCATTAAGCACAACCAGGTTATAAAAGGACCTGAAACCAGCCAAACAACTAAACCAAGTTTTGCAGGGACCTAAAACTAGCAGATATGACCAGTAAAATTAACCAAAAACTCTGGAATCTGAAAGGACAAACAGACTGGAGCAAAGCAACCAGGAAGGCTATCCAAACCAGATACCAAAAAACCAGAGACGAGACCATAACACCAACCCAGAAGAACCAGTCAGCATAAGGGAACAAATGATTATCCTTTTAAAATGAGGTTACCCTTACGCGACCGAAGAGTCATATCTAAAGGGGGAGCAGAAGGCTTAGCCTTCTTCCCTTTAACCGCAATCCAACCGTCCTCAAACTTCGTTGCCTCGGTCACCCAATCTTCAGAGGACAAAGACTCGTGGAACCCAGGGGACGCAGAGGCCTCAGCAAACACCCTATGAGAGACAGACTAGTATCTTGGATATTAATGTATTAATTAATTAATTAAATAAAAAATCAATAATCAATAATAGAAGTGTTAAATAAATAATATTAATATAATATAGACTTGTTATTAAAATATAACTTCTAAATACACATTTATAATTATATTAATTGATTTTTTTATAGTTGATCAAATATTTGACCTCTCCATCTAATGTTAGTTTTTAAATTTTAATTTTTTGTTAACAGGATAATGACAACTAATGTTGATGTTAGCACTTCATCTCCCACCTTCAAAACTGATCCAAATTCACCTTTGTGGAAATATGTTCAAATGATAGAACAAGTAAAAGGGGGTGGAACATTTGTTTGGATATGCAATTTTTGTCATGTGGGGTACAAAAGTTCATATAGTCGTGTGAAAGCCCATCTTTGTGCAATTCCCCAACAGGGTATCAAAGCATGTCCAGGAGAGGATGGTAATGGATTACCGCCTCAGCAAATAGCAAGCTATATTAGAGAGCAAGAGGAAGCAGATGCAAGAGTTTCTCGTGGCACAAACCATCCTTTAAAGAAAGGGAAGAGATCAAGTAAGCCTCCATCTCATAATGACTTTCCTGATGTTGTAGTAGAGAGCAACCCATTTTTGGGTAGAACTGAAGAACCTATTAATGTGAAGAGAAGCAAGGGGCCATTAGAGAGTGCGTTTAAGAATGATGCTAGGGAAATTGCAGATCAAAGTGTTGCAAGATGTTTATATGCAAATGGTTTGTCATTTAATGTTGTGCGATCACCATATTGGCAAGATATGTTGAGAAAAGTAAATGAGGCTCCAAAAGGGTACATGGGGCCAGGATATGAGAAGGTGCGTAGCACCTTACTAGCAAAGGAGGTAAAAAGTATAGACATTGCATTGACTCCTATTAGGAATTCATGGAAACAAACAGGGGTGTCAATAATTTCTGATGGGTGGAAGGATGCCAAAAATCGTCCATTAATCAACGTGATTGCAGTGTGCCTTAAAGGGGCAATGTTTCTTAAAGCTATAGATTGTGAAGGGCAGGTCAAGGATGCACAATTTATTGCTAACATCCTTATACAATGCATTCAAGATGTGGGCCCTCAAAATGTTGTCCAAGTAATAACACACAATGCAAAGAATTGTAAAGCTGCAGGCATGTTGATTGAGACACGATTTGAACACATATTTTGGACACCTTGTGCAGTGCACTCTCTCAATCTTATGCTACAAAAGTTGGGTAGGAAAATAAATTGGATCAAAGAAACCTATGCAGAAGCTGAAGAGATCCAAATGTTCATCACAAACCATCACATGTCACAGGCTATTTTTAGATCATTTTCGCAATTGGAGTTGCTAAAGGTAATTGAAATACTTTAAGTATGGTTCTTATTTTTTGATTTTTGTATTTCACTTCAATAATTATGAATTTATTTTTTAAACTTAGCACATCTTTAGCTTGTATTTCAAGTTTTAGTTCTTAATTTTTAATTTTTGATTAGGTTGCTGAGACTCGATTTGCATCCAACATAATTGTGTTGAGGAGACTTCTGAAGGTGCGAGAGTCACTTGCTAATATGGTTATTAGTCAAAGCTGGTCACTGTGGAGGCAATCTAGTACTGAAAGGGCTACAAATGTAAAACGAATGATCTTAGATGACAATTGGTGGGAACGAGTGGAATATCTTCTTAGTTTCACTAAGCCCATCATGAGTATGATCCGTTATACTGACATGGATCATCCATGCTTGGGAGAGGTATATGATGGAATTGATTCAATGCTTGAGAAAATGAAACGTGTCATCAATGAAAAGGAGCAAGATCCTGAAGAAACTTTCTTCAAAGAGGTGCAAACAATTTGTGTTGAGCGGTGGAATAAAATGACCACCCCACTTCATCTTCTTGCATTTGCATTGACTCCCAAATTTTATAGTGATGACATTCTTGCTATGCCATCAAGGGTACCACCATATAGAGATGCAAAAGTAAGTGAAGGGTGCAGGAAAGCACTTACAAAACTCTTCACTGAACATGAAATGGAGAATATAGTTACTAGTGAGTTTGCTGATTTTGTTGCTTCCAATGGTCAAAGTGCTTCTGCTCTTCGTGACAAGTCTACAAAGGATGCTCATGCTTGGTGGTACCTTAATGGTCATACGTCGCCACACCTCCAAAATCTTGTAATCAAACTTTTATCACAAGTAAGTTTTTTTATTTCTATTGCACTCTCTAAATTTATATTGTTTACATTTTGTAAAAATAACAAAACTTATTAACTTTAAAAGTTGAATGACATTTTCTATGCTCCACACTTTGTCTCAATAGGTTGCTAGTTCCTCCTCATCTGAGCGAAACTGGAGTACATACTCCTTCAGTCACTCAGTGAAACGCAATCGATTGGCTGCAAGTAAGGCAGAAGAACTGGTTTATGTGCATTCCAACTTGCGCCTTCTTACTCATAGTCAAAATGAGTACAAGGAAGGAGGCATAAAGTTTTGGTATGTAGATCCGGAGCGAACTGATTTGGATTTTTCAGCTGCCACGCATTCTTTACTGGATGTGCAACAAGGTAGCCACTGTCCTCCTAATGCAAGTAGCAGTGGGGCTGCACGTGATACTAATATACTTACATCATCTAATGTCACTGCTGATGTTGATGTTGATGTTGATGATCTTATATGATGCCTATATCATTGATGCACAATAAGTATTTACCTAGTGTGTTTTTTTAATGTTGAACCGATAAACAATGAATTGAATAATCTGTCATAAGAGTTATGTTTTGACATATTTTGGATTTTTAATATTAATGGCAGTTCTAAATTTGTTCAACATGTATGATCTATGGTATTTTGATGTTGATGTTGCTGTTGATTATCTTTTATGATGCCTTTATCATTAATACGTAGTTAGTAATGACTAAGTGTGTTATTTTAATGTTGAACCAATGAACCTTGAATTGAATACTGTCATAAATTAAAATTTCATGTTTTGAAACATTTTGAATTTTTAATATTAATTGCAGTTTTGAGTTTGTCAGTTTTGAATTTGTTCAACATGTATGATCTGTCGTATTCTGAATTTTAATCTTATTTTTACTTTTAAGCCTGCAAATATTTATATAGTTATAATTTTAAATTTTTTTTTTATGGACGTACCCAAACTGCCCCCCAAAAATTGCTGTACCAGCGTATCGTACCAATGTTCCCGTACCTGTACCCGTACCCGTATCGGCAACTTAGGTGATCAGCCATTAGTGAGCAGTAATTGGGGGGAATCTATAACGATAGATGTAGCAATCACTAGAACATGGGCAACTACTGGATTGTCCCCCCTATTGCTAAATTCTCAAAAAAAATATTAAAAAGAAACTGGAAGCTCTAGCAAACTCGATTATGTCATGAGTTGGGCATATGCAGCCAAAATAAGCATTTAGGTAACTGAAATAACCTTAGAATTTCATACCTATAACCATCATGTGCAAAAGTTATTGCAAACCAATAATCAGACAATACTCAATATACATTGATTCAAAGAAAGCATAATCCACAGACCAAAAAAACTATCGAAGAACGCATAATCCACAGCCAAAAAACCTATGATATGTATAACAAACAAATTTCTCAATGTCAAGGAAATATTTCCTATTAGCATTCAAAGGCATCAGTCAGAGCCAAATGTCTAGCTTTGTTTGGTTTTCCGTTAGTCACATAAGAAGGCACTTATTGATTTCAATCCATGTCAAATATCGATATTCTATTTCACTAGGAATAGTTCTGAATTGGAAGATAACATTGATGTCAGAGATCACATCGTGTCAAACCCACAACTCAATCTACTATGTTATACAGACAACCGAGTAAAATTTGAACGATGTCTTCTTTTGCTAAATTTTATTTAGAATAAAACATATGAATCTGGACGGTAGTTTACCCGCTTTATTAGAGTGGCAACAAGCTTTTAAGTAAATAATGGAGTTGTCCTATAATTGGGGGAAATGAAAAAATAGAACCATTCAAATGTCACAAATTGGCTCTTAGCATTAAATATGAACCTTCACTCTAAGCTGCTAAACAAACCGTAATTATGATATCAGGGTGGATAGCATGGATTGAAGCCCAAAAAAGCAAACCATATTCCACTGAAATAAGAAAAGCGCCAATCGTGTAGTTCTAACGGAGATAAAACTGCAAAAGCTGCAAACATTTCAAGTAGTTCCTCATTTTTCGAGTATCTCAGTGAGATTCATCGAGTCTACTGTCTTGACAATAAGATTGAATTTAGTAATACAGAGCACTCAGTTC
This sequence comes from Cupressus sempervirens, assembly GCA_028749045.1. Classification (NCBI taxonomy): domain Eukaryota; kingdom Viridiplantae; phylum Streptophyta; class Pinopsida; order Cupressales; family Cupressaceae; genus Cupressus; species Cupressus sempervirens. The sequence continues at coordinate 316,429,723 of CM053783.1, forward strand.
TGTCAACAAGTTTGTTTGACACAATGATGTTTCCTCATTGAACTATTTGCATTCATGCAAACATTACATGTCAATGTTTAAAGATGTATAAAAGTAATAATATTCATCGGATCTATTTTTATGTTTTTTCTTAACTTCCTCTTAGAAAAAAAATCCAGAGTAAACTAGCACAAAACTGAATGGTTAGAGCTACTGCCATCAAAGAACGAGGAATGTCTTTCATTTGCTTTTGTTAAAGAAATTACAATAAAGCCATCAAAGAACGAGGAATGTCTTTCATTTGCTTTTGTTAGAGAAATTACAATAAATTCATGCAATTCACATACAACAACACTACATGTAATTCACATATTATAATATAGGGAAAAGGACAAGGTCCCTGATAAAATACATTGAATAACCAATTGCATATTAAATTTACAGACACCCATTATGGCAAAGCAAATTTCTCTACCACCTGCAAATATAAATATCTCACAGAAGATTTCCCTTTAAAATTACAAAAGGATAAAATGTGATTGTGTTCGAAGGTTTGCTTAGTGGGTAATGAAAAGTGTGCATGAAACAATTTACAATACTAGCCAGCATACAGAAGCTTGCAATAAACATTACCAGAAGTTAATGTATGATGCCTAAATCATGTGGCCTCTGGACACTCTTACAACCACAACATAATTGAACTACCTCCCTTAAGGCAGTGCTAGCCGATTCCATTGTCCATGTTGGATAGAATTCATGTGCTTTGAATACTTTTTCTGGATCTTTTTGCACAACCTGGGCACCATTCAGAAATAAATCACCCTCTGAACGTAAGCAACCAGATGTTGCTTCCTCTTTATCTGCTGGCTGAACAAGAATTACCAAAGAAACATCTTCATGAGAAACTTAAAGCATGTGGCAAAAAACTAAAAATGACAAATGACACAAACATTATCAGTTAGCATAAACATGAAATGTAATGGATCCTATTTGAAATTGTCATTCAATCTTATATGATGGCAAAGACGTCAAGGCAGCAAACTAAGTATACATTTTGTATTTCTTAATCAAGAGTTGTTGAAAACTAAATAAACTGTATATATTATAAAATTTAAATTTACAACTATCTGCACTATATTTTGTTTAAGAACTGATTGCATGGATGTCATGTAAGATCTGAGAATGGCACAAAAGTATTGTTTTAAATGTGATACATTCCCGCTCACTGTGCTTCCAGATATTTGTATCTATATTACAAAAATTAAATTTACAACTATCTGCACTATATTTTGTTTAAGAACTGATTGCATGGATGTCATGTAAGATCTGAGAATGGCACAAAAGTATTGTTTTAAATGTGATACATTCCCGCTCAGTGTGCTTCCAGATATTTGCATCTTCTTTCGTATGTTTGATATGAATGTGTGCGTGTGTATCTTTGCATGGATATGTGAGGACGGACATCAATCATTTGACCCATTATTAAATTAATTCATGTAGTCTTGAAGCTCAGTTGTTCATCTCAGGAAGACATTTAACTCATTCAAATCTGGAAGGATGGATAGAATCGATTGTTACTAAAAAATACTTTATAATACAGATAAGTGAATTGCCAAGACTCTAGACAGTTGCTATCATATGTGTCTATAACTAACACTATGTATATCTATATGTGAGTGCGTATTGCAGATGACCTAATAAATTGATATTGTCAGAAACAAATGCTAGAAGACATTGAAAGGAAAGAAAAATTTGAGGATAAACACCCGTGGACAATGCATTGGGTGCACGAATTGACCTTCATCAGCTTAGAGTCAAGGCCTGACAGGTATCTATTACGCCCAATTTACCTAGGAATCAAAACTCAGCCACATCCCTTCTGATGTCAGGCCTTGGTGAACTGCCAAGATATAGATCCCTGGACGGCTCTTTGTGAGATAAATTCACACTGGTGGACCAATAGCCACTTGACAGAATAGAAAAAATTCACTGCCTATATTTGTATTTAGAAGGTTAATGAGGGTTGTCCGAAGATAACTCCCCACTTTTAAAATTGTGAAAAATTAAAGTAAAAATAGGCAACCTGGGAATGAAAATCTCCCATAAAAACAAATCAACATAAGGTATTACTTACAGGATAATAGGATTCCTTCCGTTAATATTTTGCCCCATTTCTCAAGTATTCCTCATGAAAATGGTAGTCAAACCTGAAAAGGATCCATTTTCTGAAATATTGTGGGTAGCATACCAAAGCTCCATGATTAGCACAAGCAAGTAGGAAGTTGGCAAGGGTTAATAAGTCTAGTTTCAACGTTTGCTGCAAACATCGAAATATATAGTCTGAAGTTTAAACTTTAATTCGTATAATATACTTACCAGTACTTAAGCTCGAACAACTGAAAATGTAGCATAAAATCTTAAGATGCCAATAATTTTTCTATTTAGGTCAGTCATTAAGGGGCTTCCTTGCATTACTCTTTATGTTCTGGTAAATGCATAACAATTATAAGAGCTATTTAAACACACAAGACAAAGAAGCAACATTTACAATCCAATAGGTCATTGTTCTACTTATAATAAAAGTTGTATTATTAATTTATTAGTCATAATTAAAAAAAAAATGATAAAAATACATATTAATGTCCAGGAATGACCAAAAAGGATCAAAGAGACTGAAATGTAGAGGAAGTGCAATTGCAATAGACTAGGGCAAAAGGTGCCCTAGACATTAAGCAAAAAGAAAGTCAGAAAAGCTGAAACACAGGAGTTTACCCTTAAAAGAGTTACTCCCTAACTAGTACAAATATAAATAGAAAAGTGGAAAGAAGCCCACAAGGCAGTAGAATAAAGATAGATTAGCCATACAGTAAACCAAAACCCTCAAGCATCAATGTTCAGTGACCTATTGGAAAAGCAGACAATGTTATCATCCATCACTATAGAAATACCAATGACATGTTTGAGAATGCTCGTTCGATTAAGCCTAGAGGTAAGGGTGTTGGATTAAGCCTAGAGGTAAGGGTGTTGGACTAGGCAATCCTAGGAAACCAACGATCCCACATAGGACCTCTTCTAATGTTTGAGGCCAGAAAAATTGGTTCTAGCATGAGAGAAATTGATGGTGTGATATTTCCCCCAAAAAGTGGGCTGCGAAAGAGGGGTGCAAGAGGATCCTTAACAATGAGAAGAGATAAAGCCACGACAATTAGAGTGAGTGATATGTTGTTGAGGAGCTTTCAACAGTAAATGACAAGAATAAGCAGTACATCACCAGTCTGTCACCATCCATGGAAAACTCATCAATGCAAAAGTACTTGCTAGCATATCCAAAGGATGCTTAGCAACTCTAAAATTTGTGGCAGTCTGAAAGAAATAAGTGATAGATCTACAGATATGGGAGTGCCATTGAGAGATTTATGCTTGAAAGTTGAACATGTTGCAACTTTTCGCACGTCTCCCATTGGAAATGGGGACCCCTTACTTTTTGGTTCACTTGGTTTTTTTGGCTATGGTTCTTAGTAGTTCTGGCGTCAGTTCCTTGGGGTCCTCATGTTTCAAATGAGAATTAGTGAAATTGGCCAAGTCTAGAGTGGAGAGTCATTTCCTACCTTTTAGGGTTTCAATTTTCAAGGCTTTCCTCATTAAGAATTGTGAATTTGGAAGAAGTGTTGAGTTGAAAATCCTTCAAAGCGGCGTTACAAGATTAAAATTTGTGGCAATCTAAAAGAAGTAAGTGATAGATCTATAGATATGGGAGTGACATTGAGAGATTTATGCTTGAAAGTTGAACATGTTGCGACTTTTCGCACGTCTCCAATTGGAAATGGTGACCCCCTACTTTTTGGTTCACTTGGTTTTTTTGGCTATGGTTCTTAGTAGTTCTAGCATCAGTTCCTTGGGGTCCTCTTGTTTCAAATGAGAATTAGTGAAATTGGCCAAGTCTAGAGTGGAGAGTCATTTCCTACCTTTTAGGGTTTCAATTTTCAAGGCTTTCCTGATTAAGAACTGTGAATTTGGAAGAAGTGTTGAGTTGAAAATCCTTCAAAGCGGCATTACAAGACTTGTGCTGAGTCTAGGCGAGTTTTGACTGGACTCGCCAAGTCCATGAACTCACTAGACTCGGCAAGTCTTGCTAGTCTGACTCTGCCGTCAGCTAGCATTAAAAAAGTCAAAAACAAATCAATTTTTAAATTATTTTGCTGTCTTTTTTGAGTATGTAAGTCATGTCTAAGACCTAAAAAGGTCATTCTATCACTTGGAAACACAAACGAGAGAGAAAAAAAGCTTGAGAGAAGAGTATTGGAGTTTTGGGGAATGGAATAGCAAATCAGTTGACTCTCATATAGAGATTGCTGATTGTACACTTGTAGCTTGCATCTACGCATTGAAAAGATCTTAAAAGAAGCATTTGGAGGAGGCTTCTACAAACTTGAGATGCATTTCCATTTTTATAGCAAATTTGAAGAGGAAAGTTACATTTCTTTGTGTTGTTTTGTAAATTTTTTTACATTCATGACTCATATTTTGGTTTCCATTTTGTTTACATCTCTTTTAGTCTTAAGATTTATTCCATTTTATGTTAATGAAAAACTTAAAAAGTAAGAAGCCCGAGTGTTTGAAAGTTTGATTTTCTTTATTGTAGATACTTATTTATTTTTTAACGATATACTGCAGCAAGCGGCATCACATCTTGGCCAAAGGGTAGTGGATCTAGGCCTAATCTAACCTTGATGCAGACCTTGTTACAGTATCAAGGGATAGAGCTTAGAAACATGTCATCCTTGGCCATAACAAATAAGTTTTTACATGTTGCCATTGTATGATAACATATAATGGGAGACGCATTAACAAAATTGAAATGTCAAATTTGTACGTATATTATGCTGCTAAGTCATGCAAAGGAGCAACCCAAGATGTCATACGTGATATGCTAACTCTTTTAGAGGCAGCTCAAGAGAAAAAAGAATTAAGAAAGAAGCAACACAAAGAAATGACATACTTGGCTAGAGAGGCTCTTCATGTTATCATTAGCTGGAGAGGGCTCTTCAAGTTATCATTCTCCACCTACTACTACTGCTTCTTCTATGAGTGTGAGCATTGGGCCTCGGATTCATAAGAAAAAATCCACACTAGATTCCGTCTTTGTTCCACACACAACTCTAGGTGCACACCATCACTTGAGAGCATGGGTTGGAATAAGGATAAGCATTTAAAGCATAGTTTAAAAACTTGGCGTTATATCGCCAAAGCCGCGATATATCGTGGGAATTTCCAACGGCTGAGTATATCGTGGTAGATATCGGCACCGATAAATGACAAAAACCCGCAATGAGAAATACGGAATAAATCACGAGTTAAACCAAAAAATCATCAAAAAACCCATTGAAAAGTTGTGTTGACTGGTCGTCAAGATTTTAGGTCATAAAATTTTAGGTTTACATCATTTTATATATTCACTCCCAGCGGCGTTTGATATTCACTTGGTAACAAACAAATGACCTCCTCTAGTTGACTACAAGTGCAAACGACCTCCTCCAGCCTTTCTGCAAGTGCATTCGACCTTTGGTTTGGAACTCAAATTTGTTCAACTTTATACTGAGTCTGTCTGGAGCGATTTCGAGACTTTTCTGCAACGATTTTTGTGATTTTCCTTGGTTGCAAACTTACACTCTTTGCAAATCGCAGGTATGTGAAATATTTTTTTTTTTTTAAATTAATATATATTGTTAATCATTTGTGTATAAAACTTTAAACTTTAACTTATTTTGTAATACTAATTAAAATACTTATGTTTGTTTAAAATTTAACTAATCAATAAAAAATTCAAATACATAAATAGTGATCAATTGTAATACTGTATTTTAAATTTTCTGTAATACTATATATATATAATGTAATACTATTAGTATTTTCTATATATATATATATATATATATATATGATATTATTTATAATGTAATACTAATTAGTAAATTACTATTCGTAATTTAATATGATTCCAGTTTTAAACACAATTGGATAGTTTTAAATTTAATATCAGTAAATAACAGTATAAAAGAATTAGAAAGAACAATTAATGTTAATATAAATGTCCTTTAATTATCGGCAAGGTAAATAACAGTTGGATAGTTTTAAACTTTTAATATTAGTAAATAACACTTGGATACTCATTTTATTTTATTTTGCTTATAGACTAATTCCAGTTTATTTTAAACCCGAACAGTTGGATAGTAGATCTCACCCTCCTTTTGATAAGAGTTGGATTACAAATCATTAAATTTGATATATTCATATTGTTGCAAATTATATTTGATATCAATCTTATTTAATATTTGATTGTTCATTCTTATACTTGCAGAGTGCAGACTTCAAGTGTTAGTGACATACCTATAGAAACAAGATGACTGGTGGTGGTAGAGCTAAGGATCCTTTATGGATACATGGGATCCCAGGGGCAATCAGTGGACACGTCAAATGTATCCATTTCCATAAGCATATGACTTTAGGTATAAGCCGATTGAAATATCATCTTGCAAAGCTTCCATGCAATGATATTACACCGTGTGATGTATGTTCGGAAGAGGTTACAAGAGAGGCTTTGATAAGCCTACAAAAATATGCACAAGGTAAGGCAGAAAAAAAGAGGACATTCGACGCCATGGCAGCCCCAATTGGGACTTTTAGTTCTACAGGATTAGAAACAGGTGGAGAGGGTTCTTCTATTGGGCCTCAGATATGAGGACCGAGAAGTATGAGGGGGTCTTTAGTAGACTTTTGGGTTCCACGTAACATTCCTAGTGCTCAACCCAACTTGCTAGGCACTACATGGAACAAAGAGATGCATGAGAAGACAAAGGTGGCAATTACAAGATTTTAGATCCGCAATAATATTCCCTTCGATGCTTTATGTAGTCCGTATTGGGATCAAGTGGTAACTTCCATTTTTTTGTCTGGTAATGGGTTCAAGCCCCCAACTGCCTATGAGGTGAGTGGGCCATTGTTACAAGAGGAGGTAAGAAATATTCATCAACTTGTGGAAGAGCAAAGAAGAATTTGGGAACAAAAAGGTTGCACTATTATATCTGATGGGTGGACAGATGGTAGAAACAGGACGCTCATCAACTTTATAGTTGCTTCAGGGGGGCAATTGGTATTTCTAAAATCAATTGATGCCTCTGATTAAGTAAAAAATGCAGAAAACTTGTGTAACATATTGGATGAGGTAGTAATTTAAGTGGGAGTCACTAATGTCATCCAGATTGTGACTAATAATGCAGCTGTGTGTGTGGCTGCCACTAGACTTTTCATGGAGAGACATCCCGCATTATTTTGGAGCCCTTGTGCTGCCCATTGTCTTGACTTGCTTCTTGAGGATCTTGGGAAACTGAGCTGGGTGGAGAAGATGGTCGAAGATGGAAGGAAAATTGCTAAGTACATCTACAATCATACATGGGTCTTGAGTCTTATGAGAGAGCACACTAGTGGTAAGGATCTTGTATGGGCAAGGGTCACATGCTTTGCTACCAATTTTCTAAACTTGCAAAGCATATCTAAGACATTGCTAGACCTCGGGCGCATGTTTCTTGATAAGAAATGGTTAGAGAGTCATTATGCCCAGAAGCCTAAAGCAGAGAAGATTGTGAGGATTGTGTTTGATGGTAGCTTTGAAAAGCTGATGGAAGAGACCCTCAAAGTAAGTTTTCAAGTATTCATTGATGATTTAGTATTCAATTTTGAAATATTTTCCTTGGCTGATTTTTGTATGTTTTATTATGTCTAGGTATCAGAACTATTGGTGAAGGTTTTACAAATTGTGGATGGGGATAAAAACCCCATGGGGTTTCTATATGAGGCCATGGATAGTGCAAAAGAGGCCATTCAGCACTTGTATAGGTCAAATGAGACCAAATATAGACCCATATGGAACATCATTGACCGTAGGTGGAACCGACAACTCCACCAACACATTCATGCAACTGCCTACTTCTTGAACCCCAAGTACTATTTTTCCAACACATTCAAAGCAGATGTAGAGGTTAAAATTGGCTTGGACACATGTATTCGAAGATTGGTTGCTGATACGGACCTCCAAGACCTCATACTTGATGAGTTGCAAAGCTACAAGAAGGAAGAGGGGCCATTGTTTTCTTCTCCTGATTGCAAACGTAGGAGATACACCTTGCAGCCAGGTAAAAAAGAACATGTGTTTAGTTATCTGATATCATACCATTTAGTTTGCTCGTGACGTTTATTGGAAGTTTTACCACATCATAAATGGTTTTTGTAATCCTTGCAGATCTGTGGTGGGAAGATTATGGTGCCACAACACCTAATCTTCAAAAGCTTGCCATCCGAATTTTATCACAGCCTTGTAGTGCTTCTGGCTGCGAGAGAAATTGGAGTACTTTTCAAAACATACACACAAAAAAACGTAATAGGTTGACTCAAAAGCACCTGAATGACTTAGTTTATGTGAAGTACAACCTTCTCTTGCACAAGAAGGTGAAAGGGCAAGCTTCATATGAAGCACTAGACTTGGATGACATTGATCCATATTCAGCCAATTGGATTGCTCCCCCTGATGGTGAGGATGCGGATGTTGGTGAACCTTTATTGATAGATGAGCAACTAGTTGAGTTTGAGAGAGAAGCAGATGAGTGGGATGCAAATGTGGCAGCACATGAGGAGGAACATGAGCTTGGTCATCCATCAAAGGCTTCTGTAGAGCGTGAGGCACCTATTAGGGCACTTGTTGAGGATGTTGCCACGGCAACTACTTCAACACCACCCACCCAGTTGTAATGATCTCTTTGGAGTTTTACTCGTAGACGCAATTTATAATTGTTACTTTCAGTTTTCATTGATACTGAAACTTGAACTTAATATGTATTCAAAAGTAGTAGTTTCATAGAGTTTGACTTCTATGTATCGAACTTATTTATATTCAGATGTTCTACTTGTTTTTTGGTATATGATTCTAGTAGTATGTTAATCTACTAAGTTCCTCTTGCTATGAATTACTGTTTAACTTAAAACTTTGATGATATATGGTGGATATCTCAATTTTCAAATTATTATATATTCTACAAATTTCGTGTATGTATGCATTTTTAATAATATTTTAAGAAATCTTATATTTTCAAATGTTCAATAAAAGTGCTAGTTTATTGCCAATTTTTTCGCTGAGTTTTTGCCAATTCCGAGTTTTTCAAAAAATTTAGGCCGGTTGAGAAATTGTCGATACAGAGTTTTTAAACTATAGTTTAAAGCACCAAGGTACTTATTATTTTAATTTCTTATTTCTATTTCTTACTTCTCTTGCTGTCAAGACAAAAAATATTTTAATTTGTTTTAAAACTTGATAGTAATATACTAACAACTTAATAAGTACACTTATTTATTTATTTAATTTGTTTTAGGTCTCCTTATTGGCAAATTGCAACAAATCTTGTTATTGTTTGTGGTCCAGGGTTTAAAGCCCCTAATGATGAGGAGCTAAAGGTCCTATTTTGACCCGATGGGTGGCTGATGTAAAAGTTCAAATTGAGTAGTGTGAGGCATGGAGGACAAAGGGTTGCACCATCATAATCAATTGTTGGACTGACAAAAGAAATAGAATACTACTGAATTTTATTGTCTCGTCATGAGGTAATTTTAGACATTTGAAGTAGAACTTGTACTTCGAAAGTTAAGAGTTAGTCATAATACTATAGTACTTACTAGTGGCAAAGTATTGATAAAGTTTTTTAACTTATGAATCATGAATGGTCATTGTACTAAATTACTATATTTTTTCTCAGGTGCCACAATGTTTTTGAAATCAATTGATGCCTCTAGGACAACAAAAAATGTAAAGTATATTTGTGAGGTAATGGAGGAAGAGTTGAAGGAGGTGGGTGAGGAGAATGTGGTAAAAATAGTCACAGATAATGCAGAATATTATGTTGTTGCAGGTAAAATTCTTATAGGGAGGTACTACCACTTGTTTTGAATCCCTTGTGTTGCTCATTGCATTGAACTCATGTTGGAGGATCTTGGTAAACTTCCCTTGATAAAAACATGTGTAGAGGAAGGAAGAAATATTTGTAAATTCACATATAATCATACTTGGGTCCTCAACCTTATGAGGAAAACAACAAAGCAAAAAGAGTTGTCTCGTCCAACGGTCACTAGATTCACAACAAATTTTGTCATGTTGCAATCCTTGCTTAAGTCAAAGGTCGGTTTGAAAGACATGTAAGTAAAGCGTGGATGACATCATCATCATATGCAAAGACCAATGCAGGAGTTGAGATAGCTGATCAAGTTTTTGATGAGAATGGCTTTTGGCAACTGGTCAAGGAGATTGTGGAGGCAACTTTCCTTTTTGTCCTAATTTCCATTTCATTTCATCATTTTTGTTAAACACTTATTTATGTTCATTGTTCATTTTTAAAAACAAAACTTAAAACTTACAGCTTAATGTTTCACCTTTCACAATGATTGTAATTCATAAAGTCTCTTATTGTTCTCCTACGAATTGTTGATGGAGATAAGCCCTCAACGGGATACATTTATGAGGGCATGGATAGGGTGAAAGAGGCAATTCAAGCTTTATATGCAAGAAATCAAGATAAATATGATCCCATATGAGATGTCATTGAGAGGTCATGGCACAATCTATTAGCATAAATGTTGATGCTATGAGGGAGCATTGCACAACATTGATATGATGTATTCAAGACTGTGTTTGTCATTGATGACAACATAGTAATAAGTTTGTAAAGACTGACAAAGCAACAAACTGTGATTTTTGTATAAAGAACAATATATTACTTATCTATTAATGCGCAGTTTCCAATGCATACTACAGTATGTCTTTGTTACAAGGGTAAGTGCACAGAACCTAATTTGACAGTGTACGGAAGATATGATTGATCTATAGAGAACCGTATGAGAACAAAGTATTAGGAAAGCAGTTCCTATTATGTGATTGCTGCAATTCATCACAAATGTAGTGAAAGGTTGCAAAGTTAACTGGAGACAGTATATTGGTCATTGATGATGTCAGAGAGTGTGCATGTATAGAAGTCGCACGTGTGAAAGTTTGTTTATAACTGTGAGCGGACAGCATTAATTAAATGTGTATTCATTTAATTAACGTATTATAATTAAGTGGGAAGCCAACTCAAGGATTTATTATTGAGCATGGTATAAAGGAAAGATGTTTTCCGTGTTTAACATACAGAGAGCAGATAAGACTTGCAAATTATTGAGCAGCAGAGCACTACAGAAGCAGAGTGACTTACCACTACGTGTAAGTGACCTTAAGGGTTATTATTACTAAGTACAAGGTAACAAATCTAATCGCATGGTCTGAAGGAGAAGAAGTCCAACATACTCAACAGAGGAAGAAGTAAAAGCTTGTTTCACATCTATTATTTTGAAAGGAATAGTACCGAGGTCAATTGGACAGTGGGTTCATTTATCTGATCCTGAAGTTGTTTGAACAGTGGGTTCAACTGTCTTCCACAACTCCTAACAGAGTTGGCACAACTCCTAACAGGGTTGGAATCTCCTAACAGGGATTCAAAGTCTCCTAACAAGGTCCATCCTCTAACAAGGAATATTTATATTAGTACATCAACTTGTGGGCATCATTCCCACCGGGGTTTTCCCTCTGATCAAGGGTTTCCCTAGTCAAAATATCTGGTGTAATTGTTTATATGCATCTTTATGGTTGTTGTTTACTTTGGCTGAATGGTTAAGTTTGTTTAAGGAGGATAAATGTTTTAATTGTTCAATAACTGATTCACCCCAACACCCCCCCGCCCCCCCCCCCCGAGTTATCTTGGTGGACTATTGTTTCTAACAATTTGGAAAACTTTAGAAGCTAATTATGAGGGTGATACACATGCAAAAAGAGTTAGATTACAAAATTTGCATTGTGCATTTCAAGATGCCAGAATGATGGAAGATGAATCTGGAAGAAGCTATATTGGCAGAATATCTGAGATTGTTGTAAGAATCACATCTCATGGTGGAAAGAAATTGGATGATGAAGTAATATGGAAGATCTTGAAAAGTTTGACACCACCTTTCAAGACAGTAACACGGATGATTCAACTGATGATACCCTTTATTGAAAATTTCACCAAAGAAACATTGCTTGGTAGATTGGAAGCTGCAGAATTCGATTTGAAACAATCTGAAGAATTAGAAAAGTTAAGATAGCATTTAGTGCATTAAATATTAATGCCTAGTCTGGCAAAGAACACAAAAGCGCAAGGAGACATGGCTAGCAGCAACAAGTCTATTGAGGAAAAGATCAAGGAAGAAGTGGCTCCTCTTGTGGAAAGAGAAAAGGATGGTAAGAATATCTTTAAGTGTTGGAGATGTAATGAATATGGTCATTATGCATCTAACTGTCCTAAAAGAGAAAGGAAGTATAAGGGAAGATTCAAACCTAGAAGACCTAGAAATTGCTTATATGCTAATGAAGAAGAAGAAGAAGAAGAAGAATCTGATCGAAGCGAAAGTGAAGATGAATTGGGATTCGTAGCTATAAAGGAGGAGGATCTTGACAAGGAAATTACAGAAGAAAGTGCCCTGATTTCACAAGTTGAAAGGAAAGATTGGATCATTGATAGTGGTTATTCACATTACATGACTGGTGATATGAGCAAATTTGTCAAATTCAAAAGCCATGATGGAGGGATTGTCAAAGTAGGGAACAATGCAACCTGTCACATTACAGGAATTGGATCTATCACACTTGATGGTAAAACAAATACTAATGATGTTTACTATGTTGATTGACTGAAACATAACTTGTTAAGTGTTGAACAGCTTATGGACAAGGATTACCAATTACAGTTTGGTAATGACACATGCACCATCAAGGACAAGGAAGGAAAATTGCTTGGTACTGACACAAGAACCAGAGGTAATGTATTTCAGCTAAACATATTCAAAGAAGAAAGTCCTGCATCTGACAAAAGAAATTTGTAGTCGAAATAAAGTAACTGTTATGTTTACTACTTGTTCCTCACTGTTATGTTTAGTACAGGCAAGAATACTCACCACTATACTATAGCCTCTTTTGCAGTCAAGGCCAAACTGTTCCTCACTGAGCTTCATGCCATGGAGCAGTCTACTCGAAGAATTGTGGAGCAGGCCAGGGCTCAGAATCTAGGAACTATCATCAGGGCAACAGAGGCCTTGGCCATCGTTATGCAGACTGACTGCCACACAAATAGGGGATTACTAGAATAGGGTGGCTATTCAGAGGAGGACATGGCTACTACATGGACGGGCAGCTGTATCATTTCCATGGAACAGGAACAATCGCTCCTCATAGAAGTGCTAACAGCAATGGAGGTTGCCTTGTTGAAAATTCAAAAGGAGAGAAACCTAGCTAAAGTTTGGGGCCTAAAAAGAAAGAGTATTCACGAGCAATGGGCAGCGGAAAAAGTTGCTATGCAGGAAGCCTAGAACAAAGAAAAGGTGGAATTGGAGAGCAAGGTCGACGCGGCAGAAGCTAAAAAGATATGCACTATGAGTATTGCAAGGCGTTTGGACAAAGCCAAAGACCACTGAGCGAGACTTGCAACGGCTAAGGGGAACTCCGAGTATCGGGATGTCCTCCCATCCTTCCTCTTGAAGCAAAAGTTGTTTTTTGTTGGTTTCATGTTCTACAGTCGTCTGGAAGACGACTTCTTTCTTTGGGGGGGATAGATGTAGTTGGAATAAAGTAACTGTTATGTTTAGTACTTGTTAAAGCTAGTCGGGTTGGGTAGTTAGGTGGTGAGGAAATGAGTCGGTTGATTTCCAACTAACCAACCCTTCTATAAATGTTTGGAACATTGGTAATGTATGCATGTTGTTTGTTTGGTATTAATGAAGAAATCATTTCCTTGCCTACTGGTGTTGTGGTATGAATGGTATGTTTGAAATTGCACTTCATATGTATCAGTTGGATTATTCTGTATATCTGTGAGAAGGTGTGTGATATTCCAATCTACAACAATTCGACACTCAGAGTTATGGAAATTCTTGGTGAGTTATCAGATTTGTGTAAAGAACAGAATATTGAGTTTACAAATCCAGAATCCTTCTGTTGCATACAAAGAAACAACAGCACAAGCAAAGATAGATCCAGAACGGAAGATGATACAAAGATAAAAGAAGGTATTGATCTGCTTACAAGAACAGAACCTAAAGGTATGAAGTTTCGTGTTTGTTGGACATGTAAAGAGTTTGGTCATTTTTTACGTAAATGTCCTAAGAGGTTGAGAAAAACTAGAAAGAGTTTTCTTTCTGATAAAGATGAAGACTTCTTGAGTGATTGTGATAAGATTAAGAAAAAGGAAGTAGTTAGAAGAGATAGCTTTAGTAACTATTGTTGATCTAGAGGCTAACCATGAAAATATGGAAGTCATCACTAACAATGATTTGCAGAACAATGTGTTGAGAGAAAAGTTGCAAAGAAAGAAATCAGACTAGAGTATGTTAACACTAAGGAACAGATTGCAGACATTTTCACAAAGGCCTTATCAAAGGATACATTTGAGTACCTAAGAGGTATGCTTGGGGTTATGCCCTTGCCTACTTCAGAATAGAAAATGCAAAAGTGCATCGGTCCAGGGAACAAAGCACTATTGTTAGACTGGATTGAATGTTGATGCTTCCTAAATGGGAGAGTATCTGTGATGAACAGAGTCAACAAAGGACTCTTGGTAATTGGTATGCAACAGTGTCTCTAGACACTTGACTTGTTTATGGATTTATATACAAAAGTTGTAAAGCAACAAACCGGCTTGTGGTCATGCTAGTAAATTATTGTATCTTCGAGCAATTGAGCCATTTGTGTATTACCTTTGACATTGATGTCAATGGGGGAGAGAATGACATGAAAAACATTCTATATAGTTCAATTGGGAAGAAAGCAGAACATGATGATCAAGATGTATATTTGGTATTCTTGGAACTTAGATGTTTTTCATCTATACTGCCATCAATGCCAAAGGGGGAGATTGTTAGCATGAATGCTAATGCTATGGGAGAGCATTGCAGAACATTGATATGATGTATTCATGACTATGTTTGTCATTGATGACAACATAGTAATAAGTTTGTAGAGACTGACAGAGCAGTAGATTGTGATTTTTGAATTAAGAACAATATATTACTTATCTGTTAATGCGTAGTTTCCAGTGCATACTACAGTATGTCTTTGTCACAAGGGTAAGTGTGTAGAACCTAATTTGACAGTGTACGGAAGATATGATTGATCTACAGAGAAACATATGAAAACAAAGTATTAGGAAAGCAGTTCCTATTGTGTGATTGTTGCAGTTCATCACAAATGTAGTGAAAGGTTGTGCAGTTAACTGGAGACATTATACCAGCCATTGATGACGTCAAAGAGTGCGCATGTACGGAAGTCGCACATGTGAAAGTTTGTTTATAACTGTGAGCCGACAGCATTAATTAAATCTGTATTCATTTAATTAACATATTATTATTGAGCATGGTATAAAGGATTTATTATTGAGCATGGTATAAAGGAAAGATGTTTTCCATGTTTAACATATAGAGAGCAGATAAGACTTGTGAATTATTGAGCAGCACAGCACTACAGAAGCAGAGTGACTTACCAATGCATGTAAGTGACCTTAAGGGCTATTGTTACTGAGTACAAAGTTCCAGATCTGATTGCATGGTCTGAAGGAGAAGAAGTCTGACATACTGGACAGAGGAAGAAGTAAAAGCTTGTTTCACATCTATTATTCTGAAAGGAATAGTATCAAGGTCAATTGGGCAATGGGTTCATTGATCTGATCCTGAAACTATTTGAACAATGGGTTCAGTTGTCTTCCACAACTCCTAACAAGGTTGGCACAACTCCTAACATGGCTGGAATCTCCTAACAGGGATTCAAAGCCTCCTAACAGGGACTCTTTGTACTAAATGTTGTAATAGACTCCTAACAGGGTTGATCCTCTAACAAGGAATATTTATATTAGTACATCATCTTGTGGGCATCATTCCCACTGGGGTTTCCCTAGCATAATTGTTTATGTGCATCTTTATGGTTGATGTTTACTTTGGTTGAATGGTTAAGTTTGTTTAAAGAGGATAAATGTTTTAATTGTTAAATAACTGATTCACCCCAACCCCCCACTCTCAGTTATCTTGGTGGACTATTGTTTCTAACACAATCTACTTCAAAAACCTATATATGCAATTGCCCACTTCCTTAATCTAGCATCCCAATTCAGCCCAAGTTTCAAAGTTAATGATGAAGTGTGGAGTGGGCTCTATGATGTTATAGAGAGAATGTCACTCGATGAAACAATTGGGACAATTGTAGTCCGTAAGATAGAAATGTATGAGAAAGCACAAGGAGACTTATTTGCACGAGAGTTATGCAAGAACAATCAGACATAACTAATGCCTTGCAAAAACCTATGATTCCAAATTTAATTCTAATTCTATTACCAATTTAGATTGATAAAGTTGAAGTTGTAGAATTGGTTTAAAATTTTCTTGTTTTAGATGCATGGTGGGAGATGTTTGGTATAAGGTGTCAAATCTACATAGGATTGCAATTCATATCCTGAGCTAGCCATCTAGTGCTTCAAGATGTGAACGGAATTGGAGTTTGTTCAAACATATACACTCAAAGAAGCGCAACAGGTTAGTAGTAAAAAGGTTGAACGATCTTGTGTTTGTTCACTACAATCTTCGCCTTCCTCACAAATAGATCTTGGGCACCGAAACATTGCCTATAGTATTAGAAGAGGTTGACCCACAAGCAAGGTGGCACACTAAGATCGATGATCCTGTCCTCAACGATGAAGACTTGGGGTGGGTTGATCAAGTGGATTGAGAGGCCAAGGCAGTAGTGATGGTAGTAGAGGAGGCTAGAGCACGTGGAGACCAAGTGTAGGACCCTGAGGCTGAGAATGATGGATCTGACTCTAATGATGACGATTATGAGGATGAGAATGAAGATGATGATGAGCATGTCACTAAGGTTCAGCCTCAAACACAAAGAAAGAGGATGGCTAAAGAGTCTTACATGAGCTATCGTAGGCATACTCATAGGACATAGGCTACTATAAGCCTTAGTCTTCTATGCTCTAGCTTTTATTTTGATATATGTTTTACACTTTTGATTACATGGATTTCATATTCCATGAATATTGTAGACATTTGATAGTGACCCTATATTTCTATTATGTTATTTGGTTTCACTTTAACTAATTTCTTTCAAAAAATCGCATTTATAATTATGTGATCTATGAAAAGTTGTGTATGTGTGCACAGTAGCTTCTATTTATCTCAATTATTGTGTCGTTGTTAATTGTCTAAATGATGCATGAAAAGAACTTCAAATCCTTAAAAATATGTCATGTCCCCTCCTTTAGCTCAGTCTAGCAGGGACATGTGAGTGAGCTTATTATGGGGTCTTATAGGCTGACAAGGTTGGATAGAGACCCAGTATGGTTATTCAGTGTTGGGGAATTGATGTTCTAGCAGTTATTGATCAGTTGGGAGACGTTCCTTGTTTTTAGGAGGTAGTTCCTACGTTTTAGGAGGTATGATCTTGCCCAGGGTTGGGTCTCCATGAGATTACTCTTTGGGTTCAGTTTTAGAGGGATAGGGCTTGTTTCCTAAATTTTAGGAGCATCCCTAGATTTTAGGGATGAGACTGCCAGTGGATCCTTGATTTCCGACTTCAGTCACAAACAGGTGACAAGATGATTTATGGTTTGTGATGTCAATTGGGCATTTTGTGGCTATTTTGGTTATATTTTTAAAATTTCCTAAGTTAGCATTTAATAATTAAATAAGGCTAAGTTATTAGCCATTTTGGAGTAATAATAGGTTTTTGGCCTCATCTGAATCCGCATCCTATGGTGTGATAGCTCGTTGGAAAGGTCTTGAAATTCTCTAAATCTTTCTCTTTGGTCTCAAGGCAATTCAATGAACAAATTTTTGTCTATGAGGAAAAAGGTCATTTTCTAGTAACATGACCACTTTAAAATAAGAAATTATAACACTTTCACTACCCAATGCCACTTGGAGACACTTAGGGTTCAATTTGCAATTGAGAGGGGTTATAAGGAGATAGAAGCTTCATTCCAAGATCATCTTTTCCATATTTGACAACTTGTTTATGAATTTGCTCTGAATGGGTGATTTCTACTCTGGGACACAAACCCCAGGTTAGTGATTGGTTGGGACGTAGCCCTCAACAATCTTTGGCACCGAATCTCTTAGGCATTGTGCGTGGTGATTAAGGACAAAGGCATCAATTCTCATTGGGGTTTCAGCGTGGCATATCATCTTTCCAGTTGGGACGTGGTTCATTCCAGCCGATGGGACGCCATTTGCAGCAGATACACCACGTGGTGCATCTAGAGTATTGCTTGTATTCACCTCCAAATGTATGTTGGATTCAAGAACAATCTTCACCTTCCAATTTGACATCAAATTTGTATGTGAGCTTTGGGAATTGCATTGGATTTATTGCTTGGTTCTATAATTCAAACAAATCTACCTGGTACAGTTTGCAATAATTCTGATTTTTACTTAATACCTTATTTATTTCAGTCTTGTTTCATGGTTGTTGTTCCCTATTCCTTTCTATGTTATAAAACCATCAAAAACAAACAAACCTTTCTAGACTTCTGTGTAGTTCTACAAAAAAACATAAATAAACAGGAAAACAAATTTAAAAATATTAAATTACAGCAGATCAGCAGAAGAGATCCATCAGGGATCTTTCAAAATCTTTGAATTTTAAGGGTTTTTTTATTTGTTGAGTCCTTGTCGAGTCAAAGTCCAAGCTCGATCTTGGCTTGTTGATTTTGAGCCGAATTTAAGGCTTGTAACTATGACTGTAGCACTGCTCCACGATTAGATGTTGCTTTACCCTTGATGAATGAGCTTTCGGGAATATAGATTTTTGTTTTAATTACTTTCTAAGAATTTCAACATTCCCTAAGAATGTCTTTGTAGTCTCAACACTCACTAAGAATGCTCCAAGTCTTGGCACTCACTAAGAACGTCTTAATCTAGTTTGACACTCACTAAGAATGTTCTAGATCTTGGTACTCATTAAGAACGCCTTGATCTTGGTTTGACACTCACTAAGAATTAACTGCATCTCAGCACTCACTAAGAACACCTTGATCTAGTTTAAAACTCGCTAAGAAAGTCTTGGATCTTAGCAGTCACTATGAACAACTTGATCTGATTTGACACTCACTACGAATGTCCTGGATCTTGGCACTCGTTAAGAATGCTTTGATCTAGTTTGACACTCAATAAGAGAATGTCATTAGCACACACTAAGAACACCTTGATTTGTTTGACACTCGCTAAGAATGTCTAGATTCTTTGACTCACTAAGAACGTCATGAATCCCTAACACTCACTAAGAACACCCTTGATCTTGACACTACAAATTTCTTGATCTCTTTCAAGGTGTTTCTTCATCTTCCACTTCTTCTATCTTAATGTCCTCCTCTTTTGCATTGATGATTATGTCTCCATGGTTCTTTACATTTAAAACATAAACTCTTCTTCATTAATTCATCTCTTGTGTGGCAATGATGTTTTGTATACCATCAGTCATTACATTAATAACATTTTTTCCCAATATTGTCCTTCTTTGTATCCGCATACCTGTGTTTTGTCTTGGATGGGAGATTCTTAGGTCCTTCCCTAGGTATATTAGACTCAATTGTTCTTGCCTTTTTGATGGCTTCCTCCAAGTTTTGGGGTTCAAATGATTTTAAAAAGTTTTTGGTGGTCTTTAATATTGGGATAAGGAGACTCAACCTTAGGATGTTTTAATGGTTTTTTATTTATGCATTATTTTAAGATGCTAAATGAGACCAAATCTTCCACAAGGATAGACTTGGAGCAAAAAAACAGAAAGGCTGTTTTTTGAGCTTCTTCTCTATGGCTTTGTTGTTTATGCAAGAGTTGTGCACAAAGGAAGTTTCTACATAAGTTATAAATAAACTGAATGTTAACACTTTAGAAATTGTCTTTCCTTTTGTATGAAAACTCTATAAATACAATGAGCTGTTGAAGAGATGTAAGAGAGAGATGAGAAGTTCTTTACGTAGGGTTATGCTACCGGATTTTCTCTAAGATGGAGAAAGATGTAAATCTCCATGTAAAGGTTGAAAATGTATTGTAACTTGTCCTTGAATAATGCATTAGCTTGATGTTTTGGAGGGTGGGGTTTTTCACCTAGAAAGGTTTTCCACACGTATATATATGTTTTCTATCATGTCTCATTCTTCTAGTTTCATGATTGTAGAATATTAAATTTGTATGTCGTAATGCTGCTGAAATTTGTTAGATTGGTAAATTGCAATCACTTTCCTTTAAGGTTTTAATTGTGGGAAATCAACTATGTTTGTTTCTACTTTTATGGCATAGTAGTATGTACTTGTCTTTGCTTATTAGAAGCTATTCAAGAAATCTTTGGATACTGGATGTGCATACTAATCTTAGATGGCTTTCTAGGATGTTCTCATTTCCCTTCAATTGGTATCACAGCTCATTTTTGTGAATTGCATATTGCTTGCATGTGAAGATTCGCAATGTTTCTAGTTCTGGGTATTTCTTCTATTAAGATTTCTTAGCATGCAGAGTTTGAAGAAAAAAAAATGAAGAAATTGGCTAATAATGAATCCTTTGACATAGTTACACCACCCGTGGGGACGGGAGGACAGCGGAACAAGGGGACAAGTTTCCAGGGCAAGGAGACAAAGTGGCTTTAATTTGGGGACGGCAAAGGGACGGTGGCGAGGGACGGGAGGGATTGTATATACTATACATATGGTACTTAAAATGCAAGTAATGAAAAGATGTATTACAACATAAGATATAAAGATATCAAAGAGTAAATACTTGAACATTGCATTGAATTGGAACATCGAACATTGAACATAAATAGTTGAATCAGCAAATAGTCTACACCGAGACGTCCCCTCATCCTCAACAAAAGTGGCAAAATCTAGCGGCGCCACTGGGGGCGGGGAAACAGAGTCCCCAAGTCCCGACGCATCCTAGTCTCTGGAACGTGGGACAAAAGTGGGGGGGGCATGTCCCCGTGTTACTATGTCCTTTGATGAGTGGAAGTCTTGCAGTTGATTTAGTTTTTCAAGAGACAACAAACATTTCTCGAAAGATGGCAAAGGCAAAGAAAATAGAGTTGGTCATGTTGAAATGACATTGATCAAGAGCTCTTGGTTTATAGTAGAATAATTCTTGATGCATGGGTATTGGAAGGTCTCTTTTGTTACCTCGAATGGTCCCCAAGTCCCTGGTGCATCCCAATCTCTAGAACATGAGCAAAGGGGTGGGGGACATGTCCCCGGGTTACTATGTCCTTTGATGAGTGGAAGTCTTGCAATTGATTTAGTTTTTCAAGAAACAACAGACATTTCTCGAAGGATAGTGAATGCAGAAAAGATAGAGTTGGTCATGTTGAAATGACATTGATCAGGAGGTCTTGGTTGATAGTAGAATAATTCTTGATGCATGAGTATTGGAAGGTCTCTTTTGTTACCTAGAATGCAAAGAGGTTATGGAGTTGATCATTGGATGATCTAGAAGCTTCTAGAGTTGGTCTAAAAGTGGACCTAGAGTTCTTGTACTAGTAGTGGTTGTGGAAATCCTCTACAAGTGGACCTAGAGTTCCTATACTACATTTTCCTCTTGGATGCCTGTACTTGCATGGCTTGGATTCTTGCTTCTTGGATCTGAGGGCTTCGTGGTGATGCTCATTTATGATAATCCACTATTATGGGTTTAGTTGTTTGGCGTTTTCTCATACTTTTGAATCTTTTAGATGAGAAGTGGATGTGGATGTGCATGCGTGTTTTTCAACACAATGGTTTTGCATGCTCAAGGAAA
The DNA here is from genome assembly GCA_028749045.1 of Cupressus sempervirens. Lineage (NCBI taxonomy): Eukaryota > Viridiplantae > Streptophyta > Pinopsida > Cupressales > Cupressaceae > Cupressus > Cupressus sempervirens. Next base: position 316,451,632 of record CM053783.1, read on the forward strand.
TACGTGTAGTTTTTTATAGATCTATTGAAGAGCTATTTTCTAGACTCTAGTTTCCTCAGGGTGTTACTAGATGGGATAGTTGTAGTTCTACATGTATGCATGCTTTTTTGCATGGTGAGAGGAGGTGTGTTTCTTTCTCTACATGGAGATGTTGGTATGTGATCAATCACTCAACATTTTTGTGGTCATGCTTTTTTGGATTCCTAGACTACGGTGCTCAATGTGGACATAATTGGCAGATCAGATTTGTGCTTAAATTGGTGTTTGAGTCACGTTATTTACATGATTGTTCTCTTTGACCTTGTTTTTACATGTCACTAATGTGATAGTGGTTTACATGTTGCAATGATTGCATCTACAAGTTATGTAGTCAGGTGGTGATGCAGAGCACCTTACAAACCAAACAATCGTCTAAGATCTTGATGATCTAATCTTCATTGAAATAACTGAAAAGAGGCAAATACTACTTGTTTGCTTCCTTTAACAAACAACTTCAATACTGTCCCAAGTTTTGCAATTTCCAAGTATTGAGTTATTTGACCCACTAAAACTCAAAACCAAAATTTTTGGAAACATTAAAGTTTGTAGATAACTCAGTAACTATCACCTCACCAAATCTTGAAGTCTGAGGACCCCATTTGATTCCTCCAACAATTATTGTTTCAGACTACAAATTCTGGTCTATATCCCTATCATAATTCAGAATTAAAACACCAAACCCTGCCTAGGGCATCCCATATCTTTAACAAAACGAATCCAAATGATACCAAACCAATTCTATGCGAAAACCTTATGAATCTAGTTTAAGAATATGTAAGCCATTTATTTTTCCCAATCATATATAATTTTTCAAACACAAATCACTGCCTACAACTCCAACGGAGATCTTTAAAAACCATTTTCCACTAGCATATGCATGAGCTTCACAAATCTGCATAAAACCGACTAAAACCAAAAGAAAATGAAAGATAATTCAGATATCTTTCCAATGAATATTATTAGAGGTCCTGAGTCTCCAAAATGTGTCCATACCACACATTGTAACATCACTGTATTTAGGGAATCTCAAATCTGCAAATACCCACTTTCACCAAAATACTCATAACTTATTCATTTCTTTATAAAATTGAACCAAACAAAAAGCATGAGGAGGATTCATCAATATATCTATCCACTACTATATTGCATGGTTTCCAAGCCATACAAAGCCTAGAAACAACACTAAAACTAAAAAATCAATCAAAACAACAATAATAGAATACACCAAAAATGTATCAAAATATTTCCTCTTCTCAAATCTGATTTGGTTTGACCATACAATGGTATTTATATCCATTTGATATTTAGAAACCTTCCTAACTACCCCCAAGACCAACCATCTACCTTTTTACGTCATTTTTGCAATGTTAGCAACTTTCTCAATGTTGCATTTTACAACTTTTTATGCAACTTTTACATTTTTGACAAAATGACTTCAAAACTTTGTCAAACCTCTCTATACATATCCAAATGGAATATTTAAGACCTTTTATAATTCTTTTACCCTTCCATGGGTCTTTTACACAAATTTGACCATGTAGACCTAAACATGACCTATTTGACAACTCGAGCAATATTGTGCACATGCTTACATTTCTTGTCAACACCTTTACAAATGGATTCAAAACGAATCAATACATCATATAATTGACTTTAAATGACTCCAAAACATTATATATCCCATAGTGACCTCTAGGATTAGGTGCTCCTACAACATATTAAAGGCAAATCTTCATCTTTACCTTCCTTTGCCTTTTCCTCTTCATGCCTTTATTACCATCATCTTTTCCCTCAAGGACATAGGACTGTCCTCAAAATTATCTTCTCAAATACTCCTATCAGTGGAGCATTAATGGCTGCAACTCCCACAGTGCCTTATCAGTCAGAGATCCACCTTTACCATGCTGCTTCAAACTCACCACAACAACTCACCCTTGTGCCTCACCTAGGAGTCCTCCTCTTTGCCTCTCTCCCTAGTCTCTTGGCAATCAAATGGACCACTCCTTGGCCCTGGACCTTCTCTTGGCCCTTGACAGACTTTTAGTGTCTATACACACAACCCAACCTTCACATGCCACAAGATGGATGAGCACCTACAACCAAAACTCATCAACAAAATAAATACCAAATCTCCAAGGTCCTGGTGTGGATTGCCTCCATCGGCACTCTACCCACACACTCAAGATCTTCAAGCTCTGGTACCACTTTGATGCAGAGCATCTTACAAACCAAACAATCGTCTAAGATCTTGATGATCTAATCTTCATTGAAATAATTGAAAAGAGGCAAATACTACTTGTTTGCTTCCTTTAACAAACAACTTCAATACTGTCCCAAGTTTTGCAATTTCCAAGAATTGAGTTATTTGACCCACTAAAACTCAAAATCAAAATTTCTGGAAACAATAAAGTTTGTAGATAACTACAGTAACTATCACCTCACCAAATCTTGAGGTCTGAGGACCCCATTTGATTCCTCCAACAATTATTGTTTCAGACTACAAATTCTGGTCCATATCACTGTCATAATTCAGAATTAAAACACCAAACCCTGCCTAGGGCATCCCATATCTTTATCAAAATGAATCCACATGATACCAAACCAATTCTATCTAAAAACTTTATGAATCTAGTTTAAGAATATGCAAGCCATTTATTTTTCCCAATCATAAATAATTTTTCAAACACAAATCACTGCCTGCAACTCCAACGGAGATCTTTAAAAACTAGTTTCCACTAGAATATGCATAACCTTCACAAATCTGCATAAAACCAAATAAAACCAAAAGGAAATGAAAGATAATTGACATATCTTTCCAATGAATATTATTAGAGGTCCTGGGTCTCCAAAATGTGTCCATACCACACGCTGTAACATGACTGTATTCAGGGAATCTCAAATCTGCAAATACCCACTTTCACCAAAATGCTCATAACTTATTCATTTCTTTATAAAATTGAACCAAACAAAAAGCATGAGAAGGAGGATTCATCATTGTATCTATCCACTACTATATTGCATGGTATCCAGGCCGTACAGAGCTGTACAAGGCTTGGAAACAACACTAAAACTAAAAAACCAACCAAAACAACAATAATAGAATACACCAAAAATGTATCAAAATATTTCCTCTTCTCAAATCTGATTTGGTTCGACTAAACAACGGTATTTATATCCATTTGACAGTTAGAAACCTTCCGAACTACCCCCAAGACCAACCATCTACCTTTTTACATCATTTTTGCAATGGTAGCAACTTTCTCAATGTTGCATTTTACAACTTTTTACGCAACTTTTACATTTTTGACAAAATGACTTCAAAACTTTGTCAAACCTCTCTATACATATCCAAATGGAATATTTAAGACCTTTTATAATTCTTTTACCCTTCCATGGGTCTTTTACACAAATTTGACCATGTAGACCTAAACATGACCTATTTGACAACTTGAGCAATATTATGCACATGCTCACATTTCTTGTCAACACCTTTACAAATGGATTCAAAATGAATCAATACATCATATAATTAACTTTAAATGACTCAAAAACCTTATATATCTCATAGTGACCTCTAGGATTAGGTGCTCCTATACCAGGTGGATAGGCCACCCATTTAATTGTTATCACTTCTTAGCCCGACACTGTCTATATCCACTAGATTTGATTCAGTGTTGGTGCAGACTTATTAGCTGGCCTTGTCTGTGGTCACTTATGCATTGGTGTGACTGCTTTAGGATGAGAAAATGGATGATAAGTGAGGAGTACTTGGATAGTCAGTTATAGTGTCCTCTAGCATGGTGTATTTCCTTAGTTTGGAAATCTTGGTTTTACTCAATATCATGTGCAAGCCTGGATGATTTTTGGATTTGGGGGATGGTGTGTCATATGCTTGGATAGCACGATGTCATGTTTTAGTGGGAGCTTTAGCAGTGGTTGTATTTTTTCATCACATGGTGATGGATGATCTTTGTTAGTGTTACAGATGTTGGAGAATGCCTTAGATCTTGTTGCTGCGAGGGTCTTTCACATTTGTTGGGTCACTAGTTGGAGATGGTATCTTCATGCGATTGGAGATGTTGACGTCTTTAGGATTCGAGGGGTCTTTGGTAGAGATGTGGTTTATGCTTTCATTTGATATGTTATCATGGTGGCTTTTATGTCATGGTTTTCTCTTTTATTACCAGTTAGAGTTGTGGCATGATACAATTATTTGATATGATCACATGAAGCACATTATCTCTTTGAAGGAGATGTTTTAGATCATATTTTCATGTTTGTGTTCGTGATTCCATGGTTGGAGCTTTGACATTGATCTTGGTTTAGTTTCTTAGTATTGAGTACTTTGACCATTTGCTTACTACTTTATGATAGTGCTACGTTACATTCGAGTTTGGCATGGATTGATTGATTACTGGTGCTCATGGATACTTGGAGACTTAGGTGAGGCTAGAGTTCTCTTGATATAAAAGGCATGTTGTTGAGATGTATACTCTTGATGAGATTTCAGCAAAAAGTCTGAGGAGCCTACACCTTGGTTGGACATGAGTTCAATAGAGACCTATGAGGAGATTGTTCTTGGATAAGTCACGATGACTTGCATATCTTGGAGGAGCATTCTCATTCCCAACTCTTGGTCTACTTGGCAATTTATCACTTGGGAGGTATTGCCTAATGTTACTTTCAAGTGCTTTATGTTTTCTTTCATATTCATGGATCTTGAGCTGCAGTTAGATGGTTCTAGTGTACTCATATGAGAGATGGATAAGATGGTTATCTCCTTGAGATGTTTTTTTTCCATTTATGATGATACTAGGAGATCATAATGGGCTGATTTCCTGAAAGGGAAACGAAGTTGTCTGATCTTGTTTGAGAGGCTTACATCAATGTAGATGCTATGTTTGATCTCTTGAGGTTGAATGGTTTTGAATGTTGTGATAGCTTTTCTCTTGGGGTTGTGAAGGAGATCATACTTTGCACAGCTAACATTTAGAAGTGTTTGTGGAAGAACATGCTGCATGCTTATGATTTGCAAGTTCTCTATTTGGTCTTGGTTATCTTCTTGGATGGCTGGGTTCACATAACATTGTTTTATGAGATCTATTGGAGCTATGGTGGTCACTCTTTTGTGTTCATATGTTATCACTTGTACTTCATTGTTTTTGGTGATGACATGGTGGTTCATTTATCTCTTTTCTTTGTTGGATGTGGAGAACATGGGAGAGTTGTGGAGACTGTATAAGAGAGATGTTTCTTGCAGCAAGTTTGCTACATGATTTTGCATATCTTTGTGGATGGTCCTTGGTACTACATCGTTACATTTTTCTTTGTGTTGTAATCAAAGACTCGATATGCCTTTAATCTTTCAGATTTGGCATTACCCATGCAATGGGAGTTCTTGTATGTGTTTGGTCTTCATCAACTAGTTTGCACATGGAACTTGAAGTTGTAGTTTTTGGGTTGGTCGTGTTGTTAGCATAAGATTTTTGAAGTTTGGATGCCTTTGAGGTTTGGTTGATTGGATGGGTTAGCATTTGTTGAGGATGCTATTTTCAATCTTGTGGGTTTATCAGTTGGATTGGAGCAATCAGTTTTGTTGTTGTTCTGGCTGACGTTTTATCTTGTTTTCTAGAGGATTACTTTGCATTTGTGTCAAGCTAAGAAGTTGATTTTTTAATGTTTCTCTATAGCTCATGAGCGCAGTGGAGTGTGGCAGTATTTTGTAGCCTTTGTTATCACTAGGATCTTATGCTTGTGTTGTTTGGACAAGTGTCTAGTTGGAGCACAAGAGTATGTGTTAAGATTTATGTGGTTTCATGGATGGTTGTAATGATATATAGTTTCATCAATTTGAATCTTGTAAAGTCTTCGTCAAGTGGGAGATTGTTGAGGTAAGGTGACTCATTTCCCCTCATTTAAGTCCTACAAACATATAAGTGAGCCTCTTTTGGGAAAGATTTAGGACCATGACGGATAACCCTTGGAATTGGCAGCGAATTCCTCAATAGTTTCAATTTGTTTGGGGTGGGTTAGCACTTGAAAATACCATTCAAGGTCTCTTTCATTAAGCCTACTTATAAGCTTTTGGGTGAATTCACTATAGGTAGTGAATTTTTTATGGCCTAGAGTAGTGAGATCATAGTGCCACCAATTGTGGGTTGACCCGATTAAATGGAGTATGGGAAATTTGATGGCATACCCTTTAGTCATGGGTCTAAGAGATGGGAATCTATCAAGTTTCTAAAACCATGACTGAGTTGTTTTCTTCCCTAACCCATCAAAGCATGGTAGTGATAATTTACTTATTTTTGCTTTGAGATCTTTGTCAACATGATTTTTAATTCTATTTTTGTTTGCCATTGTTTTGGTTTCACTATACTCTTTGAAAGGAATAAGCTTTCGAATATCCAAATCCATCTTTGCATACATTTGTGTGATTTCTTCAACACTATTTGTTGTTCGCTCTCCTTCTTCTATGACCAATTCCTCATTTGGAAGGAACGAGGGAAAGGTGTCCCAGGTAATGGAGATTTGGATCGTTTCTCAATTATTAGAGTGAGTATCCCTCCCTAGATTTGAACTATTATTATGATTGATTATTATTGTTCATATTTTGTATGGCAATGAGCATCATTTGTTCAATTCTTTCAAACTTTTTGTTTATTTGTTCCATGAAGCTTTTTAACTCCTGTGCTAGTTGTTTTGCCATAGCTCTCCTACATTGATGTTTTTTGTGTAAGCCAAATTCACAAGATGGTAGGACTATGATCTAATACCAATGTAATGTTCCCACCTCTTTTGGGTTCCTTTATTAAGTAAAGTTCCTTTAATAATTCAGAAATGATTTGAATCTGAGATTATTAGTTATAGAAGAAGTAATGTATTATATTTCTTTTTGTATTTGTCTTTAGTCCAATATCTACAATCATTATTCAGCAATTGCACAATTTTAAAATCCTACTATCTTGCTAGCGATCAACGTTCTTCCCTATAGCCGCAGGTTGTGGATTTGTTTGGTAATGTTGTTGAGTATACAAGTCGATACCTCTACATAAATAGCTTCTTCAGTCCCCACTAGTAAGGACTTAGATTTGCATCGACTTAGATTGACTTGCCTTTTCCTTAGTCTTCAATGTTAAGACGCTTTGTATTCCTGCTAAACCAGTCCTCAATATTCGGTTTGGACATGTGTGCCAACAGTGTTATATCCTAGCTACAATGTTTTGCTCTTCAAAACTATATTTTCCTTTAATTTCCCTATTGAGACTCTATATTACTGCCGATAGAGTTCTTCACAATCTTTGTCTTATTAGTTATCGCACCCTCATTGATTTTGCAAATAGAGATGATTTATCTTTGCTGCTGTATGAATTTTTTATACTAAGTTGTGATATATCCCATAGAAGGACGATCAATGTGATCCTTATATGTTGTCTGTATTTTCGATTGTCCCCAACCACACCTTTTTAAAATTATATTTTATTGTTTAGTTGTAATCTAGATAAGAGAGATGAGAACATTAATCTAAGAAACATTCAATAATATATATTGCACTCTAACTAAACATTTTATTCAGTTAAGTCTTTGATTCCTTCACATGACTTGTTGAGGTTGTATATAACTTCTGCCACTATTGGTGACACTGATCAAATATCATGCCACTTCCTTCCGTCAATGCTCAAGAAATGAGACTTGCTTATCACAAAAGAAGCCCACACATATTACATAGTTTTGTCTTCCACTTCAATGAGAGTCATGCTCAAAAGATATATGTCATACACTAAACATTTGCGATAGTCCCAATGTCATTGGAAGACTCCAATACACCCTCACTTGTATCCCAATATCCTTTGTTCCAGTAAATCACATGGGTCCTAGCAATGATATATGAAGTGTCTAGCAAACATTTTGCTCCTCAAAGATTCTCGACTTTATTTATGTAAAACAATTTTCATTATTTGCAAACTTTTATACCCGATCCAACACTTCACGACAATCTCAAGTATGAATAGTTGTATGGATGAATTCTCAGCCATGGCAAAGTTAGTCTTCCTTGTGTCATAACTCAAGATGACCAAAACTCCTTCACAGAAAATAATAAGAGAATAAATGTGCTCACGACAAATATTTCCTAGCAAACTATTCATCAAACTCAATAATATGAAGAAATGGCACTATAAAAATTGTCGTTGGAAGATGTGCAAACTACTATTAAGCCTATTTGATACTTTGTTCAAAATTATATAACCTTCCATGAATAATATTTGCAAACTATTATTTGGTGCACTTTATATCCCTTTGCAATATTAATTGCACCTGCCTTGAGGAAAGATATATTGTTTAAAAGACTAGAATATTGATCGGGCCCATGCACAAAGTATTTTGAATGGCAACCTTTATATTGCCCAATTGTAACATCCCGTTTACCCGGGTCTAAATTAAGAAATACCATACTCAAAGAAATACGGTTTCTACCTCTTTTCATAGAAAGACAGTTATATCATTCATGTTCATGTGAATAAGATTTACCGTTAAAATTAGTTAGACAAAATTTCATAACTAAAATCTTGAAATACCATCTAATGAAATTATTACAGAAATTGAAAACTACATACCTCGAAAAACTAAGATCGAAATCAAACTGGGGATGCTTCTGCAACCACCCAAGTTAGTCCACAAATACACTATAATAATTTCATATGATGACTACCATCTACAAATAGCTACCTTAAAATCAAACGATAATTACAATTAAATACCACTATAATTTAAATTAGGGCATCACATACCACTGTATCAATTAGGGCATCATTTACCTTTAGTTCAATTAGGGTTTTTGATACCGCTATATCACTTAGGGTTTCCGCTACCATGGATTCAATTAAGGCTTCTGCTACCACGGACTCAATTAGGGCTTCCAATACCACGGTCTCAATTAGGGCTTCCAATACCACGGATTCAATTAGGGCTTCCGATACCGCTGTATCATGTAGGGTTCCAACTGTCAATCAATTAGGGCTTCAAATTCCTTTCCTTCCGATTACTTAACTGTGACAATAACCCAAGATTAGAAAATATATTAATATTCATTATTCATATAAATAAAAGCAAAATGATGGTAACAATGAAATAACTCAATTTAATCTTACCTCCTCATAAATAAAAGTGATATTACCTGGTTCCGATAAATCAATGAATGCGTAGCTTATCTTTGTCTGACGCATGTCCGACATCGAGAGAGAGGTGAAACATTGTCAAGGGCTTAACCACCCAACCTCGGACCACAACATATCCCCACACAATCTCTAACGAGAAAAGCCCTCCCTACCTGGAATTAACAGGGTCATTTTGCCATCCACTAGGCATTCTGATGTATAACACATCATACGACTTGGCAGCAAGAGATCACCATAACAAGAATATGCATGAGCTATTAATTAATTCATATTAAACGATAAATATTGAAATGTCTTAACTGATACTGGTTCATATTATTGATGAATTCCTTTCTCACACCTCATCACCCATCTTCTTGGCTACACAGTCGGGTGAGTCCCAGGTATCCGGAATTCTCAAAGCAGATGGCTCTAACAATTATTCAAGAAGATTACACATTCACTATTTCACACTTGTGATTACACTATTTCACACTTGTGATTACGTAATTATGTTTTTTAAAGATCTCAACAATTTGACAACATTCTTCAATGTTATTATTTATCATGTTTTTTTCTTATTCTGATGACAATCTTGATTATTGTAGATTCTCTGCACCTCCTCACCTTTCTCAGGCCATCAAGCTGGTGACTCCCTGGTGCTATCAGATTAATTTACTGTGGTACTTCGCACCTTCTTCACCATACTCTGGCATTTCACCTAGTGAATTCCTTGATGTTGACTTAATTAGATATTTGTATATGCAATTCAGGTTGTAAAGGTTTTATACTAGAATGGTACACTTTTGATTTGAATCTTAAAGAATTTAGAGAGATTATCTTCCCTCTTATAAAGGAAAACAGAAAGCTTAAAATCTGAACAAGAAAGGCATCAGACTTTATTATCTGTATTATGTTTTCCAATTAGGAACAACAAATTAGGAGTTACGATTCCCTTGTTACATGAACAAAGACATAGCATCCCATGCTATTGCTAAGAATCTCATTGAACCTGTACATCAATTAAAAGAGCAATTTCATATTTATTACCAACTAGGAAAGGAATGAAAAATGGTTTAATAGAATGTATTAGAATCTCTTATCATTACTATGCTATTACATGTAGCAGTTGACTGACCTTTAAAAGATCACAATAAACTTAAAAGGATAATGACCGGCTTTCATCATTGCCTTATATCACATTTAAGAAAATGGCAAACTTTAAATGGAATACGATTAGCTTCAATCACAGATCATTGTCTTATCACAAAGGAATACGATACAGTTGCAAAGAAAAATGGAGAACATATATCAGTGTAACATTATCACATAAGGAAAAATCAGATAATTTACACATTCGAATAATGAAGGAAAACGTCTAATTAAATACCTATTATTGCAATGATATTACAAGAAAGCAGTCGGCAAACTAGAAACACGTCAAACTTCAATGATTAAATCTAGAAACATGCATACTTCAATTCGTAACCACAAGGAAAACGACTTACTGGTATTAAAGTACAGTAATCTTATGTACTAAAACAGGGTTTACTTTCCCTTATTAAACAACCGGCTCAAGGATTAAGTTTTTACAGTCATAATACCAAGGAAGGCATAAAACGATTTACAGAAGTAAGATCATCTTACACGACTCTCTCCAAATCCTGAGAAAAGCCCGTACTAGTATCAACCCGTCTATCCTGGCTCAGTGATTGTGGAAAACAATATCATTTTGATTCAAGATGGAATTATATTCAGAACTGAGTTCAGCCTCTGCAAACAGCTAACAAGGAATTCGGAAAGCCAAGAGAAAGGTAGACGATGAAGTACAAGAAAAAAAGAAAACGAATGCCGAAAGACCATAAGGAATCCATTATATAGAATGGGGCCAGACCTTTCGGCTACCATTGGTTACAAGATTCAATTCAAAAATACCCTCAAATCAACTTAAGAGAAAATAAAGAAAGGAGGGAAAAGAAAGAAAGATGAAAATGAAAGGTTTTAAAGGTTATTATAATCATTAAAATCTAATATGTACATCACTTAATTGATTATTAAATTATAATGGTGCTAAATGAAATTATATTTAAATATACGTAATAAATAATTATTAAAAACAATGTAATGAAAGATAAATTAAAATCTTTAAGATACGTTTTATATTTTAACTCAATTATTTTAATTAAATTATTAAATAACTCATGCAAGTCCCACAAATGTTTTCTATTTCAAATCATTGGGTCTTTACCTATTTGCCTAATGATGGTGATGCCCTGCCTAATTCTTTTATGACAATGTTTCCACCCCTTCGACATGCTCCCTGCAAGGAATTTCTCTGTAATTAAATTATAAATTATATAATCATAAATAATCATAACAGTTAACCTTTCATCTTAAATCCATGAATTCACGATTAACGATCAACTAACATGTCATCTGCACTTGAAATCATAACGACCAACTATCTTACCATTTCGCCAGATTATATCAAATTAAACTGCCAACTGACTTCATGCGAAACTCAACAGCTATATTTCAAGCTAGGTCGAAAATTGGGATGTAACCCCAATGATATATTCCTCCACGACAATAATATGGAGCATTACATATATTTCGACCCAACACAAAAGTTTATCTTTGCGTACCTGAAATATATTTCTGTTTCAGTTTCAGTCATCAAGAAAGCTCCATATGTTTAATACAGATCGAAGATACCATTTCAACAGCATCATTATTGACATCTTTTTCCACTACAATCTATATACGGTCAGCGACTGGCTCCAGCATCAACCTATATGGATTACGCTCAGCATGAGAAAGATTCCTAAGACCGAACTGCTCTGACACCATGTTGTTTTTCTGAATGTGTATTCAATAGGTACAAAGAGAGGGAGTTTTCACTCTTAATATATACTTATCAGTGATGCCCCTCCAACAAGGGTCACCACTCTTCACATGTGGCTCTATTGATTATATTATATTGTTATATAATATTTATATTACTATTATTATATTTATCTCCTATAGTTAATTATATATTAATTTATATAATTAAGTTAACTCAATAAATATAATTATTATTATTATATAATTAATATAATTATAATATAACAATATAATTATATCACTAAAATTATTATATCACAATGATTATATTTTCACAACCTTTATGTTATCTATGTCAGCTTGAAGGAATCCGACCATGGCTACAATAACATTAACACTATGAAGGTGATAATTTCATGACCTTGTGTCATAACCCTAGATCTATTTCTTCATTGATCATAATCAGATACATTGTCTAGAAATCAGTAACATTTCTTGCAGAATTTGTTATCTTTCATGTTGTCATAAAATTCAATCCTTCATTAATTGGTAAAAAGTAAAAGCAGCCATCTTTACAAAGAGGTCATTTTGTTCTCTTAATTTCCCAGGAGATAGTGGAGGCTAAATATAGGAAAGGGTTGTAGTGAAATGGCTAAGGAGGTTAATGCAAACAGCTGCAAAATCATTAGCATCATTATTAAACCATTAGTGGCGCATAATGTATTCTTTAGTCATATTGGAGAGATTAAGAAAGAGGGAAGAGTGGAAATGGACAGCAAAAAGAATAGCTTGATTTTTAAAAGGACTGTTCAAAAAGGAAGCGACTACGATCTGAAGGGGATCACTCCTTGCATGAAGAAAAGAAGAGAAAGGCATCTTAATGTGGTATCATCACTTGAAGAGAATGGTGTGGAAGGAAAATCAACCAAGGGGGAAGATCTATGTAAAATAGTGTGTCAAAGAAGGCTAAGGATGTGTAAAGGAGATCGCCTAGAGTGGAATCAGCGAGTAAGTTGCTAAGTATTCCAGTTATGCAGTCTGTTTTAGATCCTCTTATTGTGCATGTCCAGAGCTTGATCTGAAAAAAACTTTGGCACCTTGTTTTTTCCCATATCACATTCCATGTTAATTTAGCATATGCCTGCTCATAATGAGACTATATTTAGCATTTACTTTACTAAGAAACTAGTAGTGCATGCATAAGAAATAGGAAGATTAATGTAACAAGTTTCAAAGATCAAAATAGATTTGATTGATTTATTATTTTTAGAGCATATCCTGCAACCTGCATTTTTTCCCTGAGTCTGTCATACCATGAGGCGTTATGGCAACAGATCTTGCACATTGCAATCATTGGAAATAGTTGTCTATCTAATCTCATGCATAAAAGCTCTCCTTCAATAAGCTTATGGCATATTCCTATATCATGAAAATTTATTTATATATCATGAAAACTATCAGCTTTCTTAAGTTGAACCCATGAATGAGCTTCCAGACTGATACATTTTCTTAACCTTTTAATCATGAACATTATGTGCATTTCTGAACCATAATGCATTCTTTATAAGCATCCTCTTCAAGTCCTATTGCTAAGCCAGTTCATTTTAATGCATAGCATAGTTCAACAACTCTACCTTGCCAAATGTATGTGTCTAAAGTCGGCTACCCACTCGAATTTGCTTGTGAGATTTTATTCCTCCCTTGTAGCTGATGCAAACAAAGTTTGTAATTTTGGAAATTTGTAGGTATTAGCATCTTACCTAGGGTTAGCTGCCAATAACCTCTCGCAATACACCATGCTCTAAATCTTTATTATTTGAGCTTGCATATCTATTTAAAAAGGACTTTCTTTAATGTGTAACATATATTGTCCTTTATAATCCTTTGCATCTTTTCCCTTGTGAGAAACTTGCATGACTTCCCATGAGCCCCAAATTTTGTAGACCCACTTCTAAGTGTCAATGATCGAGCATGTTGAGAACAAATTACAGTTAACCCTAAAGGATCAATCCATTATTAGTCTACTTTTAGAAGAATACTGAAAAAATGAAGAATCTTCAAAACCTACTTATGCCTTCAAGATGTAATTAGGAAGGGATTTAAGTGAAAGGTGAATCAATTGTGCAAATAGTACAAATTCCCTAGACTTTGAAACATATATATAAGTATGAATTTATCAGTGTAACACTAGGACTCACACCCCCTCCCAAACCTCGAAGTACCCGTGCCCAAGACAACCCCGCACCTGATACTTGAGTACCCAAGTACCCCCACCTCTACCGCCATTCCGCAACCATTCTGCCACTAGGATGGGAAATTGAATTTCTATTTGAATTTTTATTTTTGAATGTTACTATTGGGTATGTAAGATGTTACTATGTTGAATGTTCAATGGTTCTAGTTCTTGTTGCAATTTTGCTATGTTCGTGTATTTTAATTTGGTATCTTCTACTGAAACATCATTTCATAACTAGCATTTCAACTTCTATATGTGTACTATACAATACCCCTCCATGCCCTGTTCTCCCCTTGCCATCGTCCCCTCGTCATCCCGAAAATGAGACCCATTTTCCTTAGCCCCAAATACTCGTCCAGGTGTCCCACCTTCTCAACATACCCCAATACTGGTATTGCAGTAGAATTAATCTATTTAACAAGAACTATTTCATTAATTTAACGTTAGAAAGATACGTTGTGATTGAGTAATTATTTAGATAGTACTAAGAAGTATTACATTTTACTTAGGTACGATTATCTAGTTAGTCACCTTAACATTTATCTAGCTTTAGATAGCACATGGTATAGTCATCATCATTGATAAGTATAGTTAGGTGTTGGAAATTCATGTGGCTTATAATATTTGCCTGGTTGCCTAGTTAAATATTCATATGGAATTGCATAGAATAGAAGTCTTCATATGAGAATATCAACCTTCTACAGAATAGAATATTTGGGACAGGTTTGGATTAAATGTTTTTCTTTTACTTATAGTAAGATAAGTAAATTAAAATGACTTATAAGTGATAAAATTTGTTAACATTTTGCCTACTATGAAAACCATAAAAATGTCAATCTTTGTTACAGTGACATTCTCCATCTTTATAGCATTCTTTCATATTATTATTATGTTCAGATATTATACATTTTATTTAAATGTCTTTCAATTATTGTCTACAAATAATATTTTGGATTAATCAAGAACATGTATAGTTCAAGCCATTCTTTCATCATAATAGATAATTATATATCCTAAATAATATTTAGAGGAAGTAAAATCTCTTGGTGGAAAAATGCTTTGACAATGATCTCACCCATTCTGTGCTAGACAGAATAACTATTAGGCT
Source organism: Cupressus sempervirens (assembly GCA_028749045.1). NCBI lineage: Eukaryota > Viridiplantae > Streptophyta > Pinopsida > Cupressales > Cupressaceae > Cupressus > Cupressus sempervirens. The sequence continues at coordinate 316,466,996 of CM053783.1, forward strand.
CCTTTTCAGTTTTTGTACTCTGTACTCTTTGTTACATCCCAATTTTTGGCCCAATTTTACATGCTCCTTTATAATGTTCATTAAAATTTCAAGTTCATTGAGGACGATGAAACACAAGGGGAAGGGTATGTTACATCCCAAATTTTGGCTCAATCTAAAATTGTTCACACAGTGGTTGAGGTTTCCTATGAAGTCAATTGAGAAGTAAAATTAGTTACGATCATGCAAAAGGGTAAAATGGTTAATCGTTATAGTTCCATATGAAGTTGGCATGATAGTTAATCGTTATGATGTTATTATATTGTTATCTTGAAATCTTAGAAAGTTGGTTATTCATCATGGGAAGTAGAACGATGGTTAGCCGTTATGATGGTTTATGAATAATAACTTGTTATCGTAAATATGATATAATCGTGGAGAATTCCCTTGCAGGAGCACAACGAATTGCCAGAAAGGAATTAAGCATGGGGGGCACCATTATCACTAGGCAAATAGGAACGAACCCTAAACCACCATGGCTAAGGGTAAACGACTAGGTAAGCAAGAGTGTACGCTGGACGACCATGAGCTAAACTATTAAATTACATATCATTTAATAGTAAAAGAGATCACTAAGCATGAATTGAAATTTGAGCAAGTTTGTACCTTTGTAATTGTGATGTTGGTTGGAGCCTCTTGATGTATAAACATGTCTTATCATATCGACATCATGATACCTACATATCTATACATGTATGTGTAAATGCGTAAACCAATTTTATATAAGGATGTATATGCATACGTGATATTTGGCGTATACGTAAGAAATATATGCTTGGGGTCTACACATACACGTATATGCATACACACATATATAGGTATTTGTAGATTCCATGATATTATATACTAAGACAATATCATTATTTCTTTCACCTTGGCTATTGGTTTAATATTATCTCATGTGTGGCCACCTTTCACATTTCTATATTTTTCTATCAAGTCATATAGTTTGAGATGGCCGTTTTAATATTTGTACCGATGACTTCTTGTGTACATTGTAACTCCTCCACCACCACTCTCTTCTTGTAACGGAGATTAGGTGCGAGTGATTTATTTATTACTCCCCCATTGCTTGGGAGGCGACCCTTCTCTTCTTGCAGTTGTTCCAAGCTCATATTTTCTTGCAAGCACTCTTTCTCATGGCCTTAAGCCGAATGCAATCATCCTTAGAATAGACTATTGTGAATTCTTGCTTATTATAATGGATATCAAAGGCGTAGAATCGTATCAACGATGTTGCCTATAGGCCAAATAACAATCATCGCATTGCAACCCATTATTCGCGAGCCTAACTAGATAGAGCACTAATACAATTACAAGTCATGCAATTGTTACTTATGATTTACTGCCATATTTTCTTTGTTCTCGAGTGCTGAAGAATCAATGATGTAAATTAGTTGTTGCATTATCATTATCCATCCTTGATCATGAACAAAGCAACAATGTCATAAATAAGCCACATAATGTTGTTAAAGAAATTAATAGAAATTTCCAAATATCTTTGTTTACCCTGCATATCGGGTGTTACTGATAATACAGACCCGCAATTATAAATTGTCATCACTTTGAATGATAAGCGATCATATTGCTAATGGCATATTTTGTGTATGATTAATTGAAGCAAGCATTGATGTATATTACCTTGCATAAGGCATTGATCTAATTTGTACAGAGGTATTGACCATATACCTCTGAGACAAGATCAATTCGAATGGAAACAAATCTGAATTACTAAAATGATACTTGCATTATACATGGTTTGAAATCTCCTAGGATACACCCAAGGCCGGAAGGGTCAAGCATTGATGGGTAGGGAGAAGAAAACCTTGCAAGAACAAACATATGTCAATCTATGAAAGTAATAAAATGATAAAATTGTATATACCCAATCAGCTCATGGTAGACCAAAGTTTAGATCTTGGTGCTTAGTCGAGTGGTGGGATTGATACTCTAGTACCAGGATGCTCAGTGGATGGACAAGGTGTTCCATGTCTATTTTCGGGTAGGGAGGGCCTTTCTCGTTAGAGATTGCGTGGGGATAAGTAAGGTTCATTGTTGGGTGGTTAAGCCCCTAACAATGTTTCCCTCTCCACAAGATGTCAAGACATGCACCAGACAAAGATTAGTCATGCATTCAAACATTTGTTGGTAACAGGTATTTTACTTTTATGATGTTTATACAAGTATAAGATATGATGGATTGATTTATATCATCGATTCAGTTATTTCCTTTAATGAAAGCAACTTTTCTCGTCAATGTAATCGGTAGCCGGTTAGATTGTTTGATCTTCCAACTGACCATGGAATATATCTATATGCAAGAGATAGGTTTATCTGATGGATTGTTATTTCGGTCTTTCATTTATGTGAATAATAAGTGTATTTTCTAACTGAATGTTATTGCCATAGTTAGCAATGCAAGGAAAAGGGCTGATACAGTGGTATTTGATGCCCTAAATGATACAATGGTATTTGATGCCCTAAATGATACTGGTAGTTGATGCCCTAAATGATATGGTATTTGATGGTATTAGTCATTTCGATAAAGTCGTATAGCTAATTGTTCCTAAGTGGTATTTATGAACGAACCTGGGTTTTGCAAAAGCATCCCTAGACAGATTTCGGTGTTAAATTCTATGGTATGTAGATTTTAAATTCTATGTTAAATTCATTAATGGTGTCTTCAATTGTTAGTAATGAATTTTTTGTTTAACTGATTGATCTCATTCACATGAACATATTTGTTATAACTATCTTCCTATGAATATGAAGTATTAACTGTATTTTGTGATATAACTAGTTGTTAGTTAAGACCCGGTAAAAGCGTTTGTTATATATGGTATTAGAGTCTGGGTTCGACACTAAACCTTGAGCCCAACACTGTTTTAGAGAAACCGATAATGTAATATTGAAAAAGATTTATTTTACGTAATTGAATATTTTACAATTAAGTTGGAAAAATCACACAAGGGAATCATCTAGAATAGTCGAGAAGGGCTGAGATGATGGTGTAGTCCATATGAAATGGACAGATGGATAAATTGCAAAATTATATAAGTGAATCAGAACTAAGGAAAATTACATGATTGGTAAGTCGAGCGGTGGTGATCAGGTTGTTCATTTGCCCATCTAAATCCTTGGCCAAGGTAGATTAAAGGCATGCTTGCCTAAATAAATCACTAAGAGGTCGGCGGTACCAACTGACGGGGAGAAGGTTGGTGGAGGTGTATCCTCAACCTTGTATGTCACTGAGCTGACACTAAAACACTAGGATGCTCGGTTGGCAGGACCAGAATGGTACATGTGCCTTATCCCAAGAGGGTGGGCCATTCTCAATAGAGAATGAGAAGATTAAACTAGGTCCAAATGTCGAGGCTTAACTAGTTGCTATAACCTTGATGCGATGTTATCGAAACCTCGATGGTGATTAGATATTTCTTTTCAGTTGCATGTTTCCAGCATTATACTTTATGCAATTACATTCGTGTTCATATGAAATGGTAGTTAATATTTTGTTATCCATTTTTTGGACTTGAATTGAAGCGAAAATAAAATTGTGAACCATGATTTTGAGAATTCTTTTAACTTGAAAATGATGATCCTTTCTAATGTTGATTAAATGATAAGGTCATTTTGTACTCCAATAGGAGTAAGCACACTTGCATAACTGAAACTAGAAATGCTTATTTATAGATGTAACTTTTGTTTGACTTGAGTTTTTCCTTAAAACATTACGGTGACAGGATGGGCATGAAAGTCTAGGTCATACGAATGGGAAAGATAAATTTCCAAATATTTACAGGAGATTGGCAAGCACGCTCAGATGAGCTACTCAATAAGAACCCTATGTAAATTTTTTTCAGATGCACTTGATCAATCCATGACCCAAGGATGTGTTGCGCTAAGAAATTTCAGCATGAAAGTAGAGTTCCATGGAAATATGAGAGTTTTGTGGACTTAAGAGTCTAAGCCACAATCGGAATACGATGGACAAAACATACAAACATCAAGGCTGCACCCCGTCTCAGGAATTGCATGTGGACATGTAGTCCAAGTGCTAGGAGATTGGGATGCATATAGTGTGGTCCCATGCTAAACATAACCTCTATGTTCTTGATTGGACGTATGATGATCTTTCATAATATATCATGTTTTTACCTTTTGACACACTGTTATACATGTATAATACACATGCGATATTGATTTTATATGGTAATGAAATATCAAGACATACTGAGCTGTTTTATATTGTTCTAGAGATGAAGTATATTTCTATCATGAGATGATTATTCTAATGAAAATGTTATTGTGATAAGATGGGCATGTAGGCCGAGGTTACATAAATGCAAAACATGGATCCACTAACCTTTCTCAAATAAGCTGTGAGTTTACAAGGATGATCTAGCCATTAATGAGTATCATATGCCATATGGTATGTATGAGTGATTTAAATTATGTGATCAAGTTATACTCTAGAACGTGTTAGTTGAGGAATTACAATTTTGAATGGTTTATCTTACTCTCAATTATTGAACACTAAAAAATTATCTTTTATGAAATATCAATTAAACTAAAGATATTGTGAGTGTCTACATGAGTATGACAGAAATATGAAATAGAATATCCTAAAACATGATCAACTCAAGTGATGCTGAGGTGACCACAAGTACGGTGAAGTAAACTCAGGTGAGTGTGTGTTTCATTTTTAGTTTTATGATATCATGCAAGCATATTTCTGGAATCATTGAAGTAAAGGAATAATAGACCTTGATTATTGATCATCACTTAAACATTGATTCAATTTTGAAATGAAATGATTCATGATGCTATATATACATCTTATATTTAGAAAAATTTCTTAGTGTTTAAAGCTGCAGAGTTCATCGAGGACGATGAAACACAAAAGGGGAAGGGTATGTTACATCCCAATTTTTGGCCCAATTTTAAATGCTCCTTTATAATGTTCGTTAAAATTTCAAGTTCATTGAGGACAATGAAACACAAGGGGAAGGGTATGTTACATCCCAAATTTTGACTCAATCTAAAATTGTTCATACAGTTGTTGAGGTTTCCTATGAAGTCAGTTGACAGGTAAAATTAGTTACGATCATGTGAAAGGGTAAGATGGTTAATCGTTATGGTTTCATATGAAGTTGACATGATAGTTAATTGTTATGATGCTATTATATTGTTATCTTGAAACCTTAGAAAGTTGCTTATTCATCACGGGAAATAGAATGGTGGTTAGCCATTCTGATGGTTTATGAATAATAACTTGTTATGGTAAATATGATATAATCGTGGAGAATTCCCTTGCAAGAGCACGGCAAAGGGGGCAAGCATTGCCAAAAAGGAATTGGGCATGGGGGGCACCACCATCACTGGGCAAATAGGTATGAGCCCTGAACCACCAGGGCTAAGGGTAAATAGGCAAGCAAGAGTGTACGTTAGATGACCATGAGTTAACCTGTTAAATTACATATCATTTAATAATAAAAGAGATCACTAAGCACGAATTGAAATTTGGGCAAGTTTTTACCTTTGTAATTGTGTTGTTGGTTGGAGGCTCTAGATGTATAAACATGTCTTATCATATCGACATCATGATACCTACATATCTATACATGTACATACATGTATGTATACATACGTAAACCAATTTTATATATATATAAGGACGTATATGCATACTTGATATTTGGCGTATACGTAAGAAATATATGGTTGGGGTTTACACATGTACAAGTATATGCATACATACACATATAGGTATCTGTAGATTCCATGCAATTATATACGAAGACAATATCATTATTTCTTTCACCTTGGCTATTGGTTTAATATTATCTCATGTGTGGCCACCTTTTCTATCAAGCAATATAGTTTGAGATGGCCATTTTAATATTTGTGTCGATGACTTCTTGAGTACATTGTAACTCCTCCACTACCACCCTCTTCTTGTAACGGAGATAAGGTGCGAGTGATTTATTTATTACTCCCCCACTACTTGGGAGGCGACTCTTCTCTTCTTATAGTTATTCCAAGCTCATATTTTCTTGCAAGCACTCTTTCTTATGGCCTCAAGCCGAATGCAATCTTCCTTAGAATAGACTATCGCAAATTCTTGCTTATTATAATGGATATCAAAGACGTAGAATCATATCAACGATGTTGCCAGTAGGCCAGATAACAATCATCGCATTGCAACCCATTATTCGCGAGCCGAGCTAGACAAAGCACTAATACAATTACAGGTCATGCAATTGTTACTTCTGATTTATTGCCATATTTTCTCTGTTCTCGAGTGTTTAAGAATCAATGATGTAAATTAGTTGTTGCATTATCATTATCCATCCTTGATCATGAACGAAGCAACAATGTCATAAATAAGCCACATAATGTTGTTAAAGAAAGTATTAGAAATTTTTGAATATCTTTGTTTACCCTGCATATCAGGTGTTACTAATAATATAGACCCGCAATTATAAATTGTCATCACTTTGAATGACAAGTGATCACATTGCTAATGGCATATTTTGTGTGTGATTAATTGAAGCAAGCATTGATGTATATTACTTCACATAAGGCATTGATCTAATTTGTACAGAGGTATTGACCATATAGCTCTAAGACAAGATCAGTTCGAATGGAAACAAATCTAAATTACTAAAATGATACTTGCATTGTACATGGTTCGAAATCTCCTAGGATACACCCAAGGCCAGAAGGGTCATGCATTGATGGGTGGGGAGGAGAAGAAAACCCTGCAAGAACAAACATATGTCAATATATGAAAGTAATAAAATGGTAAAATTGTATATATCAAGTCAGCTCATGGTAGACCAAAGTTTAGATCTTGATGCCTAGTCAGGTGGTGGGATTGATACTCTAGTACCAGGATGCTCAGTGGATGGACAAGGTGTTCCATGTCTATTTCCGAGTAGGGAGGGCCTTTCTCGTTAGAGATTGTGTGGGGATAAGTAAGGTCTGTGGTTGGTGGTTGGGTGGTTAAGCCCCTGAAAATGTTTCGCTCTCCACAAGATGTCAAGACATGCACCAGACAAAGATTAGTTATGCATTCAAACATTTGTTGGTAACAGGTATTTTACTTTTATGGTGTTTATACAAGTAGAAGATATAATTGATTGATTTATATCATCGATTCAGTTATTTCCTTTAATGAAAGAAACTTTTCTCATCAATGTAATTGGTAGCTAGTCAGATCGTTTGATCTTCCAATTGAACATAGAATATATCTATATGCAAGAGATAGGTTTATCCAATGGATTGTTATTTCAATCTTTCATTTATGTGAATAATAAATATGAGTGTGTTTTATAACTGAACGTTATTGCCATAGTTAGCAATGGAAGGAAAAGGGATGATATAGTGGTATTTGATGCCCTAAATGATACAATGGTATTTGATGCCCTGAATGATACTGGTATTTGATGCCCTAAATGATATAATGATATTTGATGGTGATTGTCATTTCAATAAAGTGGTATAGCTAATTATTCCTAAGCGGTATTCCGTATTTATGGACTAACCTGGGTTTTGCAGAATCATCCATAGACGGATTTCGGTGTTGAATTCTACAGTAGGTAGATTTTAAATTCATTAATGGTGTCTTCAATTTGTAGTTATGAAATTTCTATTTAACTGATTGAAACCATTAATCTCATTCACATGAGCATATTTGTTATAACTATCTTCCTATGAATATGAAGTATTAACTGTATTCTATGATATAACTAGTTGTTAGTTAAGACCCAGTAAAAGTGGTTGTTACACTCTTGTATTTGACCTTATGGTCTCATAAAGGAAAGAGTTTCCTTATGTCTCGCCTATTCATTGGTTTACTGTCAAAGGCTAATATCATGTCTATATACTGTGATGCCACCATTCATGAGCAACCTTGTCCACGTGCAAAGCGGCATTTTATAGACTCTTCTTCAGGCATAGGATTGACACTGAAATAGGTTTCCACTTTTTGGACCAATGCTCTCGCTGAAGTTGTATCAGATCCATCAAAATAAGTTAGGCTAAGTTTCCCAACCTTCTTGCACAAGTCATTATGTTGTTCCTTATAGCCCTGTTGGGCATATGCCTCGTCCTAAGATACATATTATCTCGTAGGGATTTATCACGCTGAAAATCTAAACCTGCAGCAACCTGATCTTGTCTAAGCTCCTCTTGTAATTTAACCAATTTAAGATCATTCCCTACTAGAGGTTCCATTCTGGGTGGAAACCAGGCATAAGAGGTCCACCTAAAGCCGCTCAGTAGGGCTGACTTGCAGCTTTGGTTTGGTCCTCTTCATCTATCTGCTCATTAATTCCTAAAATTGGGCTACAGCGTCAACCAACTGCCCATTATCCTGATCCGTTTCCTCTTAACGTCTAAGCAAGGCATACAAAAGGAGTGTTTTGCGATCTAGTTTCTGGTTGCCCCTTTCACCTCTTTCAACTATGTTCAATGAATGTGACAACTGCTCAAAATGGTTCTCCAAGTGCTGTTCTATTGGATCTGAACGCCATTGCTCCCAAAAAGCTTTCTCTTGTTTCCTTAGTCTTTCCTGATAACTTCTTTCTCTGAAACTGTTGCTCATAAAAGCTCAGTAACCCACTGCATGGCAAGAAAAACTGTGCCAGGATACCACCTAGTGTACTGCCATGTTCTTTTTAAACTAAACGTATAATGTTACTTTTCATTGGTGCAGAAGGGGGAAAAATTTTCTGTTTGTTTTTTTGATGATTCAGCGGGAAACTATAATAAATAGCAGCAAACACAAATTATGAAACAATGTAAATATCATGCAATTTTGCGGCAGAGAAATTCCAGATTGCTCATCAAGATAATGGTTTTCCTGCAATACAACAGCAACCGAAAATGATAAGTACCCTTACAAATCTAAATCAAACATACCCAGAAAAGGTTGATGACTTGTACCCACTGCCATAATGAAATCAGCTCTACAAATTTCTCTAGATATGGGCACCACCCCTGCAACTTTAAGTGCCAAATGAAAGTGGAATGATGGAATAAATCTACATCCCTAACTGTCACAAACAGGTCTGACTAAACCCCTTTTAATCTCTCCAAACAGCTTCAGCAAGTCTGCAACAGCTTTATTAATGAAAGATGCAACTAATACGATAAACCCATTTGTTACTGTTGTGACCAATAGTCACATCATCGCCCAAGCCTGGGGCCCCTTTCTATTTTCGCCAGCTGTTTCCTTATTCTGTAAAGTGCATAAAATCTCCCACTTCAGAAAAATCCCGCTTTTCATGGGTCGCAGTTTTCAGGAAATGAAGAAATATTGTGATCAAGGAAAAATCCCTCATTCCTTGAAAATCCCGACGCGAAAATCGTGGAGCACAATCTTAGTGAGACATGGGAATAATATCATTGAAGCAATGGATATCCAATGAAGCCAGAATAGTGGAAAATTTTGAAGCTTGCAGGTCAAATCGGGGTGATCATGAGTACCGACTGAAGATTTTTGAAAGACGTCAAACAATCCCTACCTGTCATTGCTTTGGTAGACTCGTGTCTTTATAGTTTCCTGTTAACTTTGAAAGCTGCATGATACCGGACTTAACCTTTTCATCAGGCTTGACTATAATAGATTTTGTGGCAAAGGCACATTCGAACTCCAAGATGACATAGTTTCTGAATCAATAGGTCCAATATTTCTGTGATGTGACAGGAGTCGGTGTTTGGAGTCTCCGCTCTTGTCAACAGCACACTCACCTCTACTGTGCTACCTCAGATAAAGGTGTCCTCCAAGTATGGAGGAGTCATGCTGTGGGCTAAGTACAATGACGAGCAAACCAGTTATAGCTCAGGATTAAAGCTTCTGTCTGATCAACTTTGTTTCAGTTCCCACACCAAATAGTAATGAGGCGACTCATCACACAATATTTTCAGTTAGTATATCAATGGCTTCTTCTTTTGCTTCCCAGATTGAATATGTGTTGAGCCTGCATCTTTGCCTAAACAATGCTAGTCCAGCGCAAAGGTGGGCTTGATTGTGTGGCAGACTTTTCAGAGGATAATCTATATTGTAGTCTGCCCAAAGTTAAATGCATTTCTAACGCAAAGAGCTGCCATTGCTACTCTATACATGTTTATTATGGTGAATGGAAGGTTCAGAAGGATACATGTTTATTATGGTGAATGGAAGGTTCAGAAGGAGGCGGAAGAGAAAAAATTCTCCACTCCTTCAAAATCCCGACCCGCAAATCATGGAAAAGATCGCTTTGGACTACGGAATGCAGTTGTGGCAGAGAAATATTATCATTGAAGCAATAGACATCCAATAAAAAGCCGGAATATTGAAATTTTTGAGGAGAAATCCAAACTTTAAAGCAAGAGAGTGAAATTTCTTATGAAGTGAAAATTGGATTCAGAGGAGAAAAGCGAAAAAATAATTTTTCCTTCAGAAAAAGTTTTTTGGATTTACATTTAAAAAATTAAATATTAGTTTTACTAATATTTAATTTGATTTCTTTTGAATAATAATCAAAAAAATAAAAAATGGAGAAAAAGTTGCAAAAGAATTTGATTTTTTTTCATTTAAAAATGGAAGTTAATTGAATATTGATTTTTTTAAAATTGATATTTAATTAATAAAACTAAAAAAAAAAATCAAAATAGAAGAGTACTTAGCTTCATCATGAAGTTAAGAGCATAAAAAATAGCAACTTTTTGAATCAAACGGCAAAAAGTGACAAGTGGCACAAAAAATGGAAACCTTAATGGTTAAGTAAAACAGCTGCCTAATTTTAGTCTGCAGATTTAAAGGCATCTTTTTTGAAGGATGATTTATATAAGAAACCCTCTCATTCATTCAAGCTCACACAAAAATTTGAAGAGCAAATCAAGAATAGGAGTAAGATTTGAGGAGTTCAAGGGAACAGATTTTTTGAGAAATTTTCTGAAATTGTTGAGGAATTTTCTAGGAATTCACGACAGAAGATTTTGAATCCCATCAGAAAGGAATTTTCTTTGCAGTGAGTTGTGCGGATGAGTTAAAAAAGTGAATCTTGAAAGGAGTATGGAAATTTTGGCGAAAATCCAAAATCTTTGTCTTATGGACAAGTTGTATCCGTTGTTTTTAAATACTTTCCTTGCATAGTCTTATGTATGTACGTTTTCTATTTTGCAGGAAAGGAAAATGGCAAAGCCCACGGGAACAGGAGAAACGCGAGGACAACTGATAAAGAATGAAAGGAGAGGATTCTATCCTGAATCCAAAATTGTGTCAAAGTGGGCAGAAATCGGAGATACAAGCCTCGGCGGCCTTGATTTGAAAGATTTCAACCGAAGAATGCTCGGATACAATGACCATCAACCGACACACCTAGCCACAAGAATTGTGAGAAGTGGAATTTTTGCTGCAGCTGCTTTCCCTTCTTCTTTTCAGCATCCAGAATTGATCGTGGAATGTACTAAGCACTAGAGTCCTAGAGACAGAACCATCCGAGATTCTGAACGAAATATTCTAGCAGATTTTTCTCCGGCATCCATTTCTGAAGCATTTGGAATTCCTTCAAATCCAAGGATGGTCACAAAAACACAAGAGCAAGCACTGAGAATCTATACATCTGGAATCAATTTTTGTGAAGAAATAATCAACAAAAAATGGTTGAAAAAGAATAGACCGCATCATTCCAAGATTCTTAAAGAAATAGTATGGCTTGACTTGCAGAAGGAATATAGTGATATGGTCATGATGTTGAGTCGCATATTTGGCATGCCTTATTCTTATAGGTTTGAATCTTGGATGTGGTATTTTGTTGAGCAAGTAATGGAGGAAGGCGACAGACTAGATTGGGTTGGGCTCATAAGTGATAACCTAAATGAACAGTTGATGAATATAGAACATACAAGGAAATTTTACATGAGCTCCTATGTCATCTACATGCTAGCACGGAGGACAAATTATGATGGACTACGATGCAAAGGACCAATTGGAAGCGGAAGCCAACACCTCAAAGTCCATGAATGTTACCCGCAGTTGCATTTGTATTCAAAGGAGGATTACATGAAGGTTAATGATATATTTTCCATGCGAATAGTAAGAACACTGCAAAAGAGGCCACATATAAGAATGTCAATAGGTGCAATGAAATTGATCGAGGAATATGGCGCTTGGTTCATTCAGTTTCCTACCTTTTCATATATCCGAGTTCAAGGATTCTCCACAGAACCATACAAATTTCCCAGGTATCCAACGGACAAGATGGTCTTGTTAGAGCTTACTCGACAACTTACAACCTATGACAAGATTCAGAAAGGGAAGAAGAAGTTGAGATTGCAGTTTCCAATCTCCATAGGAGAAGGGAAAACTGAAGTATGCCCATGTCTAAAAGCTGCAGAGAAATCATCAGATGAGCTCCACTTCTTCCGCCTTCCGCTTTATCCAAAGAGGAATGATTTTGATCCTTACAACAAGATCTCATTAGTAGGAGGATCAAAGTACCAACACAAAGTTCACCTTGAAGACTTTTGGGCAAATGCAGCAGATGAGAACGAGATTAGAAAAAGATTGCATTCAAGACTACCATTGAACATTATTAGAACATGCAACATATTCAAGGTTCCTAATCAAATGGAGGAGAACCCAAACGTGATGCAAAAAGGATTCAATCCAGAAATGATAGCTCAACCATTTGATTGGAAGAAGAAAGAAATTACAGATCTTGAAGCCCTTTCAAAACCAATCTTAGATTTTACAAAGTGGTGGATCGAGCGTAAGCTTGAAAAATTAGTCGCACCAGCAAATGGATTCACATATAGGTTGCTTGGCCATAGACCACTTAGGGATGAAAGATCAAGACAAATATCTGAAGGGACTATTGAAGAAAGGGGAACTCCATCCGAAGATGTAGGAACCAAGAAAGGGAAGGAGGTACCTCGAGAAAAGCGCCCTAGGATTGAGGAAGTCATCCAAGAACCTCAAAATAAGAAGCAGAAACATGGAGATGCCCCCTCTTCTCGGAGTTGAACTCCAAGTGTCCAAGAGATAGAAACTTTTGAAAGGCAGGATGTAGGGACAAGTATAAGGAGATTCGAGCAAGAAGAGAATTTGGATAGGCCAACTCATGATAGGTTGAGTATAAATGCTTATGAAAAATCCATGCAAGAAAGAGGGAGAGATCAAGATATTGCTACGGAAGAAAGTCTTGCTACAATCTTAGAGCGAGAAATGATTAATGATGGAGATGGTCCACTAGAGGAAGAAACTCCAAGAGTAGCAATACATCTTCCAAGTACTGAGGCCATAGTTCCTGAGGTTAGGATGGATAGTCCAGGAGGTGAAGAGGAGATTGATGTTCGAGCAATCCAAAGGAAAGAACAATTGGTAATTCCAGGGGACCAAAGTATATCTATTCCAAAATGGTTGAGGCAACGAATTCATTTGCGTCAACAAAGGGAGGTTGATCCAGCAATTGAATTACAGGAAATTTTGGACCGATCAAACCGATCAGAAGAACAAGGGAAAGCAAAAAGATATACTAAATTCATCAGAGGAGAATCAGGATCCAGAATCTTACAGATTGCGACTCCCACAGTTGACAAAGGGAAAAATCAGATTGCTCCAGATGAATACCATGTTACAGAAGTAAATCTTGGTCGGGCCTCCCGAGAGCAAATATTAGAAGAATTTGATGACTCCACACAGGCTTTGAAGGATAGGTTGAAGAAAGTAGAAGAAGGGTATGAAAAGCAGAAAAGAGAAATTTGGGCCTTATGTCAGTACATCGATAACTTGCCTCATCCAGTAAGAGAGGAAGGTCCATCATTTGTCCCTCCAACAGGTGTTTCCAGTGAAGTGGTAGGTGATATTGACAGAATCAAACGGATTGCTCAGGGTGCAAAGATTTGGATCGAAGGAATTCAGGAGGTAGCCTTCAAACATGCAGAAGAGTTAGTGCAAGTGCACAATAGGGCATTGGCTGCAATCTCTAGGATCCAGTGCATGGAGGAATCATGGGTGGATGAGCATATTTACCAAGAAGAGGTGATTGCCGACATTCAGAGTCTGATGGATACCCCAAAGCAAGAATTAATTGATGGTCGAGTTATCAGCGAGGGGGATGTCTATGATTTTATTCGATGGTACAGTGCAGTGATCATGGCTAAGGAAATGTTTGAGAGCTTTGCCAGGGAATCTAGTCGATGGAAGAAGATTGTTGATAACATCAAGCAAGGAATATCAAATGCGGTTGCATCTTTGTTATCACAGAGATTGTTGGAAGAAGAAATGACAACTGATAATCTGAAAGTCAAGTTAGAGGAATTCTTTCAGCTAAACGTATATGGAAGAGATGATTTTGAGAACTTCTCCATCTTCTCAAATACAATGCACACTACTAAGGACTTGATACCAGATTGGGATGAAAGCTTGGGAAAAGCAGAAAGAGCAATTGCAGTTCTGGAATTCAAGCAAGAATCTGCACCAAGCATCAGTACAGAGGAGTTGGAAACAGTATTGGATCGATTTCGATCTTTCAGGCAAAAGAATCAAGGATAGATGCATTAAATGCATAGTGGGTGTGCATAAGGATCATTTATTACACTCCACTCCTTACATGAGCATGCATAGTGGGCATTTATTACCCACTATAGTAGTGGATTCCTTGTGGCATTAATGTAGATTCCTTTCCATTGCCCTAACCCTAATTAGGGTTGATGTGGCAAGATCTTGGCCATCGGTTATTGTGATCATCCGAGCCACCCGTTGTAATCGAGGACCTATATAAAGGCCTCATTTCTCATTTGTAAAGGGGAGATTTTTATGAGATTGTTGCTATGAATTACTGAGATAATAAAGTTTTCATTGGAGTTTGGTGAATACTTGACATGTCTTAGTGCTTGCTTGTTCTCCTAAAATTTCTTCAAGTAGATTAAGTTTAGCATAGTCAATGTGTGGTGATTACAATGGAGAATATGATGGTGTATTGATGAATTCCTTTGGTTCATACTTTTGACGTTTTAGTGATTCTAATTCGTTGTGTAAAGTTAGCCTGAACCTCTTTCATGCATATGCTCAACTTCTATCATTTGTATACATTGTTCTTTATAATGGTGTATGCAGTGATATGAAAATCTTTGGCATAACCCTTGAAGATTGCACTGGTTCATGCTTAGTTGTAGTATAACTTGGCGAAGCTGAATTCAGTAAATTGAGGAATTTGTCCACTAGAATACTATTTGTTGTTATCACTACCCTTAGGATTAGAATAGAATTCCTAAACCCCATCCTATTTAATTTTTGCATATTCTGTGAAAAATCCAAAAAAAGCGCTTCATTGCAAAACCTTAAGATAGCTCCCACATCCAGTATGGCTTGAAATGAATATGAATAAACACGTAAGGCCCCTTGTGATCATCAGCAAATCACATCAACCACCGATCTTATCCACAGTCAAGACCTGGCATTAAAAGAACCTTGAAGTCATTGTATGATCTTCTAGCAATCTCAACATATATGAAATGAACCCGACAGGTTATTGCCTCTTTAAACACCAAAATCTTAATCACTTCAAGAGTTTGACGTTTCGTCAAACAGTTAGCCAACAAGCTCTGATACCACTATGATGACCCTCACTATATGAATTATTAAAATATCAATACCGGAGTATGGCAATTCGTCGAACACTTGGCATGAAACATGATTAATCCATGATATGTCTATTTTACCCAGTCATAGTTGTAACTTGATGCAGTGGATAAGTAACAAAAACTTCAAGAAGACAATTTTATTGCAAATATTATGGTATAGCAAATAACAATCTGAATACTGAGATTTTCGACTTACAATATCAGGAAAGAAATCTGACATCTGTCGTTCCCATTAATCGCTACATGCAACAATGTCTGAATTAATATACGTTGCTATCTCAACGGTGACCGAATGAATCCTAGGTCGATACTCAACTGACATCCGCACCTCATTAATTCGTCATCCTCTGAAAACGGCTAAGAAGTTCTCTTGTAACATCAGAAATAATGTCCGTCTTAAGTGAGCAACAACGCGCTCACTGATTGATGAAAATTGCTATGATGTCACAGAACTAGCCGGATCAAGTCTGAATGGCTATGCGAATTATTTTCAAAGAAGGTGAATACTGACGATTAGTCCTTCTCCTGCCAATCCGTCTATTCTGCGCGGTAATCATCAACCTTCAAACGGCGTCTCAAGATTTTGCTGGAAATCGGCGATGTAATTGAAAATGCCTTCACTGCCCAAACGCTCCTGTTAACCCGTCCAAACCAAAACGCACCTTCTTGAGCCTGACCGCAGATCCCACACAAACCGTAAAGGAGATTTAATATTTAATGTCGTCCTCCTGTTTTAATTTGGCAGTCCACGATGAATGTCTTGCGTCCCTTGGTGACGCCTTCGGCCCGACCTGTAATTGGTCTGAAAACAGTTGGAATATGCTTGAGCAGATGCCTTAATCCGCGGTTCGTGTCGTCTACTATTTCCAGCCCTGTCTTCAATGACAATTTTGACTATGTGTAGTCCCACGAAATATGTATAGCCTGGCTGCTTCTTCACATCCGATAATTATTTCCTCCTATGGTGAGAATAGTAAAACCTTAGACGCACACAGTTTGATGCGCCTTCAGCCCGACTATCCTTGACAATGGTGTATTTAATTGTGAGCTCTATCAAGTAGGGTGTCAGATTTGTCCTCCGCTGCTGCCGGTTATAAACTCATATTTCTTCAGTTCGGCTGTTGCCTTTAACCCAATTCTTCACTGTCATCCGACTTTAATGTATCATTCAAAATTGACCTTTGGCCACGAATTTAGCCCTGATGAAATGACTGAATGTCACCTCCAATCTGCAATAATTCAGATGATATTCCACCCTCAAAACTGCGTACCAATTGAGAGTTTTCGTTCTCAATCGCCAGTTGTGACAATTGCAGAAACCCTAGGTTCCACAATGCACCTGTAATTGAATCACAATCTGAAAACAAGAGAGATAAACAACTGCCTGATTCGAATGGAGCCCCAGGGCGCCTATTTATTCTTTTCTCTCCACCTTCTTCAGAGACTTCTAGAACATTTCTGATTTTATCTCTTAAGTGACTTTATTAAATATTTTTATAATCCAAGTCACTTTATTAAATTAATTAAATATAAAGTTACCTTTTAATATTTATTTATTTGATAACTTTATAAATAATTAACTTAATATCACTTATTTATTTAATTAAAATAATTAATTAGTCGTCCTTAAAATATTCATTATTTTGGACAACCAGATTATTAAATTAATTAAATCGAACTGTCACCAAAAATGGGGACATGACAATATACAAGACTTTATTCAAGAGAGGATAAGCTATTTCGGTATTTTGTTCTACTGTTTGGCGAGTCATAAAACACACATCAACAGTTACATGTATGATAAACACCATAAATCTCCCAGACTGTATCTTTCAACAGCATAGAAGATGTCATTAGTGAGGGGCTCCATACTCACTAATCCATACGAAGCCTCCAGAGAAGGTACAGCCAAGCTCCAAAATATGCTTCAAATAGGGTGCTGCCTTTGCCTCTAACTACCGCACCCAATTGAGGAAAGACACATTTTATTACGTTCATTTTTTTTTAACCTTTATAAGTTGGACACCACCTTTAGGTTTCCCTGATTTTTATTTATTATAAAAAAATTATAACCTAAGTTAGGTGCTCACTGCTAAGAGTCCCCTTTTTCAAAACAACTTACGATGATGGGATCCACAAATGACTGGACTTTCTAATATTTAATATTAAACATTTTAAGTGAAATATTTTAAATTCATTTAAGAGTCAAGACCTTATGTTATTTAAAAATGAAGTCCTGGACTACCTAAAATACAGAAGTACACCCAAAACTAGGTAGATCACCTCCAGAGTTCCTTATTCTCTTACCCATTAGCCTGCAGGAACTCGACTGACTGGGCTAATGTTTCACCCCGTCAACTGCTTAGGAGGGGGTTATTAGCTATGTTGCATGGGTACACATGCCCACACCTCTAGGATGTGTACCAAGTACCGGCACACGTACCCAAGTACCAAGTACTCAGTGGAGAGCATCATAGCTAAGGACCTTGATTAAGATTTATGATTTTTGTTTCGATTTTTGTTTGTGTATCAGCTTGCTGTTTATCAAGCTTAATTCAATACAAAATCAGTTTGAGACTTTTGATGCAATATTGGTTAACAGTAAACTTTCACTGTTCAAATCTGAAGTTTATCATTTGCAATATGTAATTGTTGCATGATTTATGATCTTTTTGTTCATGTTTAAAGTCTACCTTCTCTGTTATGCATCTAAACATTTAGCATATATTATTATTTCAAACATATTGCAAATCCGGAACTGAAACTAATATATTACATCTGCAAACTTTATCACCGATCTTGTTTTTATAACCCATTGTCATGACTCATATTTTCAAATTTTCTATAAATATTAAACTATATTTTAAAAATTGACAAACCCAAGAACCCCTGTCCCCTATATTGAAAATAGCCGTAGTACCCCTGTACCTGTGCAAACTTGGTTATTACAGAATTGTGCAGGCTAAAAATTTCAAGAATATTTTAACATGATTCACAAATTAATAAAACAGAGTGTATGAATGTACATGACAGTAAACATTGGGTAAAGCTATAAATAAGAACTCCTTAGAATAAAAGAAACTATAGAATGATGAGTAAAGAATCATAAAGGGAAGGACAAAAACAGGAAAATGCAAGAAGAAAAAATAATAAAATTCTACTCTGGCAAATAAGTAAATCTGTAGTGTAGACGAGAATGTGATGCATCCAAAACATACCTTTTCAGTATAGTACTCGAAAGCTATTTTTTTATTTCCTGCTTCATATATATTGCATTGGGATAATATCTGCAATAGGTGCAATCATAAAAAAGATAAGGAAAATGACCAAGTCAGATAATCAACGGCTTTATAGAAGATAACAACCGACTTTTAGAAACTGAAGATAATCCTGACAATAATTTTAAAAAGCTACACAAGGCGGAAAACACAATTATAGTGGGAAGTTTTGACCCAAAATAGAAGTACATAATTTATGACTAGAATGAAGATACACTCCACTTCAAAAGTTGGTAGGTACCAACCTGTGATTCTACGCTTGCACAGACAGCATAGATTCCCCAATTCCTAGTGTAGTTGTTATAAAGATGGACCATTCCAAACCTAACACGAGGATGTCGCTGTACGGTCCCATCAAAAAAGCAATGATGTATTGTTACCCTCATACATCGATCACCAACATGAGTAGGGTCAGCTCCAATAAGAATTGTCTTGTCATGATTGAAAAAGTGACACCTGCAACCAGAAGGGAATACATTTGCTTGTTATTGAATAAAAAATACCATATTCATCATTCAAAATCTAGAATTCCAATATTTAGAACATCTATTAACTAATATAAGTGAAATGACATTCCAGGGCTCAGCTGTATGTCTAGGTTTTTTCACATTAAGATCAAAAACTAGTTTACACTTTACTGTGACATCATCTCCCAATATCACTAGTTACTCTTATATGAAAGCCTATGTAATCAGGTAGAGTAATTAATAATTCTCATGAAATGTCATGAATCGGGAACAATTGGAATGGAAGGCTTAACCAACTGACGAGTCTATATATGTACCTGTGGGGAACAAAGGTAAGATATCATGATTGGTATTATTATGCAATCAAGGAGAATGTCATTTTTTTACCATTGTTGTTGTTGTATGGTTATATATCTTCGATTTCCTGTATAATATGCCATTGATAGTACATGACGTTGTAACATCGTGGCTTGTATTGGGTGCATTGTACGAACTCACTCTCGCTGAGAAACCAACATTTTAGCATCATTGCGTAAAAATTCGACCCTGGAGGTTAGAATGTGACAGGTGGAAGGATGAAGGCATTATGGATCATACTTTTGACCAGCAAGTACTAATAACCAATAGTGGCATCGAGGAGGAAGTAACCAAAGAGGATGCGTTGACGTTGAACCTCTTTCAAGAGTGGGACGTAGTGGTAGACAAGTACATACGACAGGAGGTAGAGCAAAGGGCTCTCCCCACCAGTACGGTACATGTCAAACTCACCATGAACAAGGCAATGTACGATCTTCTGGGAAGCCTTTCACAACTACTCACATTGATGCAAGAACATCTTGGGGTAGTTGGCAATCTTGTATGCTGGAGAGGTTTTGAGCTTGGAGTTGGTGGACTCGATTGAAGGGAGGTGATGATCGGTCAATATTGGGGTAGTTTGTGGTTGTAGTTTCACCCAAGGAAACTTAGTGACTGAAGGGCTCGATGGTGCTTGTGGTGCTCGGTTGATATTTTGTTCGGTGAAACTTGTGCTCAATGATGTTTGCGAGAGCTCCATGGACGTGCTTGCTTGGTATGCTCGATGTATACTTGGCGTGCTCAGTGGTTGTTGTTGATGCTCAGTGGATTGGTTCACTAACTGGGTGCTCTTGGAGATTCGATCAGCCGACTTGGTGCCTTTAATATGTATTGTGCATGATTATGACGTGGATCAATCATGGGATACGTGAGGACTTATTCGTGGTCTTAGTTATTTCTCCTATGTACATTTAGTTATTTCTCCTATGTACATTTAATGTTTGTTGAAAGTCGATTTAAGGCATATTATGTTCGTTTGGGTTCTAGATGATTCCATTTGCAATAGGCTGACTTGTGTCTATGAAGTATAAAAGGAGGGTTTGGGTACTATTTTAGGCATTGAAGTCAATGCATGCAATAGCAGAGATTCAAAGAAGGAATCTTAAGTTGTGAACTTAAGAGCAGAGCTAGTAGTTGAGTGTGGGCTTAGGAAACAAGAAGATTGCTTGGTGGCTTGTGTGCACAAGCTTAGATCTTGCTTGAGGTTTCTACCAGATTATTGTGTTGTTACAGATCCGGGCTAGCTAGGGTTGGGAGTATTTGGATCTTGCAAGGTCTTGCAGAACTGTTATTGTAATTGCTTTTGTAATTGGCACATTGCATGTAATCGGTTATTTGATTAATAAAGAGTTGGATTTTCTATCAGATCTAGTATCTTGTGTTGTGTTTCCATTGTGTGGTGTTTTTTGGGGGCTTGGTAACCTCCTTTGAAGTTTCACTGGGCCTTGCACTACGTCAAGTGGTATTAGAGCGAAGGTTTGATCTGGTTGACGATTGTTGGAGCATGGTTGCAGAGATTTTGTGTGATTTGGTTGGCAGATCTGTGTTCCTCAACTTGTGAAACTCTTGCCTGGTTGTTGTGTGAGGTGACATGATGCAGGAGCATCCTAGGGAAGTCAGCGATCCTATATGCAGGGGCTTCGTGCTCAAGTTTGTGGAGTTATGATTCCGCATACTAGGGAACCTTTCCTTAAGTGCGCGTGATGATTGGATTCATCGTCTTAGAGTAGAGCTATTTTGGTGACCGTTGGTCGCAGGTTCCTGATTTATTGGCAAAACTTTAGAGATTGTATTCATGAGCTTTGATCCGAAGGAGTTGGTGTATGCGCTCTTGGATTTGGATAGTTGGATGGCAAGTGGACCTATGTCTAAGTGCACGTATTCTTATGTGGTCCTATGAGTTAGTTATGTATTGTAAACTTGGGGCCTATCCTAAGTATTTAATTTCATGTTATGTATTTAATGTTTGTTATGAGCCGACTTGTGGCTTAAATATGCATTTAATATAAGGTTTTATTTAATCTGTGATTGCTAGGCCGACTTGTGGCTTAGTTGGGTATAAGTATAGGTGTCTTGTGGAGTCTTAAGTCATAATCCTCCAACTTGGAGAAGAGGATGTGGTAGAGAAGCTAACTTTGAGAAGGGCTAGTAGCTGAAGCTTGGGAAACAAGGAGATTGTTGGTGGGCTTGCGAGCACAAGTTTAGATCCTCCTTGGAGGTTTCTACCGGAGTGTGGTTCTGGACTAGCTAGGTTTGGGTTTGGATTCGGATCTTGAGGGATCTTGCAAAACTGTTATTGTAATTGCTATTGTATTTGGCTATAACCAGGAAGGCCTTATAGCCGGGCACATTGCATGTAACAGTTATTTTATAAATAAAGAGATGCATTTGGTATCAAATCATGTATCTTGTGTTGTGTTTCCGCTGTATGATTATTTGTTGGGGGCTAGGATATCTCCTTTGGGGATTCTCCTGCGTTGCACTGCATCATAACAAGTTGCGATCTGACTTACAAGCAACTTAGGTTTGTCACAAGGTGCTCGGGTTGGATTTGTTGCAGAGGGTTTTCGAAGATCTTGGAAGATGCCTCTAAGAAGATTGGACCCTAGGGCGATTGCAAACTCTAAGATGGAGTTGATGAAGAATGATATGATCGCTAAGATCATGAGAGCTATAGTTGGTGTACCGAGGAGAGTTGGTATAGAAGATGGTCATGAGAAAGTTGTAGAAGACTTTGAGCTCACTGGATCTGGTGGTGAAGATAGAGTCAATCGTATGGAGAGATCTGTGGAAGACAGAACTACTTAGTTGGATAGATCTGAAGCTCAGTTGAAGCTGAAGCATAAGATGGATGTTTTTAATTTATCTAGTACTTTGAATCCTGAAGACCTGATTAATTGGGTTGGTGAATTAGAAGACTACTTTGAGTTAGAGGATATCAGTGCTCCGCTCAGAGTGAGGTCAGCACAAACTAAGTGGAAAGGACATGCTGCTTTATGGTGGAGAGAATTACAACGAGATAGAGAAGAGGAGGGTGAAATGAAAATCACTAGGTGGAGATTGATGGTGACAAAATTGAAAGCTAAGTTCATTCCTATTGATTATGAACTTGAGTTGTTTAAGAGATTGCAGAATCTGAAACAAGAGGGTATGACTGTGAAGGATTACACTAAGGAGTTTTACAAGTTACCTATTCGGTCTGGACATAGAGAACTTTCTAAGGAAAAGGTGGCTATGTATATTAATGGACTAAGATTCAATATTCAGAATGAGATTGGTATGTCAAAGATTGATTCGATTGAGGATGCTTATCAGTATGCTCTAAAGGCAGAAGATAAGTTGGAGAGAAGGCATCAAGGTAATTCCCGAGGTAATTCCCGAGGGAAGGAGAAGAAAGATCACTCACTCAGTTGAGGATGAACCAAAACCTGTTGAACAAAGGAGAAGAATAAGTAGAGCTGGATTTAAAAGTACTTGTTTCAAATGTGGTGAAGAAGGATAGATCTTTTGAATGTCCCAATGCTGACAGGAAGGTCAATGATAAAAAAGTTGTTGTAGTGAATGAGAATGAGGACTTAGTGAATGAGCTTGAGGTGGAAGATAACTTACTGGCTCGACAAGTATTGTTTGGTAAGAAGGTGTTGGAACCTTGTCAAACAAGGAATTTGTTCAAGACTCGATGTAAGTCTAAGAGTAATTGTTGAAATGTGATTGTGGGTAGTGTTAGTACTAATAACTTAGTTGCTAAGGCGATGGTTCAGAAACTTGTTTTGAAGAGAACGAGACATTCTTATCCTTATAGGATTAGTTGGTTGCAAGATCTAAATACATTGGTAGTGAGGGCACAGTGTCTTGTTGATTTTCAAATTGGGCAATATGTAGATCTAGTGTTGTGTGATATTGTGGACATAAGTAGTTATCACATATCACTTGGTAGACCTTGGTAATACGATTGCAGAGAAGTGCATGATTGTGTCAAGAGTGTGTTTTCTGTTGAGAAGGGTGGAAGGAAGTTTTCCTTGATTCTTTGCAAAATGCAGAACTCGGTAGGAAGAACTTGAGCTTCAATAGGCAAGTTGAGTTGAAGGATTCTCAAGGGGTTAGAAATCAGCGTGGGAAACAGACTTGTGGTACACCGAGGAAGGATGTGAAGAGGCAGAGAAAACAGTTGTCCGTTATAGGAAAAGAATGGCCGAAGTGGAATAAAGGCAAGAGTGTACAAGTTGATGACTTGAAAGACATGTATGTGAAGAACCAATTCGGGATTTATGTGTTGAATCTTGGAAGATGTTCCTCTAGTTGTTATGAACATATTTTCGCACCTGGGGTGTCTGATGCAGGAGCATCCTAGGGTAGTTGGCAATCCTATATCCTGGAGAGGTTTTAACCTTGGAGTTGGTGGACTCAATTGAAGGGAGGTGATGCTTGGTCATTATTGGGGTAGTTTGTGGCTGTAGTTTCACCCAAGGAACTCGATGACTGAAGGACTCAATGGTGCTTGTGGTGCTCGGTTAATATTTTGCTCGCTAGAACCTGTGCTCAGTGATGTTTGTGGGAGCTCGGTGGACGTGCTTGCTCGGTGTTGGTAAACAAATTTGTTCTTTTTTTAATTATGCCTCTTAAATGCCCAAATTATGAACGATATCTGGTTACAAACAGTTGAAAAGCCACTTATAGATAGACGAGCTTTTCTCTAAATTAATAGGTACAGCTCCCTATGGTGGATTTGCAATGAATTATGTTTTATTCCTAAACTAGTATGGGGGTGTGTTCTTGACCTGAGAACAGAAGAGGTAAAACCGAGCCAAACCTAAACAGGATCTAACCCAGGTAAAAAAAGATTTCTGAGGAACTGATTAAGTTTATGAACCCACACATCTTATGAACTCACAAAGCTTAATAGCATAACAAATAATACTGAACTGAATTAATTAGGATCTGAACTACAGAGAAGAAGTTAACTAAAAGGGAAAAACGTTTAAGGGATTCCTCTTTGAACGTGCAATGACACTAATTATCAAATTCGTTCGCTGCCTCGAAACAAGGGAATGAAACTCTGTTCTTTCCTTACTTCAATCCAAACAAAAGAGAAAACATTAAATAACAACTAACAGAAATGGAACAAAAAATAGTTGATACAAAATACCATTCAATTGGCTCTGCAACATCAAGTACTTCACATCAAAAATTCACCGACCTTTTATTAATCTTTCAATTTCATACATATAGGATTCTGAGATGATCGTTACAATAGAAGTTCAATCGGTTCATCTCCTCAAAGAATGACAAATGGCAAGAAACCAATTTGTCATATTGCAATAATTACATAAGAAAGTGAAAAAGGGGGGCAGAATGTGAATCACTTCGTCTTCTTCCCCTTTTCTACTTTTGTTCTATAGGCCTTAGCAGCAACTATGATTGGGATTAGCTCTTCATGCCTAAGCACGCGTATGTTGGTGTATCTCAAGAGCCACTTAGAATGTTCGCTAGCCAACTCCTTCACAACATTCAATTGATTTAGCAATTCCTTTATGGCCACGTGTATGCATCCGCTGAGTTTCTGGAGTTCTACAACTCTATTTTAATTATTGGAAGATACATCAGTCAGACTATCTAAAAATTTGGAGAAATTTTCCTTCATGACATTTATCCCAATGAGTGCTTTCCCCTGGCCACTACTCTGTGAATCTATATGTAGTCCCCTCATGAGTTCAAATCCTCTGTCTTGAGTCTTCTTCACTTTATCCTTTGTTTCCTTAAGTCCTTTTTCTACTAATAAGATCATCTCTAACTTGAATTGCATGCTCTGAAGCCATTCGAACAGAGGTCAGTCTCCCTTCGGCAAGATTTTTGCTTCAACGGCTTCCTTTTCCTTCATTTGGATAATCATCTTCAGAAGAGAGATACAATCGTCGCTCTTCGCTCTTTCTCCGGCCAAAGTACTGCTATTTGCTAAGATGTTATCCTTCTCTGTTTCTAATCTTAAGATAACATTACCAATTTGTTCTATAATAGCAACTCCCTCTAATTTGAGTTTCCCAATCCAGTCTTTACCAATTTGACCAAAGTGCCTATCTTCCTAAAGTTGAGAGATAAGGGCTTGAACTTCGGCAGCAGTAGAATTTCTTGTTACTGATACTCCGGAGATAGTTGCCAATGGGGTGACCAATTGTCTAATGAATCTGTTCAACTCTTCTATCTCAACCTTCATCCTAACTTTTGACAACTTCAAGTTTTCTAATTGTCCCTCAATTACTTCATTGGTTGACTTCCACAAGCCAACCTTGGTGTCATGTCTGGCCTCTCCAAGGTCCACTGAGTGCATAGTAAAATCATCAGTAGTCATATCTTCAATTCTTCCTTCTTTGTTGGGCTTGGCTATCTCCATTGTTAGGTGCCTTGTTTCTGGATCTTGCCCAAGTATAGACAAGGTTTTCTGCCTCTTCACCTTGGTAAATGCAAATCTAGAATGAACGGCAAGGGATATGGTATCCTTGGTGGGGGCGCTTTCATCTTTCCTTTTTCTCTCTCTCTCCAAAGTATCCTCTAACCAGGAATCAATGCCTATCACTTTGGAGGCCGTCCCAAGTGATTATATGCTAAACATCTTCTTCTTAACTGGAGTGATTGTCATCACAGTTGAAGAGAAGGGATTCTTTGGGGCCTGAGAAATGAGCTTGGAAGAGCTCTGGCCTTTCTCCACCTCTGAGGTTTTCTTCATTGCCTCATCAGATTCAGTAGATTCACTGTTGTTGCTCTTTCCATCTCCCAAATCTACTATCTGCACTGGGGAGCCACTTGGTTGCAAAAGTGTAGCACTTACTGGCGGAACTAAGCTATGATGGGGTGAGGAAACTAGGGTGATATGAGGGGAGAGGACAGGTGTAACATGAGGAGAGGGGATTGAGGTAACAGCACTATCCTTTGGCTCTTCCGTCTTCTTCTCCTCAGCATCAATTTGGGTTCCAATAACTGGGAGGGAGCCATCATGATACATCTTAGCTATGGGAATGCTCTTGTCTGGAGGTTGGTCACCTCCTCCTGAAGGTTGAGTCGGTCCTTGAGTGATAGCTACTGTTACGCCTGGTGTAGCACTCTGGGAGGGAGTTGTAGTTGTTGGAGAAGCTTGAGTGGTTGTGCCCTTACTCCGGCTTCTTTTGGTTGTCCATTCAACCCACTTCCCAGTTCTTTTGATGATTTGGGCCATCATAGTGTCTAAATCTTCCTCAGCATCCTCATAAGGCTTCGAACTAATAGGAGGGTTCCTTAACTTAATCAAATATGCATTACTATACATATATTGCCCATCATCCTCCAATCCTTCAAAATTAAGATTGATAGTATATGTTTTTATTTGCTCCACTGTGAGCCTGGTGAAAGCACAATCTCGACTTTCAAATTCATCTTTACAATCCGCCCAATAGTCTTCAATAGTGGTAATGTGTTTGATCACACTCACAATCTACAACACATCCCTAGCATATCCATTCGGATCAAACATAGGTCTCAAGACCTCATACATCTCCAATTTGTATTTCATCTCGAACACTTTGAGCATATTCTTTGCATCAGATCAGGACTTGCAACTGTAAGTTCCTACTTTCATAGGGAACTCATATCCCTTCTTCTTCAAGCTTCCACTTAGCACATTCACCTGGACCGCCTGCCTGACGATCTCTATTAGCACGATCATGTCACTCGGATACCTGGGCAGCTTCAAGGGGAATCCATTGAAAGTTGCAAGACGCAAATATGAAAAAGATGAGAACTGGATAAAATAGCTTCTGAATTGACTAATAGCCACCATTGCCTCCGAATTGAATCTCCTCTCTGGGCATCCTTGGAGTTCCCTACAAATTCTCATTGTGAATGCATCATTAACTTTGACATACTCCGCATAACTATTTTGCAATTGCAAACATGGATAAAACTCATAACAGTTCACATCATCGGAAAAGTTTTCTATTCTTGGAAGGCCCAGCCATAACTGTAGAGATGCTAGCATGTAAATCAGAAAGGAAGACATATAGAAAGTGTTGTAGAACTTCGCAGCACTGAGAGCCTTGGAAAGATTTTCACTTACCTCATGAGCCCAATCAATATATTGTGTATCTGAACAAATAACTTGTACCAGAAAGAAATATTTTTCAACGAAATTTAAAGCCTCTACCTCACCTTTCAGTCTATGCAAGAGAACCAGAATGTCTAAAATCTCAAGTTTAAGGTTAGTACCAAATAGAGTTTTGGGGACCTTACTCTTGGCGCTCTGCGGCTTTTGAAACCAAGATTGCATAATTTCCTTCCTCCACACCATCTTCTTTGCGGAGAACTCAGAGACTGCTCCTACTATCAAGTCCAAAAACTCCTCCCGCTCTGGAACTCGGAGGCAATTCACCACAGTTTGCCTATCAATGGAGATTAGTACTATATGATCAAGTAACACAATCTGTCTGGTATCCGGATTATAGTGATTTATGCATTCATAAATCAATTCTGGAGCTTGGACTACCACCGAGAAACCAGCTAGCTAGCTCTACTAGTCCACTTCCTCGAAGCTTCTCAGTTATGGGATGAATCGGCTCCGACTTCAACCTCCTTTGGAAATCTTGCATATCATAAAAATGGAGTGAAGTATCCGCGAAATTCTGCAATGTGGACTTGATTCCATTTAGCCCATCAAACCCCACAAATCTGGTTGCCACTCTCTGAGAATGAAGTAAATTGAAATTTTGAATCTAGATGAAGAACAGGATATTGAATTGACAAATACAGACTATTTGAAAGTGTTGTGCAATTTAACATAATAACATTTCAAGAAAAAGCGATAGTTTGAATAATTGTTATGTTCCCATCTATATAGGAGTCTCAATTCATCTGTTGATCTTCAGGATTCACGCCACACAAATGAATTAAAGGATAAATCCGTTGAAACAGTAAATGCGGGAGCTCTAACGAATATTTCAATGTCTTTTCACTATTTCCATTGGCCCAACAGTAACTTTCCTTTCTTTCATACCTACTTTTCCATTTTTCATTAAGTTTCAAAGAATTATGAATAGAGTACCCCGTAAGGAAATATCCGCCCAATTGAATTTTGCTCAGAATACCTTTCTCGCAATGGTTAGATTGTTTCCATTATCATTTTAAGATGTTTTGTGTGTAATTCATGGGCCCAATCCGCTTTACAAAGTTGATTTTCTCTTGAATGCGAAAAATCGTCCTCATGGATTGAAAACCCGCAGAGGAGAAGACGATCCCATTTTTCCGCCCAGACTTTCCTTTAAACTTTATCCTTTGAGTTAATATTTCCTTTGGGTTTGGAAAATCTTGAAAGGACTACAAAAGTCAATAAGGGGCCCACTTCCTTGTTTCTTTCCTTTACAATTGCCTTTGGTGGAAAACGGACTTCATGGGTCAAAAGCCCGCCGAGGAGGTGTCATTTTTGAGTTTTCCGCTTAAGATGATTCTGAGCGTTGTGATGAATCCGGAATGTTTCCCAAGGTAGAATATTGTAATGAAAATAAGGATTTTCCATTAAATAGCTCATTATCTTCTTATATAGGCCTGTAAACATCATCTATTACTCTTCGCAAAAAATTGCCTTCATGGGTTAACCCACCGAGGAGAAGGCGATGCTTGATTTTCCGCAAGCTTCCTTCTTTCATTGAAAACATGATAAGTCACGAACAAGCCCAGCTTTGTGAATAACCTTCGCATGTTGCAAGAATCCCCATCGAATTAGGTACTAAGCTACCCATAAACTCACAACATCAAGGAAAACCACCCAGCCATGAAATGTGGGAGAAGGGAAAGATGGAAAATCCAATGGAGATTCTTTTCACCTAAGGGGAATTAAAACTAGACCCAGACATACCTAGGCTTAACTAAGACACAAAATTTTTCACTTTTGCAAAATGGTTACAGGGGGAAAAGTAGGGCAACACTCAATATGCTCGGTGTATACTTGGCGTGCTCGATGGTTGTTGATGCTCGGTGGATTGTTTCACTAACTGGGTGTTCTTGGAGATTTGATCAGCCAACTTGGTGCATTTAATGTGTTGTGCATGATCATGACATGGATCAATCGTGGGATATGTGAGGACCTATTTGCGGTCTTGGTTATTTCTCCTATGTGCATTTAATGTTTGTTGTAAGCCGATTTAAGGCTTATTATGTTTATTTGGGTTCTAGATGATTCTATTTGCAACAAGTCGACTTGTGGCTGTCCAACTATAAAAGGAGTGTTTGGGTAGTGTTTTAAGCAGTGAAGTCAATGCATGGAGTAGCAAAGATTCAAAGAAGGAATTTGGAGTTGTGAACTTGAGAGCAAACTTAGTAGCTAAGTGGGCTTGGGAAACAAAAAGATTGCTTGGTGGCTTGTGAGCACAAGCTTAGATTTGAGCTAGCTAGGGTTGGGAGTGTTTGAATCTTGCGAAGTCTTGCAGAACTGTTACTGTAATTGCTTTCGTAATTAGACATAATCGGGAAGGCCTTACAGCCTGGTACATTGCATGTAATCAATTATTTAATGAATAAAGAGTTGGATTTTCTATTAGATCTTGTATCTTGTGTTGTGTTTCCATTGTGTGGTGTTTGTTGGGGGCTTGGTCACCTCCTTTGGGGGTTCACTCAGCCTTGCACTTCATTAGACACACACACATACAAGACTTGTGAATGGAAGAGGGAGATTGGGAAGAAAGACTCCTAGTGATGTTGTGGGCTTATCAGACTACCTATAATGAAACAACAGGATGCACACCATTCTATCTAATATACAGCCAAGAGGTCGTTGTACCTGCAAAGTACACAGTGTCAAGATTAAGAGTAGTAGTATAAAACCAATGGGGAGATACCGAAAGTCTCAATGAACACTACACCAATTTGATGAAATTGGATGAAAGGTGGATGACAGCACAATGGGCAATTGAAATGGCCCAACAAAGAAGGAACTTTTGGCACAATAAACACCTATAGCGGATAAATTCTTACCAAGCCACTTAGTTCTCAGGGATAATGGTCGTAACAAAATTAAGCCTAGGAAGTTCAAAGTTTGTTGGCTTGGGACAAATAAAGTCAAAGAAGTAGGGAGCAATGGGGTTGTTCAACTTGCTAAACTCGAGGACAAACCTATCAAGGAATCATAAACGGGTCCAAATTAACAATGTATAAGGAGAGAAGGGTAAATAGTGTTGATATCAATATGTTTGGGTACACAACTAAGGACGATCGAATGATTGGCCGAGGGAAGTCGAAGAAGACCCCATAATAACACAAGAGCCATACGGAGTAGACATGGATTGGGCTAAACCCATAACATCTATGACTAGCGAGGAAATACGTAGAGGTCGTAGCAATACTAAGGCTAAATAAACATCTCACAAATACATTATTCAGGCACCTAACCCCGTGAGAGAGAATAACTATGGCAAACAATCATACCTATAGCTCAAGCCACTGGAACACAGAGGGGAGGAGTAGTTTCAGCACTTCCCACAGCGGGAAGGCACAACAGAAGGGGGTAACACAACAGCAACAGCAGGGACTAAAGAGAGAGACATACATGCCTCTACAGACAATTGGCTACAATTGTTGAGCATGTCAATGGATGCCTCTACAAAAGAGGGCACACTGTGTAATGTCCCCTTTTCTGGGACATTATAATTCTATGTAGCCAGCTCACTTCGCCTAAGTTTCGGGGGCGAAAAGGTTCTTTACAAGGTTCAGTTCAAGATTTGGCCTAGACATTTCAAGTTCTAGACCCATCGAAGCAGTTTTGGCAGGTTGTCCAGATGCTTACTATTTTTAGTAAGTAATCAGAGCTCAGTATTTTCAAAACCTCAGTGTTGGGTTGGAAGCGTCTTGCCGAGAGCTTTCCAACGAGCTATTGCACATGCTCATCAGAGTTCATTTGGTCAATTATTTTAATGCCTGATGACTATAAGGTTTACTGACTAAGTGCCTATTAAAGTTCATTTAACTTGTCACTTTATTTTAAAAAGGTACTATGTTCACTTAAGTGACTAAAGAACAAAAAAGTTGTTTTAGCCCACATTGCTTGAATGAGCGTGCATCTCATTGGGAAAAGTAATAAAGGTACAACAAGCTCCACTTGAGAGGAGATATAAAGATTATAATATTCAAGCAAATATTAATCTGGAAACTGGAAACAGTTGCTGGTTTCTTCTTCTAGGACACAAACCCTTGGAGAAGCATTTGAAGGTTGGACGCAAACCTAGCCTTCTTATAAGTTTCATTTATATTTCCAATCTAACTGTCATTTTCTGTTTATAAAATTGGATTACTTGAGTTGTTGCACGTTATTGTATTGCTGATGTATAATACAATAGCACATTTTGAGTTATTTGAGTAAACTCCTGGTTTTAATATGTACTTCTGATTATTGAAGGAAATAAATACATTTCTTTTCTGGAGTTTCTCGTATGTTTATTTGCTGGTTATGAACGATTAATGTTCTGGAATTTAGATTTAATATTGGTTTACTTTCCGGATTTGAATCTGCACTTAAAAATCAAGGGTTCGGGGAAAATATTCGTAAAGGGATATTACACACTGGCTCTCCCATAGATACAGAGCACATTGGGGCTACCAGAGGTACATGGGAATGAACAAGAGATTGGCATACTTATCCGCACTACCAACAGCAAGAGGAAAGGGGTGGAAGAGCCACACGGAGACATTGTGGATGTTCATTCCCCACATCCGAAAGGGGGAGACACGGAGAGCAGTGATTTGGTATTATGATTGGAGACTCCAAACCTCACCTACCTTGCAGATACTCTTCAGAAGTACAAACAGAAGATGGAGGAAATGGGCCACTTCATGGCACAGATGGGGGCAGCCACCAAAGATATAGAAATTGGCCACAATAGAATGGTGGAGGCAACTGAAGGGCTCTTGCAATTTATGTAAGGGGAATGCCACAAGGAATTCATAAAATGTTTCCCAGCTAAAGGGTGGCCGCTGGTGGAGAATTAAGGAATGCTCGCAGCTTGGCAGTCTCCACCACCTCCAATGGGTAGTGCAAAAGAAGGCATCCTACAACCACTACACAAGATCAAATGTTGTTTCAGATAATTGTTGCTTCAACACAGCCAAGTTACAGTAACTTTAGAGGAGACAAAAGCCATGCAACAGTAGAACAGCAGCGGAAGGTATATATGGTGTACACAGAAAAGAGCCACACTAGGCTAGCATAAGTGTAATCAAGAGTAACTTCACTACAAGAAGTAGTAACCCAGTTGCAAAAACGAATAAGCAAAAAAAAACTCTCAATTGGCAGGGCAGGTGTCCAAGACAGAAAACATGAAGAAGGGGATGGCTGACAAGGATAAAGAGCTCGAAAATGTATGAAAGCAGCTCATGGAGGCAGCTACCGTGGTTTGTACTGCCAGGCTCCCAAGATAGCAACCAACCAGCATGTTTGACACCTATTGGAGACTACTCCAGCATGCTCTCCACTTCTAGGGACATCCCTCGTCCCTCTCAGCAGTCTTTTTTTCATGTTCATCAGTTTTGGGGTTGTGTATGATCATCTGGAATATGACCAATTTTGTGGTGGGGGGAGGTGATGATGTAGACGCTAGTGAAGTCCTTGTTAAATCGGGTAGATTAATTAATAATTGTCATGAATCGGGAACGGTAGGAAGGCTTAGCCAACCGACGAGTCTATATATGTACTTGTGGGGAACAAAGTAATGTATCATGATTGGTATTATTATGCAATCAAGGAGAATATCATTTTTTTACCATTGCTGTTGTTGTATGGTTATATATCTTCGATTTCCTGTATAATATGCCATTGGTAGTACATAATGCTGTAACATTGTGTGGCTTGTATTGGGTACATTGTACGAACTAACTCTCGATGAGAAACCCAATAACCTGACACATTATGCCTTATTTAAACAAATCAATTCTCATGGGAAATAGGTTACTGAAAGATGACACAAACAATAAATATTACATGCAGTTGAAATATCACAAAAATAAAACTATTTGAATCATAGTGTTTGGACTTGGACTCAGCACAGACTTGGCAAGCCATTGCTGCTTCAGACTCAGCTTCGGCACCAAAACTAAGCACAAACTGGGCAATTGAAAAATATATGTAAGATAAAAATATTGGTTTTTTGTTCTTACTTCAAGATGGATTTCTCATTTTTCACAATTTTGACTGCATCTGACTACCAAGACTCACTAATGTCTGCAGTCAAAATCCGCCAACTCTGCAAGTCAAGGCTGCTGACTCATTGAGCCTAACCCAGACTCAAATCCACAAATCCTCACTGAGACTCAATCGATATGATCTCATGGCATACACTCTTGGACTGAACAATCCACCCTGCTGATGTACTTGTGTGCTCAAACATACTCAAAAACTCAAGTTTCCAGACAATTTGCCAATAATCATGTCTGTGAAAATGTTCTTGAGAAGACACTGCCAATGCTACGTATTAGTCATGAGAAAACTGAAACTCACCAGTTATCTAAGATATTAATGAGAACTATAATAAGATAATATTTTGGAATCTGTCACATCCTTTACTTTGTAAATATGGGAATGATGAGTTAGCTCCCACAAGAGAAAGAACCATATGCAAAAGAAATTAATAGTAGGGGATGAACTGACTGTTTAAAAAACAGTTTCAGCTCAAATAATAGTTGTGGTCCTAAAGGTATATAGCTTTTAAGAAAATAGAACAATATGCCAAATGCACAAATTAGTGTGAAGTTTTCTACCTGATTTCAAACAATTAAATTATTAATTGCTGAAGTCTATTAAACCCCACCCCAGTTATCTCAAAAAGCAAGAATAGCCACTTTTCCCTAAAAAAGTTAATAGATCAATCTTTGAAAACCCTATCAATCAAAAATCAAAAATCCATCACCTGCTCTGATTTAATGTTATAAGTCAAGGTGTACTTTGAAAAAGAAATGCAAATCATTCTAAGTAATAACCCAAGTAATTTCATGCCACCAATTTCACATCTTCTAGTTTAATTTTGAAAGGTGTTGCTGCAGGCCAATCCCATTTGTTTGTTATTTCAAACAAAATTTCTCAACACAGTTGTTTGTGAAATATATGTGAAGGCACAGAGCAAGATAAAAGTTCTGATGGCTGTTAAAGAACCGAATTCCAGTAAGATGTGTGCCAATCAAGAAAAAAAAAATCCAGTGACATTTTTCTTTTTTCCTTGTAAATAGTTTATTTTTACACAATAAGCAATGTCTTAAACCATTAATATGTATTGACTAACAAATGTAAAATGTGGAAACTCGACTTTAAATAGAAAAATTCAAACAAGACCCAAGCTAGAGGATAAGGCCTTAATTTTTCTATACTTATCATATCAGCATATAGCGTATAGGTTACTGAAAGTAGGAATCAATTATGATAGTAAGAAGACTGAATACTAATTATATCCCAGGGTATTTTGGAAGCAAGCTCGATCATGATAAGAGCAAATATTTTCTCAAACAAAGAACCAGTTATAGGTTTGTCCAGTCCAAGACGAGCATCTACGAATTAACTAGAGGCATAGTAGAAATGCAGTTATATATGCTTGTTACATAATTAAGACTATTAATATATATGTTATTTTCAAGGTCCTATGGGAGTTGATAGCTCTTTAAAGCGCTACTTGAATCAGACCAAACTAAAAAAATGTTACTTTACCTTGAGATAGTTATATCAGTACTTTGGCGTGTGATATCAATAAGTCCATCATCATAATCACTAAGGCTGCAGCGATCTATCCATATATGCCGTGAATTTGGCTTTATTTGAATTCCATCAACATCATGCCCTCGGCCACCTTCAAATTCTAAATTGTTTATAATGATATGTTCACACTCTTTTAACTGTAAGCCCTTGCCCACAAGCTTTATTCGATGGCCACGTCCATCAATTGTCTTGTATGAGGAGACTCTCAAATAAGACAAAAGATTAATCGTTCCTGACACTTCAAAAACAATCCACAGAGGTTCCTTCTGTTTACAGCCTTCGCGAAGGGTTCCAGGGCCACTATCTGTCCAGCTAACAAGCATTTTGTCAAACATCTTTTACAGCCTCAATATTTTATTTCTATATGCAATAAAATTTTGATATTGTAATGTTCAAAAGACTTCACTTACAATCACTGGGCGCATGTAAAATCGTGCTGTTTGACTAAAATTGGTGAAAACATTTTGAGGCTATATTTACACTTGCCCCAAAGCAATCTTTGCTAATCTATGAATTTATCATTTACAAACCAATGAATCCTAAAACAGAAATTCACAATATTTTGTTTTTCTAGCACATTGGACCATCAAACTATTGGACTTTCAGCAAATGACAAAATCTTTCATGTACAGATGCTAAAAAATTCATGTTTTATCTATTTAATAATGAGTGAAATAAGATGAACAGAAATATGTGGAGATGTTGGAACATAAGAATTGGCAATTTAGAAAATTTAAGACATGCATTACTTATACTAGTTTATGTTGAAACATCTTGTCACCAAGAAAACATTTGTTGATAGAAATACACACGCTTCCTTCATATTTGCAGGCTGAAATTGTTTTTAGCATGCAATTTTAACGGCTGAAAAATAAAATAAGGATCTGAAAGCTACTAAAAAGTCTGCAAGGATTTAGATTACGGCAGAAAAGATATATCACTAAAGGTCCAAAACAGAGCCATAAACTTAGCACATCTTAACCCTCCTTACCATTAAGGCCCACTTATTTGGCACTCCAACTACCTCATCTCCCAAAGTATTCTCAATACAAAAAACTAACATGGCTCAGTCTTGCTCAATAACAAGGTTATAGTGTGGTTGGGAGTGTGGACTAATAAAAGGGTTGCAAGTCAATCTAGTCCAAAACCGTTCATTGCTCCCATAACAGGGTTAGAGCCCAAATTTGAGTATTTTCTGATACATAGGCTCTAGTTCAATCTAGCAAAATGGATAGGCTTGCTTGACAAAAAGCATGCACCTCAGGTTAATCCAATAACATAATTAGAGTTCAAATTAAACCAAAAGAAGAGCATGACCCACTAATAGAGCTAAATGTCAGCTTAATAACAGCGCCTGTCTTGAGGAAGAAAGCATCAGTGGCTCATAGACAAAAATATTAAGATCCAACTTCAAGATATAGTATGGCAGCAGCAGAATATAGCAGTCATTAATAATACTAAGGGTGTTTGTGCAAGCTGAATTCCCTTTAATAACACTCAACAACATTAAATAAGTGAGAGCTCAATTTTTGCAGCCATAATCAGCAAAACAAGCATTTATTCTAATCCATTAAGCATTTTTTGCATTCAGTAGCATGCAAGAACAATTAAATGGCATACTCTTCAATCAGATCAAGTAGATAGATGGACATAAATTAGAATCTTAGTTTGCTGATATCATTGTCTCATTGGCTAGCATCTGAAGTTATCTCAAATGGAATGTCTTTTGTTCTCACATCACATCTGGAGCTTTAGTTATAAAAAGTTATTCTTTCATATCTGATGTTGATCTTAATGTAGTTAGAATGTCAATGGCTTCATACCAGGATACAACAAAGAAAAAAGTAGGAGCAATTTTACAAGAGGCAAGGACATAATTGTTGAATTTTATGAACCAGAATAGCACTAACAAATAACAGATATATCAAAAACACCATAACACCAGAGATGTCCTGGGAAAGCCCTCCTACTTGAGGGAAAATCCCATCCAGACCAAACAGTACTCCTCTATTAAATAATAATAATAATGAGTCTCAGTACAGAGCTCACAAATTTCCAAGCATTCATGCACAAACAGATTACACTCTTTTTACAATATTAGACTATCTGAAACTTCAAGAACAACACACCTCAAGAATGTTGCATACTGTAAACTTTAATGACAAGTACTGATGCTACACACATCATGATAATCCCTGCAGTGAAAACAATAAACTCTTGAAATATGAAATCTGCAGGACTCTCAGAGTAACCTTCAGTATTAGCAAAACTCTTCTTACAGCAACCATCAACATGATTGTCAGAGCAAGAGCTATCATACCCAAAATTATTGATTCCAAAAACTTCCAATCAAACAAGAACCGATCAGAATTCCATTAGATGTGGCAGAAGAACCAACAGCCCTTTTCGTATATGCTGAATCATAAACAGCCACTCTTAAACATCACAAACTAAGGGAAAAATTAAGTTTAGAAAAAAAAGTCAACTTTGACTATTTAACACTTTTAGTCTAGGAATCAAGTTTAATGTTTGATGTTTAAGCCATCTGATCATAAACAATAAATTAAGGCGCTCTTTCTGAATAGACAGAGGCAAAAAAAAAATATCGTGGCACATCTGATGACAGTACTTACCGATAACTGGCAATATTGAAGACCTATCGAATTCTTTAAATACCCACAAGACTCTTCGAATGCACGAAGCCACAACTTTAATGGTTAAGAGATGGGGAAACGCTACACAAGATGTAGCATATTAAAATACATGGCACAAAGAAGAGGAAAAATGAAACTGGAGATCATTGCAATGAACGCTATCGGCGAATGAAGGACTAGGATGACGTAAATGCTTGAGAGATGAATAGAAACAGATGTCAGAAGAAAATGACAAGAGTCATGTGATGATGACCATTTAATCTTTCAGTAGTTATACAACGATGAAGCACGTGTTCCAAACAGTCATGCGTGAAAGGTCACCTCAGAGCTCATCAGACACGCACACATAAGACCTATAGTCCATTGCTGAGAGCTCTTCAATGACTTCAAGAGGCATAACTCTAGTTAAAGAATACAGTTCAGAATTGGAGAATCTTCACAGTCTCAGAATGCTTGATCATGAGAAGAAACGAAACATCACTGAAAAGAGACATTGCTACCATACAACTGGTATGTTGATGAAGTCATTGCAGGTATGAAAAATGTCTACTGCAGCTACAAACTCTAACAATAAGTCTATATAATGTAGTTTGCTGAGCAACCAATATAAGCCATTGGATTGAATTGAAACCTAGATGGTAAAATCTGGGGTTTATAAGTTATATTATCATGCTAGCTAGGCTCAAGCCCAAAAAAAAGTGTGTCAGCAGAATTAATTCTACCTGAAGTACAATATTGTAACATCTGAGAAAGCCAAAAAAACATTATCTCAGACGAAAGCAATATGCAAATGGTATTGCATTAGTAGGAGGATTAGAAAGAGATGATCTACTCACAAGCATGATCATCAGAATGAAATTTCGAAGGTATAAAACCTGGGGTTTTACACCTTAGCGTGCTAGCTAGGCTGAAACGAAAATAAAAGTGTAACTACACCAATTACTTGTGTCCAATGTACAATTATCACAAGATACGAGAAGCCCAAACCGCTTAAAAGTGAAATTATCACAGTTAACTCATGATGTAGATAGATTGGAAGGTTTTGATTCAAGTTGGAGGTTTTATTTGTAGTCCATTCGATTGTGGCAGAATTGCAAAAGTGTGAGCTCTAGTAATCCTTATAACTTATATAGGTAGATTGACAACGCTTGGAATACTCCAAAGCATAATCATTCGACCAAAACTGAGACGGCATAAATTAAGATTTTATAATAATTGGCACTGCGGCTAACATGGCCTTAATAAGTGCAAAAACATTCAGTTGTGCTCAAGGTATTTAACATAAGATACGTAAAATCCCAAATGCCCCAAAACCAGCATCATCACAATGAGAAATAGAATATTAATGTGTGTAGATTGGCAGGGTTCTGGACAATTCTCCAAATTGATCATCAGATTAAACCCTACATGGTACGAACTGGACCTTTATATGCTCAATCGATTTGCTCATTAGGGTTCAACCTTGAATATTCTGTATTTGAACCGTTTAATGTGTCCAAAGTTACAATAATACAAGATCTGAGAAACTCAAAAGACAGAAATCTAT
Organism: Cupressus sempervirens; assembly: GCA_028749045.1. Taxonomy (NCBI): domain Eukaryota; kingdom Viridiplantae; phylum Streptophyta; class Pinopsida; order Cupressales; family Cupressaceae; genus Cupressus; species Cupressus sempervirens. The sequence goes on from CM053783.1 coordinate 316,506,718, forward strand.
AATTATATAATAACATTAATTTTATCGCACCCAATGTACATTATAAAATCTGAGTCCGAGAAACTCAAATGCCCAGTAACTAGAATTGCCCACAGTAAATTCAATCGTACCCGAATCACATTACGTTAAACCCAAACGAACAAAACTAAAACCATCTCAAACGGAAATTCAGTTCCACCCAACGCAAAATATCATTAAATCTGAGAAACCCAAATCGGCAAAAACATAAACTACCCCAAAAAGAAATTCGATTGCGTCAAATGTACATAAGCATAGAAACATGGCGTACCCAACTGACCAAAAAGTAAACGTATCTCAAAACCAACCCAAGCAACTTAAATTGAAGCAAAAACATATCTTACCAGCTAAAGAAATGACATGGTAAAGAGATCCATGCAAGCCACCAACAGAGAATCTGCCAAAACCTTCAGCCTGGCCTGCCAAGGCCCTCAAATTTGAATCTACGTGAGCATACGGTACACACTCGCCCATTGTTCCTCCCGCACCCCTCACAAATCCTCCTCCTCCAAATGGACCAACTACAGTTCCACTCGCAACACCATCATCATTCGCGTTCACCACATCATCATTGCTATTTTTTCTAACTTCTTCGCGTCTTTTGTTCTCGTCATCACTATCATGAGAAGGAGAGAAGCAGCAAAGGCACCAAACCACCCTCATCACTTATCAATATTATACTATTTTATATATGCATTGACAACTTCAAACATTCCTCTAGGCAATTGAACGCAGCTCTGTAAATGTTTGCAAGCTTTGAGAGTAATTATGAAACACAAATATCTATGTACCTGCTTGCATCCCATCAACTGTTTCAGCGAACATGCGCGCTAAGCATCAAGCCTTTAAAAAGTTGGTGTGGGTCTGTTGCGACATGTTTTGTGCTGGCTGTCCTTGCTTTCAATAATATAATAAAGAATAAATGGTGGAGTATGGGGCCACTTCCAGGACAAGGGTGTCATCAAATGTGAAATGTGAAATGTTGAATTTCCTCGTACACGTATGTTTTTTTTAACAGATAGAATGAATGAACGACATTCTAATGACGTCTACGAGATTAGTTTAATTTGGTGTTTGCCTTTACAAATAATGAAAAAATAGAAAAAAATTATTAGTCTATATAAAATCACTGATATCAATGTATTCATTAAGGATAAAATAACAATAAATAAAAATTAAAGATAAAAGGAAAAGAGAAAAGGGGTCTTTTCCCAAAAATTGGACGGGCTTCAAAGATTTTAAGAATATTTTTAACAATTTATTTCAATATTAAGATATTAAAAAAGGTTGAAATTAGTAAATGATATAAATTGTTCTATAAAATGTTGAGTAATTCTTCTTAGTAAAAATAAGCTAAGGTTGGGGTTCATGGGAGGGGGCTTCCTAAAAATAGAGTTGAAGCTACTTGCAAATTTTAAAAATATTTTAAGGGTGGGGTCTCATAAAGGGACTTAAGCTTCTATTTTTTAGAAAGAAGGGGTCTCATGACAAATTCTTTTTGGAGGAAAATATATTTTTACTTTTTTTTTGGAAGTGAAGACAAAGATATTGTATTCATGAGAAGTAGAAGAACTAGCCTTGTTGGAATTAGATGCATGAGGTGTGGTGTAGAGGCAAAGGTTGTGATTTAATGATGGCAGAAGGTTTCATCCACCGTACTAGGCAAATTTTATAGGCCAGGTAAGCAAGTTCCCCACATAGTGTCAACCTAATCAGGCTTGGAAGGAACAAAAGTGGGAAGGTGTGGTGCAACAACGCTTTCTCAACCCATGATGACAAAGAAGTGTGGCGATGAAAACAAATGATGGGCTACTCCAAAATCATTGGTGGAATGAAGAAAGGTTTTAAAGTAAAGACCAACAAGGAATAAAGATTGGAAAATGCTCTAGAAAAACCTAATGTGGATCTAAAGGAAGGGGGAAGGTGGAGTTGGAAGTCATGAGTGATAGCACAAACAAATGGCTAACTGGGGATTTTACCCACTACCACAATTAATAGGACTATTTTGGTTAGTATCATTATGGAGGGATAGAAGGGATTGTTCTATTCTCTTCAAGGAGAAGGCCTTTTTCATGAAGTGGGGTGCCTAGTGGCCAATGTACCCATGCATTTGCAAATGTTGTGACAAGAACTATGGCAAGCATCTTGTTCTCAAAACCTTAAATAATGGTTTCTTCTTAATGATTACTGCATGTACCAAAGAAAAGCAATGGATTTTGTATTATGGACGTTCCAATGATGGGAGGCATAGGCTTCTATGTTAAAGACTAGGTCTCAAATATCAACCTGAAGTAAACCATCGTGGAGGAAATACCTATTTGGGTCAATTTGTATGACCTCCCCCATGAGTATCAAACTAGAGATTCTTTGAGAACCATGGGAAATAAATTGGGAAAGTTCTTGTGGGTGGATGATGTAATTGAGAAAAAAGATTTTAGCCAATATACTAGACTTTGTATTGAATGGAAACCTCATCCCCCTTTGCCACATGCGATTAAAATCTATACAAGTGCAAGTGTGTGGTGTTAAGATATTGAGGTGGAAGAAATCGTAAAGTAATGTAAGAAATGTAGATAATGGAGTCATAAGGCAAAATGTATCAATGCCCAAAAAGGCAAAGGGATGGAACAAAACATGTAGGAGGAAAAGCTCATGGCCATGAAAAGAGAGGGTGATGCAGGGGTAGAGAAAAATAATCTTTCCAACAAGCCTATTGGTATAGAGCTCTCAAATGTTGTAGCTAACCCTCCTCTCAAGGATATCGAGAGTCCCACTAACACCTAGGAAAAACATATTGATTATACAACATGACCTACTTTGGTTGGACTTCCAAATAAGGTAGGGCTTTCATACCTTGGTAAGGGTGACAATGTAATAGGAAATATGTTTAACCCACAAAATATGCAATAGTGATGTAATTATAGCATGGTGCACAAAAGAACCAAGAGAAATGACAAATACCCAAATTGATTGGGTGGGATCTTACCCCTACCCTTGCCAAGTTTGGAAATTTTTTACATGGATTTGACTAATGAATAAACTAAAGGCATGAATGTCATAATCTCTACAAGAAAAGGTTTCCCAGATAGAGAAAATCACTTTCATCATACTTTTGTGGCAGAGATTCGCAATCATGTAGATGGGAGCAATTGCGGAAACTCTCTGTTGACTCCCATTACACTGATCATGTTCATGCCCCTTATTGTGATGACAAGTAATACATCCCTAAATTATTATTAGGTTGCTAATATTGATGACAATAATAGTGTTGGGGGGCTCTCTGCCATAATACCAATGAATGGGGGTTATAATCTAGTGAGAGTGAGAGTACAAACTCATGCACCCTTGTGGTTGTTATCAAAATTATTTTAGAAGATCTCTTATTAGATGAAAATTTCACTGGGGACTTGGAAGAGGAGGAAGAGATTCTCAAAAAGAAAACAAACAATCAAATCTAATTGAAGAACAAAAAGGTTGATATTGATGAACATAAAAAAAAGAGGAAAAAAATTAAACAAAGCCCATTTAGAGATGGTTGGTAGCACCATAGGACAAAGCAAGTTATATTTTGGGAAGGGTTTTTCACTTCCCAAGGAGCCATGAAGGCCCTTATGTGGAATGAAACGGGCTAGAATTCCTCTAACAAATGGTGTCTAATCAAAAGATTCCTTGATCAAGAATGACTAGATTCAGTCATGTTGTAAGAAACTAAGTTAGGCAATGCAAAATTTGCCTCCCTGCTCATATTGTGTCATAGTTAAAAGTGGCTTTGTGTTGAAACTAGTGGCACCTCTAGTGACCTTCTTATTCTCTATAAGTCTAGTAGTTTTGGTGGAAGTAAAGCATACAAGCGCACAAATTGGTAGCTCTTAAATTTTTCTCTTCGTAGTAGGAATGGAAAACACTCCCTTTCAACATGTATTGTTCAACTAGGTCTAGTCAGAAGAAGAAACTATAGGAAGATCTAAATCAACAAATTCAAAATCACAGTGTAACTCTATTAAATTTTGGAGATGAATTTGATGCGACCAAGGAAATCTTGAACAAATCTGGTGGTTGTGATTGCATTGAACATGTCCAAGTTGATTTTTAGGACTTCATTTTAAAAAATAACATGGAAGAGATCTAAGATTACATACATATACATAGACTAATAATGATTTTTCAAATATTGTTGAGAAGTTGGATATGTTTTTTGTTGTAATACATTGGAGGACATCAACTTTTGTTTTTGAATCTCACAACCTGCCCTACTCCAAGTTATATCATTCCCTAGCTCCCATAATTTCCAAGATGATACTGCCCCTCTCATATCCCCTTCAAATTTGAATTTATTTGACTCTATGATCCAAATTTGGTCCCTTAATTGATCATTTGTGAAAGGAGGTTGATGTAGCCTTGGGATTGGTAGAATACCAATTTTTCAAAAAGTTGCAATGCATCAAAATTGAGCTAAGGACTGGAGTGATAAACACTTTAAGAGCATCTTTGTGGAAAAATCTAGATTTGAAATGGAGTTGGAATAGCTAAATTGCAAGGTGATCCTTCATGGTATGACATATTTTGATTTCTCAAAGGAGAAAGCTTTAATGGTGGATTATTTAGAAGTTTTGGGTAGAGGGGAAATGTTTTAGAATCATAAGTCTATAGAAACATGTATAGAAAGAAAGTAACAAGACCACATAGAAAATTAATTTTCATGAAAGTTTTTTATTAGGAAAATAGGTTTTGAGGGGACGTTGAAACCCTATGCATACAAATCTTGACAAGGATATGAAATCTTGGAATGAAATGTTGCCTAAGTAAGGGCCATCAACCCCAAAGCTAGTAGCTAAAAAATAGATCATGTAACAAAGGAACAACTGCAAGTAAAACCCTGTAAACAGAGGTTAACACATTGATTCTACAAGAGCCTCCAAAACACAAAGCTCAAATGGAATTTGATGGATCCCCCGACCACAATTTTGGATTTTGACATGGACCCCAAAACCATTATCCAAGTCTGCTTCCTTGAATTATGCTTGTCCAAGAACCTATTGAAGTTGTAGGGATAAATTCCTTAACAAAGTGAACATTGATTGAATTGTGTCCAAGGCCTTTACACCATGGAGGAACCTGCAAGAGATCTATAATTAGCACATTCCATAAATCCAAAACCACCTCAACAGGATTGGATAGAAATGTAACAAGGAGATTAGCGAGCCACACCCACCGAGTAAAAGAGCCAATAATCCCCACCTCAATAAGGGTCATATACCCCACAATGGGTCTAGGCTCGACTAATACCAACCACACCCAAAATTGCACCCAAGGCTCAACCCAAGATAAGCCAACGACCCAACAAAACTAATCCTCAACCAAAAACCAAAACAAGTCTTGGCAGGCTCTTTAAAACTATTAGCATTCATCTTAACCAAAAATAGGAGATCAACACTACAAGAGACAACAAAAACAACAATATAGGAGTTGCCTAAGAGAACCATCTAAAACAAGAACTTAGCTCCTAGAAGAGCAACAAAGACATCAAAATCTATCTCCATAAGTCTTGCAAGGGTAAGACCCTGAGTAAAAATGGGCTTCAAAAAACATAAATTCTTTGAAATGAAATGCCCAAAAGCTACATCTCCCCATCTAAATAGCAAGGGAGCACCCATCAAAACTAAGAGTTAGGAGGAGCAGCAAAAGGAAGCCTTAGCTCAAAAAAGTTCAAACCCTAGAAGAGAAACCCAAAGGGGTAGTAGGACAAAGGCCAAGCTGCCTCTAGAACACATCATCATCATTGTTGTGGTCTCACAACCATTTTGAGTCACAAAATGGCAACCCCCTAGTTTTAAAAAACTTCTACGAGACATCTACTCAAGTGCCTTGGTCATTTAGGACCCTCCTCTAGGTCTAGGTCAAACCTCGGTCTCCAATTGGGCAGTCGAATGGGGTCACAAATCAAATATTAAGGTTTTACAATGCTAAAAAGGTGCACATGTGCATGTACGCACCCTTAGAGGTGTGCAATAGGATCATAGGGCTATAAATAACCACCCCCCCCCCCCCCCCCCCCACTTCATTTTTACTTATCTATTGATCTATGTCCTCACTCTGCACCCTCGCACCTCATTTACTGCACAACAACAAATTTGGTCCTCCACAAAGATTAACCTTTCTAAGGTAAACAACCATCTTTTGGAGGTGCGCACATGCACATGTGTGCACCTAAACACAACTTCCCCCCTCAAAGCATAAAACAACTCCAAAATGCATGTACGCAGTTGCACACATGCAGAATATGCACAACTGTGCACATTGAGTTGTATAAGAAATCATAATGCACACTTGTGCACCTATGCAGGTGCACATCTCAAGCACATGAGGAGGTTTTGGTCAAACTTTGGTTGTTTTCATTGGCTTTTGCTTAGTTTTTTGTCAATTTGGGTCTCGATTGAGTGTCATTATGGTCTTCTAACATCAAAATACTAATGTTTCCCCCCTTTTGTGTAAATAGAATGGCATCATCATCATCCTCTATGGCGGCAAAGATGGCACCAAAATCAGTGGCTTTCAAATACCAAGGAGCACTAAAGAAATCTTGATTCTAGGATAAGCACACAGAGATTCGAGATACTAAATTGGGACACATTGACTGGAATGTTTTCCTCACCTTGTGCAACAAACCAAAAGAGAGATTAGTGATGGTGTCATCTATGATCCAAAGTGGGTTAGTAAACATTACTTCACACCCTACATTAGTTCAATCATCTGAGCTAATCATGACACTGGCCCAACATTATGTGTCAAAGGAGAAGGTCATGAAGAGTGTGATAGGAAAGATAGTCCTCGATCTTAGGCCCCACAACATTTAGAAGGGTTTCCACCTTGCTAGGGAAGATCAATACCTTCAGATATCTTATGAAGGTGCAGGCAAGTGGTATAGAGAAAATGAAGCAGAGTCCAAGGAATTGGTACAATCTAAGTACCTAGTTGATAGGACACTCTTGGGTTGAAGAGTAGGAAAGGTGGATATGACACGGGGGTATGTGATAGATGATATTGGATATTCAATTGTTCTCCTTAGCAGATCCATGGGCCTTCCCATAGCAAGTCACTTAGAGACATGGATGGTACACTTCATCAAAACCATTTGAACAACAAAGATGCCTATTGATCGGGCCACTATCCTCAGTGACAATCTAGATGAACAACTGATTCTGGTGAAGAATGAGCCCCACTTTTACATGACTTCTTATATGGTGTATCTATTGGCAGCAAGGACCACAAACTACCCATGGTTGTATAGAAAGGGAAGCAAGTAAGACTCAAATGCTTGACCCTATGTAGTATATCTACATCTTGTGAAGAAGAAACTCCCACTAAAAAGTTTGGAATACAGGGTGGTAAATGATGGTTTCATATTTGTCATCATTAGGTTCATCGAAGGGGGTTATGCAAAAAGGATGGTAGTAGAATTTGTAGCGTGGACAATAGAAGGAAGGGCTTACTACATCTATTTTAAGACCTTTACTTATCTCTGAGTAGTTGGTACTCTTATGTGTCCTAAAATGCTCCTGAGATACCCATCAAATAGGCTTGTACTACTCAAGATAGCTCGCCAACTCACTTATGCATATGACAGAGTGAGAAAACAACATAAGAAAATGTGGGTACAATCAATCATCATTGGAGCATTCAAAGTAAAGCATAAACAAGATATTTGTTATATTTGACTCAAAATGGGATCAATATCCCCTAGAGGATTATCAAGCTCCACACCCGTATTTTGATAATATTGGGATGGTGCAATAGCTAGTAGAGAAGAAATGTGTATATGAGGTAACACTGGAAGATCATTGGATCAATGCAGTAGATGACTATGATGTATATATTAGGGACTATTGTAGAATCAGTCTACACTTGGCAGAAAAGGTGTTAAACATGGAGATACCCCTAAAGTTTTGGGACAAAGGTGTCCCTAAGATAATGGATCCCTTATACAATAGGGATAAGATCTACGATAGGCCCATCATGAATATGTAAATTGGGCGTGAGGAGAATGATGATATAGATCATCAGGGTAAACATGTGGTCAAACTTACATGGGAATGGATCAAGAAACTAATTTGGATGGATCTAATTCCCCAGGCCATACCTCTTTGGGCTACAACTCAACCAAAGAGAGGAAAAGGAACAAAAGTCACTAGACTGACCTACCCTACCAAATCACCAATGAGGCCAAAAATGGTACACCAGCACAAGCGGGAGGTTGATTATTTTGAGAAAGTGAAAGGCAAGGGTAAGAAAAGAAAAGGAGCCCTCGAGGAAAGAGAACAAGTGGCCAAGGGTTAAGCAGAATTGACTGCTCAAGAAGGAGCACAACAAGAGTCATAACAAGCTTAATAAGAGCATCAACATGTGCAACTAGAAGAAAAAGGAGTCCCACCAACTAGAGCCTCAAAGGAAGAAGCCTCCTCATTGCTACTCAAGAGATCTTGAATAGAAACGATATTGGTAGGGGTAAAAAGGAGAAGACTCAAGAAGAAGAGCATTCCCTCTCCACAGGTGTTGAAAACTATTCCAGAAGTGGAGGACAAGGAAGAAGGGGAACAAATTGAGTAAGTCCCTTTGAACAAAAGAACTCACTCGACTGCTACGACAATAGAAGAAAGAAGAAGAATCTCAACTCAAACACCTCCATCTATCCCTAGGGAGCCTATCCAAGTTGAAACCTCAGGAGATGAACATTAGAAATGGATAGCAAAAATGGAAGGTGAAGGAGTAGACATGTTTGACCTCTCAAACTTTGACTTTATACTCGTGGGCACCGAGATGGTAGGAGAGAAAATAAGGGGTAGTCCCTGGAATGAGCCATTAGGAGAGGATTGGAATCCATTGCCTCTTCTACCTCAAGGACTTGTCGACATTCCTCCTCCACCAACACAAGACATAACAATGGTAGTAGATAAGAGATCAGTAGCTCCACCTCTAGTGCAGGAGCACCTAAGAATTGCCTAGGAAATCTAAGTTTCATATTTTTATTATGCAAGTGTGATCATTAGGTAATTTTGGATGTGGAAGATAAGATCATGTTGACCATAGTTGAGGTACATTGAAGCATTTTGTTCATAGGTCCTTAGGGCCTTTTAATAGGTACAATTAGGGGCTAGGAAGTTGTAAAGCCCTTTGATTGGCATAGGGCACAGTGATGACATCATCATGAGGTAATTAGGGTCTAGGAGGAGTTAGGGTGTGGTTTTGACCATAGTTAAGGTTTATAGTGAAGTTTGGGAAGATAGGTAGGTCATTTGACCAATTTAGTAAAGAGTTGCAAAAAGTTGCATTGTGCAACCTAGCAATTTTAAAAAGTTGCTTGAGAAACTTTTTGCAAAATAGTTATAAATAATTGGAATGAAGCTCTAAATGGTCTATAACCACCCCATCACCCTATATAAGGCTGGAGAAGACCTATGGGCAAGGTTGGAAGTTCAGTATACAAAACGTGAGTTTTTGCAATTAGCATTTTAAGCATTTTTCTTAGCAAATTCTTGGTTTTTAATGACAATAGGCAGTTAGGTAAAAAAGATCCATACTATAGCTTGTTCATATTTTCATTTTCATGTTCTCTTAAGTCTTTGCATTGCTAGATAGAATTTTTTATTAGTTTTATTGTCTTTTGTAAAATTCTCTTGGTTCTATATTGATACCGATTTTGTCCAGCCAATTCTTAGAGATGGAGCTCTAACTCACTTCCCCACAGTTCAATCAATATGACCTCTTGGGTATAGTGAGTAGACTCCATGCAATTTATTTTTATAGAATCAAGGGCCCTCAAATACAGAGCAACCATTTTTAAGGTCTTTCCCTAGGCAAGCCTGTGGTGAGTCTAGCTAGGGAAGACTGCACAGAAGTGTGTAATGCTTGCAGAGGAGTAAAGCTCAAGTCATAATTTATCTTGTAAATTTAAGAAGAAGGAAATACCACCATCCCATGAAGGATATAGGTTCATGATAATCCCATAACAATCCCAAAACAAACTTTCTTACTGGACCAATTAGTTAAGCCTAAAAAGCCCTATTTTTACCTAATTTGGGTTAAGGTAATGGATGCAAAGAGTATGACCTCAAGACCCAAAAAATATTTAAGGGTATTCCAAATGGAACAAGAAACCTAGAAACAATTGTAGGGTTACTTTGGAAGGCGTAGGAGAAAAACCTTATTTTCTCACTATAGGAGACCTAATTAGGGCTCTTAGCCTATTAGGCCCATTTGGGAAGAAAGTAAGAGATCGGATGGAAAAATGAACTTCGTGGGATGTCAAACATACCTAATTGGTTGAGTATAAGTTTTTTTCAATACCTCCATACCCTTGCAAGGCCTAATTCAATATTTGGGGGTTGTGAACCCTATTGTTTGCTTTAAGGGCTAGGGTGAAGGAGTGTGAATGCATCAAGTTTTGACTTGATAGAGTGATATTTCTTGATAGTTGGGTTGGCTAGTGAGACCAAGGAATCCTTAGGAAAAGTAAGGTCTTATAGGTGGAAAGTTGTGAGAAATAATCACCCTAGAATTCTTGTAAGAATACTAAGAGCATAAGTCAATTAGTGACTCATCCAACCTCCCTATTAACCTCCTCCAACGATTGAAGCAACAAAATTGAGTCAAAATATAGAGGATGGTGAATACAAACAATTGCATGTTGATGAAGTATTCAAAGAAGGATAGATAACAAAAAAAAGGAAACAAGTTCCTCGGGATATAGAGGTTAGGTCCTTAGCCCAACAAGTTCCTCGGGATATAGAGGTTAGGTCCTTAGCCCAACATAACACATAAGCTCTCTATCTAAAGATCTTCCTCGACACAAGAGGACTCCAGAGAGGAGTGATAAGGGAAAGGAGCCTGCTTCTAAACCAACTTATTTAGAACAATACATGTCACCAATGGGGGCTAAAGAAGGAGGTCATGTTCATGCAAAAGAAGCAGATGGAATTGATTGAAGAGGAGGGAATGACAAAATAGATAAAAGTAATAAAGAAACCTGAGCCACCTAAGGGTGATGCTAGATCACTTGCCTTCATAATGAAGAATCAAGATCAGGACCTTCTAGCACATATTGTCATTCCACCTCCTCATGTCGACACTAAAGAATTGACTCTGAAGGATTACTGGATGAAGGATGTCATATTTGGAAAGCCTATCATGAATACAATAAAGGTCTTGATTGCTACATTCCTCAAGAAAGTGTTTAAACATGTGGATAGAGATGAGTTAGAGCTAATAAGATTGTAGAAGCATGATAAGCTATTGAGATGATACATGAATGAAGTGGTGGAACGGTAGACCTAAATAATCCTGAGATCGCTTTTGGGGCTATGTTAGAAAAGAAGCAGGTAGGACCACAAATGGATTCATTTTTTGGACACTTGTTAGCAATGGCATTACAATTTTGAGGAGAGGGGAGTACAAATAATACAGGGCAATTTGAATGCGTTGCACAACATCTAGACTAACAGCGAAAAATTGGTTTCCATTATGAACCAAGATTTTGGGCTAATGGATGAAGTGTGTACCTAAGCCAATGATTTGTAAGCACTTGGGTCTATAAAAGGGCAAAGGTATTGGATGCTAATGAAGATATACTCCATAGAAGAGTTGGATAAATTAGATGATTGGATAGAAAAGATATATTCGGTGGATAAAGTTATGGAGTAGTTGCATGATGATATTCAACAGATTAAGAATAAGGCCCAAGAGCAACTATTGGAAGCAGATAAATACTACAATGCCGCTAGCCTTGAGATTTTTGAAGATGAGTCGAAAACCAAGATTTTCTCAGTGCAAATGGTAGTTCAATAGCTTAGAGATACTTTTGAAAATGCTTCATCATAAGATGATGTAAGAAAAGCACTTAAAAGTAAAGAAGCATTATTGGAACTAGATACCAAGCTTGAGGATTTTATGGATACAAGAATAGAAGTGAGCAACTACAAGCAAGTAGTTAAAAATAAGTATGATCCATTGGATTTACCCAAGGCTAATGTAGTAGCGGAAGTAATAGAGAAATTCAAAAGAAAACATCCAAACATCATTTTGGTATGAAGGAGAAGAAAACTCAAATGTTGGAAATTAAATTTTGACATTTAGAATTTTTTGGGGATTTTCGTTAGAGTAATAAGATATTGCCTTATTAATTAAATCATTTTGATTTAATTATTAAGTCACTTATTATCTCTAGTTTACTTAAACTAAACTTTAGGCATATGATAATTAATTATTATCATGCAGCCTAGGTTTTACCTATTAGGGTTTTGATCTCCTTTTATAAGGATTGATCTCTTTGTAATATTGTCATTCACTTTTGATAATAGCAATCTCTCTTTTTTCTCATCAAGAATGTATGATATGTGGATCTAAGAATTCCAGCCTCCATAACTTTTTCTTCTTTATTTTTGTGATAGGTGTTTGCATGCAGGTGATTCTTGGGAGCTGTGGTTTTTATCTTTCATCAACTTCAACATGGTATCAGAGCTCTAGATCTTCATGCCCCTATTATGTTCTTAAGAGATTTGATATCAATTTTCAAATCTTTGGCTTTCAAAGGATGTTTGTATTGAATCTGGGGATCATTGATTTTTGGTGGACTTTGAGCCAAATGAACATCGCCATTGAGCTTAGAGCACCCAAAAACCCCTATTTTCATATAAATTTGTCAAATTTGGACACAGTTGGAATTTGAGGCAAAAATGATAATTTTGCTCCCAAATTGGGCATGTTTCTCGAGGTGACAATTTTTAGATTTTGCCTGTTTCCTGGGGTGGTGATTTTATGAATTTTGATACACAAATCAAGAATTTTTATTAAAAATTTGAATTTTTCACATTTTTTCAGGTGATGATTTTGTAAAATTGTGATTTTGCACGCAAATCAAGATTTTTTGGTGCACAAATTGAGATAGTTTTGGTACAAAACTGGCATGATTCCCAAGGTAATTTTGGTACTAGTGGGCACATTTTTTGAAAAATTTTGTCACAAATCCTGAGGTGGTAATTTTTTTTGCTTTTCCAATGCTTTTTTGACCTGCATGTGGTTTTTTGGCCATAACTTGCTAATTTAGACTCTATTTTTCGATCCGAAAGAAGTGTTAGAAAGTTGATTCTCAGCCTGTCGTGATGATGCAATTTATTTGGACTTTTGATTTTGTTTGGTTTCTAGTTTATGTAGTCAAATTTAGAAGTTCTATTTTGCACTCCGAGAGATATATTTTGAAACATTCTATTTTCCAAATTCTACTCTAGGCACATCCCATTCAGGTTTTTGTTTTTCTGAATTCTGATGGATATCTTAGTTATTTCAGGTCTGGGGATCAATTTTGTTGTTTCAAATTATTGTTCATGGGTTATATTATGTATTGTATCAACCTTATGTCTCTTTTGATATTTATTGGCACCATTTTGTAGTATTTTTGCAAACGCGCTGAGATAAAGTGTCACTCTATTACATTTTGGGATCTTGCACATCTTTGTATTTTGTTAACAGTCAGTTGTTATTTTAGATCATTCCATGCATTGGAAACACATTTTTATGATGGTTCAACTTCCAAAGACACCTAGAGAAGGTTGAGCTTCCATTTTTAGAGCTCTTAGTGACTCTCCAATTATCTCATGGCTTCTATCTTCTTATCTCCTTCTTCTTTTATTGTTTTAAGTCATGCAAATGCTCATGCACCCATTAATTGATATAAATAAAGGTGGAGACCTACTTAGCACCATTTAGAGAGTTAATTTGTATGTAAATAGCTTTATTTTATTATTATTTTAGCATAAGTTTGCATTACTCTCACTCCTAACACAAAGGGAGGAGGGGATTTCTTGTAAACACATGGATGTAATATGTACTCTAGGCTATTATTTTGATGCAATAATATATGCTATTGGTGCTCTCATTTAGAGTGTAGTTATTATTATTGAAGTGTGTTATTTTTGTGAATTTATGTTCATGAATAATAATTGAGCCAATGGTTTTATTGCATTGTTATGATTGCGCGATCTTTAAATTCTGGTGTTTGCCTTGTGTTAACAAATTTTGCTATTGTGACAAATTGGAGAAAGGATCATCTTTGTTCTTGCATAGCATTTTGTCTCATATGAGCACACTTTCCATGACCTCACAATTTGATGAAATGTGAAACATCTTTCGGTTATTATCGAAGTTCCCATCGACAATTGCATCAGTAGAGTTGAGGAAGTGCTGCTCCTAATTTCATTGGTTTCCTACCAAGATCCTTTTGATAATTTAATTCACAGACATGTTGTTACTTTGGCTTATGTCTGTTAGGAATTTCTCTTTCAGTAATTTACTTCAAATCTCTCGTTACTCTATCTTTTCTGTTTGCTTTTAAAACACTTGGTTAAAATAGGAATTCATATAGTTGCATTGATTAGAAATTGCATTCATCATAAAATAGAAAATACAAAAATATATCTTCCTTTGTGGTTACATTTTAGCAGAGTTGTGTAGATTGGTGGGTACCAGCAAAGGCATCCTTGTGAACATACACATTTATCTTTAATTGAGTTACCTATCAAGTTGAAAAACAACCATCTGCAACCTTCGAGTTGGTCATTGATCATCTTTTCAAGAGAGAAATCTGAAAGGATTTCTGTCGTTAAGCATTGTGCAAAATGATTGCTCAAAAATCACCCAACAAGGAACATTTGACTCAAATCCAGGTGTGACTCTTCATCCATAACCACAAGAAGCCATTAGAGAGTGGTCATGGGAAAACCCTCCATGACACAAAAAAATTTGATGGAAAACAACCTTAATTTCCCACCGATCAAAATACCCAACTTCACCACCAAAAACCTCAGCGAAATGCCATCATAGAGTAGGGTCTTGAACCAAGGAAAGGGAGAAAAAGACCTCCTTCCCTTTCTCTCCACATCAACATAGTTGTTGTCGCTAATGCTAGACCAAACAGGATAAAAAAACCCTACCACCAAAACTAGACCCATCATCATCTTTGTCATCCCTGTCTTCCTCTTTCGCCTGCTTGAATTTCAAATAGATACTCTGCCTCCTCTTCCTACTCAATGTCATCCTTGCTCTAGTTATAATTTTCATGAAAGTTATGAGAAGCAAAAATAGGATATCTAAAATTGAGAATTCAAATGGTGGAGTTAAAATTAATCAAGAATTAGTCAAGTACTTCTCCACTCTTTTGAAAAGTGGGTTAGATGGGTCTTCTAGGTATGAAAAAATTCCTAATATTATTCCAAATATAATCTCTTGAAGGAAAAATGAATTTCTTTTTTTGACCAGTCACGTAAGAGGAGGTTTATGTTTTCTCGATGGGTAGTGATGAAGCTCCAGGACTAGATGGTTTTCATGTGGGCTTTTCTTAGAATATTTGGGGGATGATTAAACATGGCTTGGTTGCTATTGCAAAGGAACATAGAATAAGGTCCTAATGTATAGTGACCTAAATACCACTTTCATTATCCTCATTCCCAAAAATGCAACACCAAAAGCTTTTGATGACTTTTGTCCTATCTCTCTTTGTAATGTTATTTACAAAGTGATCACAAAGGTTATTGTAAATAGGTTAAAATCACTTTTTCCTTATATCATTTTTAAATAATGAAATGGTTTTGTTTTGGAGAGATCTATTATCAAAGACATCATTATAGTTCATGAAGTCATCCACTGAATGCGAGGTTCTAAATCAAATAGTATGATGGTCAAATTAGATACAAAGAAGCCCTATGACCAAGTAAATGGTTCCTTTCTTTTTCATATTTCAATGTGTCTTAGTTTTGATGATCAATGGATTGCATGGATATAAAGTTGCATTAGTACATTGAGGTTTTTAGTCATTGTAAATGGTAGTCCATGAGTTTTTTTTCAAATCTAACCATGGTTTTCGAAGGGCTATTCACTTTCCCCTATCCTTTTTATTATTATGGCAAAATTTATTGAGGGACTTATTAGTAAAAGGTAGTCGGAAAAAAGTTGGAAAGGGATCCAAGTTGCACAAGGTATGGGGGTCATCTCTCATCATAAATTTGTTGATGACACCCTCCTTATGGGATAATTATCATAAGGAAAGACTAGACGCACAAAGTCAACCCTTGACAGGCATTATTCTACTTCTGGGCAAGAGATGAAGTGGCATAAATCTAAGATTTTGTTTTTTTATACCTATATAAATAATTAAAGGGATATTTGTAGGGCTTTACATATGAGAAATGGTGCTTTACCAGGTAATTGTACTGGCCTCACTTGTATAATTGTCAAATAAATTAAATTTGTGTATTAGGCTTGTGGATTCTTGTTTGAGAAAACTTGATGGGGGGAAAAGTAAGTGGTTATCTTCTGGTGGTAGACTCCTTATACTTAATTTATCATATCTCTTATCCAAATATATTATATGATGTGTTTGAGGATTGGAAACAAGATTATTAAAGTGGTGGATAAAGGATGCAAAGCATTTTCTAGAATGGTGGCTAATTCGAAGACAAAATCCATCTTTGGCTTGGGATAAGATATGTCCCCACAGAAAGGTAGGTAGTTAGGGTCTATAGAAATAGAATACCATGAGTGAGGGGATGGATTCCAAACTTGTATGGATTATATATAAAATATCAAATCACATATGGGTGCTAATACTTAGCCATAAGTATATACATGTACAAGACAAGGTGAACCTTTTGGAATTTCATGTTAGTTTGCAAACACATTATAACTAACCATCTCACCTATAAACTTGGTAACAAAAGTAAAGACATATTTTGGTGTGATTATATGGAAGTTTTGTTCTCCATATATGATGGTCCCTATAATTATGAACTCATGTGATCCACAACTCAATCATGGGTGACGAAATTGGCAAAATTTGTGGTGTACGAGATAACCCTAGACTATTGAAATGGAGATGGACCTTTCATAGGAGCTTAAGGATGAATTGAAAGTAATTTAGGAGAAAATGTATCCTTTACTTTTTGGAGATGATGATGAACTATTATGAAGTGGATCTAAAAATGGGGAATATTCAATCAAAATTGGATACAAGATTTTAGGAAAAACTTTGATTAGTGAGGAGTGGTTTGGGAACCTCTATTGGAATAGGTACTAAGTGTTGAAAGTGAGATTTTTTGCATGACTAGAAATCAAACAACACATGCTAAATAGTGATATATTGATTAATGTTTATTTTAATGGACCATTTAAATGTGTTATGTGTCAAAAAAATGTTGAAGATGTCAATCATCTCATTCTTCACTACAACTTCACCTATAAAATTTGCCAATTTTTTCTTGACAACCTAAATTATACTTTTACATGTCTTAATGTGATTTTGGGACTTTTCTAATGCTACTAAATTCTGAACATCAAATCAAATTTCTTGTGTATTTGTCTATTTATAGTCTTATGGAAAATCTAGAGAGAAAGAAACTTGTTACATCTTTTAAGGGAAGCACATCTTGTGGGAAGTGTAGACACTCAAAATTATCCTAAACACTATATTGATTGATTTAATATCCCCCTTAACACTATAATTAATTATTAATTAATTAATTATATTTGTCATTTTCCTCTACTTATTTAATTAAATAGGTTCACTTTTCCAAGGTATTTAAATTTAATTTAAATACATCCCGCTAATGTGTTAAATTTATTTAATGCATAGTGCTCCATAAATCCCCTTTTAAATAAATTTGAATTTATTTAATTTCTGTCCACTTTATTAAATTATATAATCCTATGATTAAGTTAAATCCTACTGAATTTAATCTTAATCCTACCTAAAACCTAGTCTACCACCCATCACTCTCACCCTTCTAAGTCTACCCACTAGTTAATCCCACTTAATTATCTTAAATACCCTCCTAAGCACCTTTTAGTCCATAAGTATTTTCTCACACGTGTGAGCAACTCAAAATCCAAGAAAGCCCCTCTTTTATTAATTTATCTAAAAATCCTTACACCCTTACACACTTGTCCCCCTTTCCTTTCTCCAAGGTTGCTCACACATGTATGAGTACACCTTGAGCCATCTTAATCACAAAAAGGCTTATGTTGATCTTTGTATGACTTGTCCCTTTAGCCCATGTGTCTCCCTTGTGGCACCTATGTGGATGCCACATAAAAATGACCTCCCCAAGCCTCTCTCAAGCCTATAAATAGAGCCCTTGTCTCCAAGCATTCTTCTTTCTCCTCCATTGTATTGTTATCATGTTAGTTTAGTTTTAGAGTTTTTAGAGCTTTTTATGCTTAGAGCTAACCTTTGGTAGTTGTTTGCATTCTAGGCATAGATATTGCATTCTCATTCTAGATTTGCATTGTTAATTTGATTATTTCATCCATCTTCACATCCTTTGAATACTTTCAAGCATGGTTGCTTTCATAGCCATTGCTTGAAGTGTTCTCCATTCATCTTAGCATAGTTTCATATCATTGATCATTCATCAAATCATGGGATTCATCCATAGTTGTGTTTGAGGAGAGCACATCCACATCCTTCATCTTGAGCACACCAACAAGGCCTCTTGTGGGCACCCTGATTGAGTTGCTTTGAAGTTGCATGAGGACTTTTATTTTTGGTTGCACTAAATTTTAAAACTCAAGTCAAATTAGTTGTATTTCAATCTTATTTGAATCTTTGATATACATGTGCAACTAACATTTTCTTTTTTACATGTGCTCCTAATAGGTTAGGTTTTCTTGTATATATTTTGGTACACTAGGTGGGACCCACATCCCTATAAACATTCATATTTTAAGCTAAAAATTGTCATTTATTTTGAAGAAAATCACAGATTTTGATCTCTATTCACATGCAGTGTCTTCTATGAAGATGAACTATTGTCTCCATTATTTAACATCTTTGCCATGTAAAGTGTCATCTTTACCATGTAAAGTGCCATTTTCACATGTAGAATGGCGTCTCTGTCATCAAACTGGCATCTCCACCATTGAACTAGCACCCCTATCATTGAACTAGCATGTCTGCATGTAATTTAACATCTTCACTTTTAAACTAATGTCTCCACCTATAGATTGTCGTCGATGATTTCCTGGTGACCTACTATTTTGGCATCTACGATTTATCGATGAATCTTAGTTTTGTCGTCTGTAATTTTTTCGGCAATTGCAAGTTCAATCATCTGCATGATTTAGCATCTCCACTCCACTACTGTCATCTCTAATCGACCAGAGTAAGTATCAAGTATATCATACTTGGTTATTTTGGATTAGGTATATCATACTCGGTTATTTTCTACCGTTTGCATTTTGTCATCTTTGAAGTTTTGTCATCTGTGCTTGCATTTTGTCATCTTAGATTTTTATTTTTATTTTAAATTAAAAATGAAAATTGACTTTTAGTGGTTCTGTAGGATATGAGCTATTCTAAGTTGATTTATGTATATAAAAAATTACAAAAAAATTTAAAATGTTTTTTTCCATAGTCAAGCACTCATTTTGGGATTTTGATGATGCTAATCAAGTTGATTGTTTGCAACATTGAAAATTGGAGCATTCTAGAAACAACTGACCATGTGTCTTGCATGTTTTCCTTAAAGTTTTATTATTCTTGGGAATAAAATTGAATGCTTAAACACTTATCTTGCAATGAATGTTGCACTTAATTGGTAAATCAAACACACTCTTGAATGACTAAACTTAAAACAAGAAAATCCAATCTTGAATGCATAATCAATTAAATAAAACCTTTCATTTGGATGAATTTTGTTAAAACACAATCTTGAATGCCATAAGGAAATTGAAATCTTTCATTGGAATGAATGTTCTACACAATCTTGAGTGACTAATAAATCTATGTGCTTTCATTGGAATGAATGTTAACACACAATTTTGAATGTTTAAAGGTTCAAAGATCATTGTAATAAACATTTGGATTTGGTGCTTAAAACAGGTGCTCACTCAATCTTGAATGCAATAAAAGAATTTTCCCTATCCCTATCACATTACTTATGTTGACATCGATTGATTTATTTTTGTTGACGAACTCTCGATTTCTTATGTTGACGACATTGTCAAGTTGGAAAGAATATTGTATGCTATAAACACGAGTGTCTTCAAAAGTAGATAGAAAACCTAAAGCTCCATAGGGAAAGAACAAGTGTCTTTTAAACCCAAGACCACTTACATATTCACTCCTCTCGCGTCTTTGGGTGATCTTGAGTACACAAGAAATAAGTGGCCTTGTTTTACACTTTTTAGGAGGCTTTCTTGAGAATTTCATCACCCCTTGGGATGACCTCAACTCTAGCATTCTGGTAGAGTATAAATATCGGGAGGTGAATCAAAATACACCTCTCTTGGACATAAAATCTTGTCACTTTTGGCTAAGCCCCAAAGAACTTTATACCTTTGGGAAGTGAAGGTGGAGATTTGGGTTACCATCTCCTCCCAACTGTTTGGCATTATTTTCTTTTATCTACAAAATTGGGCCTCACATACCTTGTCTATATCTAGGACACCCCTAGTTGAGCTTGTGTATCTTAGTCAAAACCTTATATGATTGTTGGTGTGTACGACGTGCTTGAGTGTTTGAAATCCTCCCTAGTTGAAGGGGACACACCATCTAAAATTTTCTTGTATATATTTCATTATATGCTTTGCATGTTATGTTTCAAAAAAATCCAAAAACAACATAAAACTTTCAAAATCTAGAAAAGCATAAAATTTCAAAACTCGAAAATGTTAAAATTTTTGAAAACTCAAAAACATCATAAAAGTTCAAAATTCAAAAAAATTAAAATATTTTAAAAATAACAAAAATAAGTATTTTTATTCCACATAATTTCCAAAACATTTCTTCTATCCATTCATCTCATCATCATCATGCATCTCTTTGTTAGTTTCTAGTGACTGATCAGGAAAGCACTGTACATACTTCATAAATTATTTGGGGCTCAGGGCCCTATTTTATTGGGATTTTGGGCCAACATGTAATTATTAATTGTAATCCTAAAGTGATAAAAATACTTGTATAAAAGGGCTTAGGGTTAGGGATTGTTTCATAAGTTGTGATGCAAAAATTAGTTCTTGCGGCAGTATTGAGTTATAAGGGATTATGGATTGTAATTAGGTTGTAATCATTGGATTGTAATAATATTGGACTTGTTGTTTGGTGGACGTAGCCCAAGGATTGGGTGATCCACATTAAATCTTTGTGTCTTTGTTGTAATTACTATAGCAATCTTGTGTTGACCAAGTGTTCCTTCATGTGCCGAGTGAACCTGTTGGTGCTGAGTTTTCTAATGGATGTCGAGTGTTCATGTATGTGCCGAGTGCCAATATTGGTCTTGGTTATGTTCATGCTAAGTTGTCTATGAAGTTGATTTTTGGCATTTAATTTATGTATGGGTATTTAATTTAGTGTTCTAGCCAACTTGTGGCTCGACCTATATTTAATGTAAGGGATTTAATTTAGTTTATAATGAGCTGGGCCAACTTGTGGCTTAGTTCAGTATAAGTAAGGGGTTTTGTGGAGTCTTTAGGCAGTAATTATTCATTCCAACTTGGGGAAGGGGATGAAGTATAGATGCAAATTTTGAGGAGCTAGGGTAGCAGCTTGAGGACCAAAGGATTGCTTGGTGGACCTAAGGGTACAAGTGCGGATTTTTCTTGGTGTTCTTATCCAGTTGTGGATGTAGACTAGTTGGAATCAAGTTTGTAAGTGGATCTTGTTGGATCTTGCAAAATTGATTTTGTAATTGCTGTTGTATTTGGCCCTAACCTGGAAGGCCTTACAGTCGAGCATATTGCATGTAATTAGTTATATCTATGGATAAAGAGTTGTGATTTGGTATCAGAC
The DNA here is from genome assembly GCA_028749045.1 of Cupressus sempervirens. Taxonomy (NCBI): domain Eukaryota; kingdom Viridiplantae; phylum Streptophyta; class Pinopsida; order Cupressales; family Cupressaceae; genus Cupressus; species Cupressus sempervirens. Next base: position 316,528,562 of record CM053783.1, read on the forward strand.
CTTGCATTATTATTGTTGTGTTGTTGTATTTAAATTGTGTCATTGTTTTTTGGGGGTTTGGACATCTCCTTTGGGGATTCTCTTGCCTTGCACTGCAACAGGTGGTATCAGAGTGAAGGTTGTGCTTGAGTGTGTAGACTGAGTGCCAAAGTTGAGGTAGTTTATACCAAGGTTTTGTGAAGTGGATTTGTTATGGTTTGTGACAATCTTGGAAGATGCCTCCGAGAAGATTGGACCCTAGGGATATTGATGATCTTAATGATGTTGTGGAAGATAGAATCTCAAAGAGGGTTAAAGTAGATTTTAGATATGAAATAGAGGACATTAAAGCCACTTTCAAATCTGAGATGGTGTTTATGAAGAGTGATAATGATCGCTAAGATCATAAGTGCTATAGGTCATGTACCTTGGCATATGGGCACTGAAGATGGTTATGAGGAAGTTGTTGAAGACTTTGAATTTGTTGGATCGAGTGGTGAGGCTAGAACTGATCATGTGGAGAGATCTATGGGAAATAAGGTTGGTCAATTTTCTAGACCTAGATGTTAGTTGAAGTTGAAGCATAAGATGGAGGTTTCTAATTTCTTGGGTACTTTGAATCCTAAAAACTTGATTGATTGGATTGGTGAATTAGAAGACTACTTTGAGCTTGAGGATATTGAGGATCCACTCGGAGTAAGGTTGGCACAAACTAAGCTAAAGGGACATGCTGCTCTTTGGTGGAAGGAACTGCAAAGGGACAGAGAAGAGGAAGGTGAAATGAAGATCACTAGATGGAGATTGATGGTGACTAAGTTGAAGGCTAAGTTCATTCTTGTTGATTATGAACTTGAGTTGTTTAAGAGGTTACAGAGTCTAAAATAGAAGGATATGATTGTAAAAGATTATACCAAGGAGTTCTACTAGTTGACTATTCAATCTAGGCATAGAGAATTATCAAAGGAGAAGGGAGCACAGTACATCAATGGTTTGAGATTCAATATTTAGGATGAGGTTGGTATGCTGAATATTTCTTCGGTTGAGGATGCTTATTAGTATGCTTTGAGAGCAGAAGAAAAGCTAAAGAGGAAGAATCAAGGTAATGCTAGAGGGGAGGAGAAGTAGGATAGTTTGACACAAGCTAAACCAAATGTAGAAGATGAACCAAAACCTATTGAAAAGAAAAGAAGGATAGGTGGAGGTGGGTTCAGAGGTAATTGTTCTAGGTGTGGTCAAAAAGGGCATAGATCTTTTGAATGTTCGATTGGAAGGACAAATATTGTTGTGAATGAGGTTGCAATCCAAGATAGTTAGCCTAAGCAAGGAGAGAGTTTGTTGGCTCGGTGAGTATTGGTTGGTGAGAGGACATCGGATTCCCATCAAAGAACTAGTTTGTTCAGGACTTGTTGTAAGTCTGATGGTAAAGTCTACAAGGTGATTGTAGATGGTGGTAGTACAAAAGACCTTGTTGCTAAGGAGATGGTTTAGAAACTTGGTTTGAAGAGAATGAGACATCCTTATCCTTATAGGATTGGCTAGTTGCAAGGTGAGCATGCTTTGGAAGTGAGGGAGCAGTGCCTTGTTGATTTCTAGATTGGGCAGTATAAGGATCAAATGTTGTGTGATATTTTTGACATGAACAATTGTCATGTGTTGCTTGTTTGACCTTGGCAATATGATTGCAAGGCTATGCATGATTGTATCAAGAATGTATTTACAATTGAGAAAGGAGGTAGGAAGCATTCCCTAATTCCTTTGTGAAATGAAGAGGTCGGTAGAATGAACTTGAGTATTGGCATTTGAGTTGAGTTGGTAGATTCTAAGAAGGTTGGAGATCAGTATGGAAAATAGACTTGTAGCACACCTAAGATGTATGTGAAGAAGCATAAGAAGAACAAGGGAAAGAGTGTACAAGTTGAAGATTTAGAGGATATGTATGCGAAGAACCAGTTTGGGATCTATGTGTTGAATCTAAGAAGATGTTCTTCCAATTACTAGAACATCTTTTCAAACCTGGGGTGTCTGATGTAGGAGCATCCTAGGCTTTCTTGTAATCCTACATGTTGGAGTTGAGTGTGAGTGGTTTCCAATTTTCTATTGGTGCTGAATTGGTTGGTGTATGAAGAGTTACTATAGCTTTAGTGCATGTCGAGTTACTATAGCTCTAATGGATGCCTAGTTACTATAGCTCTAGTGGATGCCAAGTTACTGTAGCTCTAGTTGATGCTGAGTTACTGTAGCTCTAATGGAAGCCAAGTTACTATGGCTCCTAGAGGATGTTGAGTTACTGTAGCTCTAATGGATGTCGAGTTAATATAGCTCTTAGTGGATGCCGAGTTACTGTAGCAATCTTGTGTTGACCGAGTGTTCCTTCATGTGCTGAGTGAACCTATTGGTCCTAAGTTTTCTAGTGGATGCTGAGTGTTCATGTATGTGCTAAGTGCCAGTATTGGTCTTCGTTTTGTTTGTGCAAAGTTGTTTGTGAAGCCAACTTTTGGGATTTAATTTATGTACGGGTATTTAATTTAGTGTTGTAGCCAACTTGTGGCTTGACCTATATTTAATGTATGGGATTTATTTAGTTTGTAATGAGTTGGGCCGACTTGTGGCTTAGTTGGGTATAAGTAAGGGGTTTTGTGGAGTCTTTAGGTAGTAATTATTCATTCCAGATTAGGGAAGGGGATGAAGTATAGATGCAAATTTTGAAGAGCTAGGGCTATGGCTTGAGAACCATAGGATTTCTTGGTGGAGTTGAGGGTACAAGTGTGGATTCTTCTTGGTGTTCTTATCTAGTTGTGGATGTGGACTAGCTAGAATTGAGTTTTTAAGTGGATCTTGTTGGATCTTGTAGAACTGATTTTGTAATTGCTGTTGAAATTGGCCCTAATCTAGAAGGCCTTACAACTGGGCATATTTCATGTAATCCATTATATCTACGAATAAAGAGTTGTGATTTGGTATCAGATCTTGCATTATTTTTGTTTTGTTGTTGTATTTCCATTGTGTGGTTGTTTGTTGGGGGTTTGGACATCTCCTTCGAGGATTCTCCTACCTTGCACTACATCAATATGTGTGTGTGTGTGTGTGTATTCATATATTCTATATATACACTTTACTAGATATTACACATTTGTGCGCGTGCACACACACGCACGCACACGCACACACACACACGCACACACACACACATACACGTGCACGCACGCACACGCACACACACACACACACACACACGCACGCACACACACACACACACGCACACACACACACACGCACGCACGCACACGCGCACGCACACACACACATGCACGCACACACACACACACATACATGCACACACACACACATGCACACACACACGGACACACACACACACATGCACACACACGCGCGCACACACACACACACACACATTTACATATTCTAAACCCAATGAGTATAGATACATAGAAATTGCAAGATATATAGAGATCATCCATATATGAAGGTTATATTTTATTTATATAAATTTTAATGTTATAATTCAACTTGTTCGCTCATGGTCATCCTTTGTACATTCTTGCTTTTCTAGCCTTTTTATCCTTTGATCAAGGTGGTTAGATTTCAAACTTGATGGTCCAATAGTGGATTTGGTGTCCCATTCCTAACTCCCATTTTGGCAATAATCTCCCCCTACATCGTGCTCCTGGAAAAGAAAGAAAGATCCTAGCACAATACCATATTTCCATGATTTCCAAAATATCAATTAAATTTCAAAATACTACATAATCATTTTCCAATTTCTATAATATTCATTTTTTTCGTGTATAATAATTAACTAACATATCATGTGAAATTGAAGTATAACAATATACTGACATGTCATGTGAAATAATAATGAAACACCATAAATTCCATTTTACATGATCAAATATCTCACCAAATTCACCGAAAAACTAACATCACATGAATTCTTAATAGCTAGAAGATTATTTTAAATTAAGTAAAAATTTGGTATGTAACATACCCTCCCCTTGTGTTTCATCATCCTTGATGAACTTCTTGTGCAAAATAGATCATTCTAATTAGAACATATATAAATCCACAATACATTAAATTTAAGTTCATAGATTAATCTCTTGGAAAAAGATGAGGGAATTTCTAAAAGATCTCATCATAATCTTCCTAGGTGGCATTTTCCTTAGTATATTGGTTACAGTGGAACTTGTACTAGGTTATATCTTGATTTTGCAAGATAAGCTTTCGCACCTCAAGTATTTTGAGTGGCTCTATTTCCACCACCCTTGGGTCTTGCACCTACATGAGATTCTAATCAATAACATGCTCATGATGGGTTATTCATTTCTTAAGGTATGACATGTGGAACACATTATGCTTCCTAGCAAGGGTGGGAGGTAGAGCAATTCTGTAGGCTATCAATTTTATGACTTCTAACACTTCAAATTGTCTCACATATCTTGGGGCTAGTTTTGAGTTTCTACCAAACTTGATAGTACTGTTCTATGGTTTAATCTTTACGAGGACCTTTTCTCCTATTGAGAACTCTTGAGTGATCCTCTTTGCATCTTTATAACTCTTTTGTCGATCATTTTCTTCTTCAAGCCTTTGAGATATTTGAATTACCTATTCGTCCATCTCTAGAAGCATCTAAGGCCTGACCATGATTTGGTCTTCAATGTTGTTCCAACTCATAGGAGTTCTACACTTATGCCCATATAGAGTCTTAAAGGGTGTCATCTTAATAATAGATTGGTGCAAATTATTATAAAGAAATTCAACCAATGGAAGATACATGTCCCACTGATATTGCCTATCCATATAATATACTCTTAGGAAATTTTCTAATACCTAATTTACCCTTTCTATCTGACCATCAGTCTCAAGGTGATAGGAAAAATTGATATTCAATTTGGTTACCAAGACTAAGAATAAGGTTTTCCACAATTTGGATGTTATTCTAGTATCTCTATCATATATAATCTTCTTCAGGACTCTATGAAGTCTAAAAACTTCTCTCACGAACTTGTGAGAAATTTATGGTGCTTTATTTGTTAGATTACCTGGTATAAAATAAGCCACTTTGGTCATCCTATCCACAACTACAAGGATGATATTATGTTTTTTCTAGGTCATTGGTAGTCCTTGAATAGGTGATTTTTTTGTCATTTACATTATTGAATCTCATTCAAATGTAATAGCCCAGTTGGGTAATGGTTCTCTCCCTTGATCCTCTGACATATGAGGCATCTTGTCATGTATTATGTTATTTCTTTCTTCATCCCTTTCCAAAATTACAAGGTTTTCATATTAGCCAACATCTTATTCACCCGAGGGTGTCCTGAATATGGAGTAGCATGAATTTCTCCTAAGATCATCCTTCGAATTTATGGATCCTTAGGTGTATGCATTCTATTGGAATTTTTTTCAATTCTCCCCTCGGGATTTGTGACAAGGGCTTAACCACCTCCTATGTACTATAAGTTGAGTGGTTGTATTGGGTATTGATAGATCGATCTTTTGGTGCAACAACAACCCCACTCTAACAAGTGGTATCAGAGCTTGGTCATAGGTTCAAATCCTCAAACCCTTGGGTAATGTTGAGAGAGAGATTGTTGGAAATTTGTTTAGTGCTCCCCTCAGAATTCGTGACAAGGGTTTAACCACCTCCTGTGTACTATAAGTTGAGTGGTTGTATTGGGCATTGACATATTAGTCTTTTGGTGCAACAACAACCCCACTCTAACACATTCTACTTTTATATCTCAAGAGTGCATCCTCTTCTAGTTGGTGTCCTCCATATGTAAGGTCTTGAGGATCCCTTCGAAATGCTTGATCAATCTCATTATAAAGGTCATCTTTTGGCAGACACTATAGTACTTTCTCTTTGAGCCCAGTATTTATTACCACTAGAGCTAATATATGCCTTCGTTCGCTTAGAGTGTCTGCTACCTTATTTTCTTTACCCTTGATATAATTGACCTTGAAGTCATAATTTGCAAAAAACTCTAACTATCTTCTTTGATGAACATTGAGATTAGATTGGGTAAATATGTATTTAAGTCCATGGTGATTCAATCGAAGTTGGAAAGGATTTCCAATCAGATAGTGCCTACACAATTGTAGAGCATGAATAATGACCGCTAATTGTAGGTCACGTGGGGCATAATTTTGTTCATAATTCTTCAATTTTTTTGATTTATAGGCAATAACTGGCAGAGATACTAGTTTTGGTAATACTCATAAAAAAGAAAGAAAGTTCCTAGAATAATAACATATTTCATTTTTTATTTCACGTATAATGATTAACTAACATATCATGTGAAATTGAAGTATAACAATTAACTAACATGTCATGTGAAATAATAATGAAACACCATAAATTCTATTTTATATCATCAAATATCTCAACAACTTTACCAACCAACTTGCAGTGAAAAATAGATAATTCTAACTAGAGCATGTATAAATCCACAATACATTAAATTTAAGTTCATAGATTAGTCTCTTGGAAAAAGATGAGGGAATTTCTAGAAGATCTCATCATAATCTTCCCAGGTGGCATTTTCCTTAGCATACTAGTTCCACTAGACCTTGCAATGGGTAATATCTTGATTTTGCAAGTGAAGCTTTTGCACCTCAAGTATTCTGAGTGGCTGTATTTCCACCACCCTAGGGTCTCGCACCTGCAAGAGATTCTAATCAATAACATGCTTATGATGGGTTATATATTTCTTAAGGTATGACATGTGGAACACATTATGCATTCTAGCAAGGGTGGGAGGTAGATAAATTCTGTAGGCTATCGATTTTATGACTTCTAACACTTCAAATGGTCCCACATATCTTGGGGCTAGTTTTGAGTTTCTACCAAACTTGATAGTAATTTTCTACAGTTTAACCTTTAGGAGGGCCTTTTCTCATATCGAGAACTTTTAAGGGATCCTCTTTGCATCTTCATAACTCTTTTGTCGATCATTTGCCTCCTCAAGCCTCTGACATATTCCTTGAAGGGTGTCATCTTAATAGAAAATTGGTAAGAATTGTTATAAGCAAATTATACTAATGGAAGATACATGTCCCACTGATATTGCCAATCCATACAATATACTCTTAGGATATCTTCTAATATATGGTTTACCCTTTTTATCTGACCACTAGTCTCACGATGATAGGTAGAATTGATATTTAATTTGGTTACCAAGGCTGAGAATAAGGTTTGCCAAAATTTGGATGTTATTTTGGTATCTCTATCAGATATAATCTTCTTTGGGACTCTTTGGAGTCTAAAAATTTCTCTCACAAACTTGTGAGCAATTTATGGTGCTCCATTTGTTAGGTTACCTAGTATAAAATAAACCACCTTTGTTAGCCTATCCACTACTACTAGGATTATATTATGTTTGTTCTAGGTCATGGGTAGTCCTTGAACATGTGATTATTTGCCATTTCCATTAAGGAACCTCATTCAGGTGTAATAACCCAGTTGGGTAATAGTGCTCTACTTTGACCCTCTAACATCTAAGGTATCATATCATGTATTATGTTATTTCTTTCTTCATCCCTTTCCAAAAGTAAAATGGTTTCATATCAGCCAACGTCTTAATCACCCCAAGGTGTCCTGAATACGGAGCAACATGAATTTCTCCTAAGATCATCCTTCAAATTTCTAGATCCTTGAGTATATACATTCTACTTTTATATCTCATGAGTACATCCTCTTCTAGTCAGTGTCTTCCATATTTGGGGTCTTGAGGATCCCTCTAAAATGCTTGACTGATCTCGTTATAAAGGTCATCTCTTGGAAGACACTGTAGTACATTCTCTTTGAGCCTAGTATTTATTGCCACCATAGCTGATATATGCCTTCATCAGCCCACATTGTCTGCTACCTTATTTTCTTTACCCTTGATTTAATTGATCTTGAAGTCATAATTTGCTAGAAACTCTAACCATCTTCTTTGACAAGCATTGAGGTTAGGCTGGGTAAGTATGTATTCAAGTCCATGACGATCTAACTAAATTTGGAAATGCTTTCCAATTAGATAGTGCCTCCACATCTGTAGAGCATGAACAATGACCCCTAATTCTAGGTCATACAGTGCATAATTGTGTTCATAATTCTTCCATTTTTTGGATTTATAGGTAATAACTTGATCTTCTTCCATTAATACGCCTCTCAATCCTTCTCTTGATGGATCTATTATAAATACAAATTGGACTTATGTGTTAGGTATGTTGGAAATATTTAATGGGAAACAAGATGCTGAGAGGCGGGGGGGGGTAAATTAGGATCTTAAACTTTTACTTGCAATTTTTTTAAATAATTTCACACCTAATTCATCTCATATCAAAAGTGCAATGTTAAAATGTAAAAGAAAACATCCATGAAAAGATTCAACACATCACACAAATGATTTGGTTACGATAAACACTTCAATGTGAAGGTAAAATTGGGGTGGGGATGGAACCCACAAATCTTCATTGTTGCAACAATAAAGTTAACCTGTTAGGGTTACAATGTTTGATCATAATATATGATCTACCCTATGAAGGGTCTACCCTATTAAAAGCTTTAAGTCTTTTAGGTCTTACCCTATTAAAGGATTTTACACTTACAATCAAGTAAGGAGTGTGTTAGGAGATTTACATAGATCTGTTAGGATCACTCGGCTAAGAGATTTTCCATGACTCAATTTGTTAGAACTGATTCAGTACTTGATCCTTAGCTTGCTCTAAAAACTAATTTTGGATCTCCTTTATTAAATGTCTCAATCCGATATCATCATTCTATCCTTGATTTCTTGGATTGCTTTGTCTAATCTCCTTTTAGACTTATCATTTCTTGCTCTATTCTATCCTTGTTCTCTCCTTCACTTGCACATTCACCCATTCATTACTCATTCACTCTTTTCACTTGTTCTCCTCACAACCTTCTTCACAATCCATACACTTCATACAATCCTAGGGTTCAAACCCTCTTTTTATAGACAATCTTTAAAAGTTATGGATCATAATCAACAGTTCACAATTCATCCCTTTTGTCATTTCCCTTCTAATTTTCTGATTGTTTGATCTACTTTCCTCAAGATCATTACCTTCTATAAAGATGTATAAACTTTATCTTAAATGTCTCTAAAATCATTAAATGTATATAGAGGTCAACCAAAAATGGTTTATATAGGTGTTTGTGCGATTACAAACTCATATGAAAAAATTGGTTTGCTCGACATCTAATGTTCTGACACTCTATCATAACTAACATTCATGTTGGCACTCATCTTCTACACACTTGACCTAATATGCTTACTCAGAAAAAATTGTCTTATAGTTTACTCAATCTCAATTATATAAGGTCAAGTTATATGTGCACTCAGTCTCAACTGGGGTGCTCAACAATCTCTGACTTGTTCGACATGTAATGCAAAATAAACAAGTCCTTATGTACTCAACCTTTACTAGATGACTTGGTCATAGCGATGACTGTTCAACCTTGCCTAGTAAATGACTAAGTGTTTGGACACTAATAGGCAACTTAGGCATAGAGATCAACAATCTCCCCCTTTGACATTAGCGAAAAAACACTTTGTCATGAATTATAATTCCATACAATAATTCTCCCCCCGAGACTATAATCTAGATCCACAATCTTGATTTGTTAATGAAATGCAGAAACATGATTAAGCGCACGCACACACACACACACACACACACACACACACATCAAATGAAATGCAGAAACATGAAATAGATACTTGAGAGATTTGGATAGCATCCCTGTGTTGTGCAAGCCTTGGCATTTAGAAGAGAGGAGAAGCATTTCCATGGGCTTAACCTCTCAACCACACACACACACACACATCAAATGAAATCCAAAAATATGAAATAGATACTTGAGAAAATGTGGATAACATCCCAGTGTTGTGCAAGCCTTGGCATTTGGAATAGAGGAGAAGCATTGCCATGGGCTTAACCTCCCAACTATAGACCCTTAAGTATCCCCACATAATCTCTATCGAGAAAGGATCTCCCTACCCTGGGATTAGGTTTGGGACACCACTTTCCTATCATTGAGCATCTTGGTGTTGGAGTGTCAGCTAGTCAACTAACAAGGTTGTGGACACATTCCAAGCCACCCTTAAACATCACATACTAAGGATGAAATTAAGCTTAGAAAAATAAGTCAACTTTGACTATTTAACACTTTTACTTTAGGAATCATGCCTTAGTGTGTGATGTTTAAGCCATTCACACATTCCATCAACCTATCTTCTAACTTCTAGCACTCCGACCTCTAGTGATCACAATATCCTTCATGCCACTAA